>VMRM01000044.1:1200000-1568805 GCA_010277075.1 Poeciliopsis retropinna | reverse complement strand
TAATCATGAACCAATTGTTGTAAAATTACAAGTTTTACAAGTCAAACGTTTTCCAATTACCAATTCTTTTACAATACTTTAATCATGAGCCAATTTTGTATAATTCCAAAATTTATAAGTCAAATGTTTTCTGATTAAGAGTCTTTTAATCCTTCATTGTCTACTCAGTCTCCAAAAGAGAAGGATGGGGCTAAAAAACCAACAGTCCCACCAAAACTGGTAAGTGAAAAGTCATCAATACCTGCACATGATTTAAAATAATTTAATCATGACCCAATTTTTGTAAAATTCCAAAATGTACAAGTCAAAAGTTTTCAGATTGACATTCTTTTAATCCTTCATTGTCTACTCAGTCTCCAAAAGAGAAGGATGGGGCAAACAAACCAACAGTCCCATCAAAACCGGTAAGACAGCCGTTAACACCTGATACAGGTTTTACAGCACTTTAATTATGACCTAATTTTTGTAAAGTTACAAAATTTACAATTCAAAAGTTTTCCTATAAACAGATGTTCAAGATGTGCCAGGAAATTTGTAAGAGTATGTCACCGTCAATTCTTGACAAATTAGAAGATCGCTTGGACGCCCTTGGAGCTAAGTTCCAATCTATCCTAGCTGCACAGACTGACTTGCAGAACCGCATGGTCAGCCAAGAATTAGCAATCAGCGCCTACAAGGAGCGTCTGGGGGAACTTGAAACGAAACGTGCGAAGCTCACAAAGCTTGTCACCCAGCAGCAAGCTAAGGCTATGGACTTGTTGGCTCGCTCCCGAAGACATAACATCAAAATTGTTGGCACAAAAGAAAACTCAAAAAATGGGAGACCAACTGAGTTTGTCTCTAAGCTCATCCCCAAACTACTGGGCCGACAACATTTCCCGCATCCACTGAAGGTCGACCGCACACACCGCTCTCTGTGGCCCAAGCAGGCGGCGGGTGAGAAACCGCGTGCCACCATAGCCCGCATTCATCACTTCCAGACGAAAGAGCAAATCCTATGCCTTGCCAGGACGCAGCTGTTGGAATATAAAGGCAACAAAGTTCTGATTTTCCCAGACTACACCAGTCAAGTCATGGGCCAACGCCGCACCTTTCAGAACGTGATGCAAGCCTTGAGAAGGCATGGGATCAAGTTGCAGGTGTGCTACCCGGCCAGGCTGCAGGTGCAATGGCAGCACGGTAACCGCCCTGAGGCATTCAATGACCCAGGTAAGGCAGAGGCGGCTCACCTACAGAGGAAGGGTGGCACGACTGAAAAGAAAAAGTGAGCCATGTGGCTTTTTACTTTTTCCTCTCTGCTGTCTTAAGGTGAGCTAATTCCCTGTTGTTAGCCATCTGGGTGAGTTTACTGACCGTCAGGACGTTGTCCAATGGTTTCTGTGAACTTTGACCCTGTGGGTAGCTGCAGGGGCTTGGGGTTCCTCTGCTGCCAGAGTCTCCCTGCAGGCCAGGCAGGATGTACACTGGAACCACACAAGCTGCTTCAGTCAGCCAAGACCAGAGCGCCCAACTTCTTAGCAGATATGTCAGCATTTTGTGCTCATGCTTCGACTCAACAATAAAACTGTCAGAATATGGATCAAATACTACATATGCTACATAAACATTAGAGTTTGGAACGTTTCTAAGGCTCACAGATCCCTTTATCTCCATTGTTGCTGGCTGCATGGAAGGTCTGACTCCTGCCTGCTGAAATGAGCAACTCTGCAGAAATGTTGAACACGACTCCAAATACAGCTGAGTTGTTCTTTTCACCATGCGTCCCTTTTCTAGTGTCACCCTGGGCAACTGCCCAATATATGAAACCACTGATCTCAACATCCATGATTACACATGGAAAGGTCATAAAAACTGTATAAAGTCCAGGTACATGTAACGACCTTTCAGGAGGTATTAAACCTACTTTTCATTGAGCCCACATTTCTGTATTAAAAATCATTTTTTATTGTAATATTCTAATGGGTTTTCATTAAATGTAAGCAGAAAATCAACATGAACAGAAATAAAGACTTGAAAACATCAGACTGTGTGGAATTAATCTACATAATGAGTTATACTTGTTGAATGGAGTGAAATGAATTTTATATATAACTATTTTATATAGATTTTTTTTACTTCCATACAAACCTTGTCCAGGTAGACCAGGCTCTCCATGTAGACCAGGCAGTCCTGCTGCACCGGGGTCTCCCTGTTCCCCGGCCGCTCCCATAGAACCTTTTAAGCCCTGCACACATTTACTGACTTACTGACTCTTTGAAAAATCAATGTTTGAATATACTTATAACTATTGATACATACATTCCTTCCACTTCACAATTATGCTCTACTTTGTGTTAATCAACTACAATCAGTGAGAAAACACGAATACCTGCAGTATGCATGCAATACATCTGTGTGGACCTACCATCTTCCCTCTGGCTCCTGGCTCTCCTCTTGTTCCCTGCTCCCCCATCAGACCTGTGTCTCCCTTCTGGCCCAGGTGTCCCTGAGACAGGACATGCATTCTGTCACAGGCTCTCCATCATGCAGCTTTTATATTCGTCTAACACTCATCAGTCAGAGTTTCACCTGCTCTCCGGCCGTCCCAGGGATGCCACATTTGCCCTGCGGACACACACATACACACACACACCAGATACGAGTGTATTTCATTCAGCATTGAGTGGATGAAAAAGATCTGACTTCCTCACCTTCTCTCCTGTGGGGCCTCTGTGTCCTTTGAGACCTTTATCACCCTGATAATGAGAGAGAAAAGACAGCAGATGAGAGACGAGCAGCTCAGAGAGGGCTGGCAGGAAAAGGGTTAGGGTTAGGGAGAAAATGTTCCTCACCCTGAGTCCTGGTTGACCTTTACTGCCCTGTAACAACACAACACAAACTCACTTAGGTCCATTCTGTGGTCCACTTGTGCTAAATTCATAAACCCCAACAGGGCCGGCCCAAGAGTTTTTGGGGCCCCAACCAGATTTTAATGTGCTCCTTCCTCATACCAACATGTCAAAACCAGATACTTCATCATTCCTAGGCTACACCATACCAGCAGTTATTAGCTTACACTGCAAAAACTAAATTGTACCAAGAATTTTTGTTTAGTTCTAGTGCAAATATCTTAGTACAAAGGAAATAAAACAAAACTAGTTCATCAGTACATTTTAGCAAGAAATAGCATCTTGTATTAAGTCAGTAATTTCTTAATATTGATGGAAACATATTTGTTTCACTGGCAAATAATTTCACTTATAACATGGAAAAAATATGTTGTTGTAAGTGAAACAATTTGCAAGTGGAACTATTGCATTATTATAGTGGAATTATTAATTTAACACAAGTTTCTATATCTTGCTGTAAAATTACTTCCAAATTAGTTTTGTCTTATTTCAAATGTACTAAGATATTTGCACAACAATACTTGGTCAGACTTTGTGTTTTTTCAGTGTACATCATACTGGTTATTATGATTGTTGATTTTAACCTTACAGGATAAGCAAACAAGCAAAATGCTCTAATTTGTATTTTGAGATGCGTCGGCGCATGCGTGAAGCCCACAGACAAAACCCCGCGTCCGTGCGCGTGTTGCTTTCAGCAAGTCACATGACAGATACAGAAACTGTTTCAAAGTGACACTGGCGCCACCCTGTGTTTATAAGGAAGTGAATCAGTCAACGGGTCACATAGGTCAAAAGAATTCTTGATCTTTTACCGTACAGCATCAACTATGGAGCCTCAAGGCAAACGAAAGATTTCATAGTTTTGTCCATTTTGATCTGACATCAGAAGTTAAGGTATTTGTTATCACTTGGTTGTTAGTTCATCCGGTTCTTTTTCAGTTTCTACTTGATCTATCTGAATCTTAGTTTACTTTCATATCATGTTCTGTATCTTAAGTGTTGCATATGTTTGACAGAACTGTCTTATTTAAATAAATCCACCTCCTCAATGCTGAGGCATTAAAGGGCCAGGCATCAAAATGAAGTCCCAGATACACCTAGAATAAATCAGCCATTCTACAAATTACTCAGTTGCTTTTTATAAATGACTTCATATAAATGTATTGTTTACTTCATTTTTTTCTGCAGAAGGATAAGTTCTGTCAAAAAAACATAAACTAAATTTCAAAATGTTGGGAAAACGTATTTTTTGAATGAAAATTTGTGAAAAGAAAAAAAACAAAAACCCAGTCCACCAGCATCGTCATTCCAATCACGTTCACTTCAATTTTCACTTTATGGTACATGTTCAAATTATTTATTGACTGTATCAAAAAATATCAAATATATTTTGAATTTAACTAAAGATATAAAATAATACAATATATAATATACAATAAAATAGAATGACTTAAATCTTATTGTATAGACAAGGTAGGTCAGTGTTTCCCAACCCTTGTCCTCAAGGCACATTGCTCTATTTTAGGTATATCCTTGATTCAATCCAGCTGATTTCAATTGATGACTGATTAACAGCTGTTTGTTGACCTGCAATCAGTTGAATCAGGCACATTAAAGGAGGGAAACATCTAAAACATGTAGGACAGTGTGCCTTGAGGACCAGGGTTGGGAAACACTGGACTGGGTCATCAAATCAGTCTGTCAACTACATTGCCTGTAGGGATTTCTAATGTCCAGCAGGTGTCAGTATTCAGTGACAGTATCAATACAGTTTTGCTTTGGGTTGAAACCCTTCATGACGCCTCATTTACCCATCACTAGTAGGTGGTGTAAAATGTGTAATCTATCACCACAAAATAAAATCAGGAGATAGGTGGTGTTGTTCTACATATTGTGGAAACATGTAGTTATTACATTTTCTTTTAAATAGTTGAGACATTTTTTCCATGAATTGGTAAAATGTAAGATGAATTAAAGCTTGTTGTACCTTTATCATCCCAGGAGTCCCGATGTCTCCGTACAGATATATATAAAAAGGTTTTGCTGTGACCCTGCTGGTCAGAGCAAAAGGCCTCCTTACCATCAGCTCTGCTTTGTGTTTGAAAGAAAAAAAAAAAAATATATATATATATATATTTATATATATATATATATATATATATATATATATATATGTGTGTGTATATTTTTGGAGGCTGAAATTTTTATGGGGCCAAAATATTTTTTGGGGGCCAGAATAAAATAATACCGTAATTTGTTGTGAGTTTATGCACTGTGTTGGTTTCGTTCTTTGAACAAGGTGATGTTCATGCATGACTCATTTTGTGCACCATTAAAAAAATGCATATACCTATGTCTTGAATATGGAAAAAAATATATTTTATTTATCACTGAAGAAAGGTTCAGTGAATGCACATATGAAACTGGTGGGTTCGGCACCTCAAAACAGGTTAAGAACCACTGCGATAGCACATTAAAGGGACACAGAATATTTCTGTTCATGCACTATGTTTTGTTGGGACAAGGATTAACCACTGAGCTCATTCATTCCTCATCATATACAACTGTCCGTGTGAATGTGGAGACATTTGGTCCTTTTTCACCAAAGTTACATTGTGAGAACCTAATATTTAAGTCCTCTGAAATATTTCACCCAAACACAAAAGCCGTAAGGATTGTTGGATTCCCGCCTCTGTGGCTGCAGTGCGCACTTCAAACACAGAGGAACACAATACCGTACAAAAATCAAATGAGGTGTTTTATGAATGTTTCATTTTCGATGTGAGGAAAGAGCAAGACATGCAAAAAAACACCAATGTTTTGTATCTTTTGAATGTCACCAGAAAATGAATAATAAAATCATGTCTTTTTAATTTTTCAATCTTTGATTCTCAGTTTAAAAAAACAAAAAAAACAATTAAATGACTGGTACATGGACCATCAATGTTTTCTGTGTTTTTGTCTTGATTCTCACATCAAAAATCAAATATTTATGAAAGGCCTATCAAGCTGACATTATTTTTATTTCTTTGCATGAAGCACTGTTGGCATTCAGCAATAACCTCGCTCATAGAACACATATAGAAGTTAAAGCCAAAATAATAACCGATGATAATTAGCTAAACGTGCAACGCTGTGATTCACACATCACAGCGTTGATGTGTGAATCAACATCAAAGCTGTTGATCAAAACGTTTTGAATCAATAAGGCCTTACTTCAGGCCTTACTGATTAAACCAACGTTGTTGAATCAGTAAGCTTACTTCAGCTACTTGATTCAACACACAGGTTAATGTAAGCCTTATTCAGGCTACTTGATTCACAACGTTGTTGAATCAAGTAAGGCCTTACTTCAGGCCTTACTTCAGAAGTAAGGCCTGAAGTAAGTTCAGGCCTTATTTCAAGGCCTGAACTTGAAGTAAGTTCAAGTTCAGGCCTTGAACTTACTTGGAAGAACATGGTGCACTGTTTTGTTTTCCTTAATTTTAAGAGTAGACAATGTAACAACCCTGAAAAGACTACATATTGGAGGAACTGAATGTTCCAGTAGGAATGAAGATCACACCCTACTGGTGAGAGCTGATAATGGATCTAAACTTATTCTGCTATTTCACTGTACCTGGGCATGCAGACTGTTTTTTTTTTGTTTTGTTTTTTACAAATATTTGTTAAAGAATGGGTCACTTTGTGAACTGTGATGTCACCTGTGCAACAAATCCAGTCGTTAAAATTTCCTCGCTCCTAAATATTCCACAGTCAACTGTCAGCTGTGTTATGAGAAGATGGAAGTGTTTGGGAATGACAGCAGCTCATTCACAAAGTGGTCGGCCATGTACACTGACAGAGCGAGGTCAGCAGATGCTAAAAAGCATAGTAAGAAGACATCACCAACTTTCTGCTGGAGGTCACTATAGACCTCTAGACTTCATGTGATTAGCTCAGGAACAGTGTACAGAGAGATTTATGGAATGGGTTTCCATGGTGACCAGATGCATCCTAGCCATACCTCATCAAGTGCAATGCAAAGCATTGGATGCTGTGTTCTAAAGCACGCCGCCACTGGACTCTAGAGCAGTGGAAGCGTGTTCTCTGAAGTTACGAATCGCGCTTCTCCATCTGGCAATCTGATGAACGAGTCTGGGTTTGGTGGTTGCCAGGACAACGGTACTTGTCAGACTGTATTATGCCGAGTGTAAAATTTGGTGGTGGGTGAATTATGGTGTGGGGATGATTTTCAGGAGCTGGGCTTGGCCTCTTAGTTTCAGTGAAAGGAACTCTGAATGCTTCAGCATACCAGGACATTTTAGACAATTCCATGCTCCCAACTTTGTGGAAACAGTTTGGAGCTGGACCCTTCCTCTTCCAACATGACTGTGCTCCAGAGCACAAAGCAAGGTCCATAAAGACATGGATGCCAGAGTCTGTTGAGGGTGCACATGACTGGCCTGCAAAGAGTCCTGACAGAACACCTTTGGTATGAATTAGAGAGGAGACTGAGAGCCAGGCCTTCTCGTCCAACATCAGTATGTGACCTCACAAATGTGCTTCTGGAAGAATGGTCAAAAATCCCCAAAAACAGCCTTCAACTGTTCTGGGACAGCGTTCCCAGAAGAGTTGAAGCTGTTCTAGCTGCAAAGTGTGGACCAATGTCATATTGAACCCTATGGATTAGGAATGAAAATGACTTACTTTACTGTAAAGCGTGTTTGAGTGTCTTAAAAAGTATTTGAAGTCATTTCATCTTGATGACCATCTTAGTCTAATATGTTCTGAGATAGTAATTTTGTTTTGTTCAAATTTACCTTAACATCCATGCATTTTCTTTTCACCCTTGTCCCTAATGGTCGGGAGTTGCTGGTGTCTATCTCCAGCTGCGTTCTGAGCGAGAGGCGGGGTCACCCTGGACAGGTCGCCAGTCTGTCGCAGGGCAACACAGAAACAAACAGGACAAACAACCATGCACACACACACTCACACCTAGAGAGAATTTGGAAAGACCAATTAACCTGACAGTCATGTTTTTGGACTGTGGGAGGAAACCGGAGAACCCACGCATGTGTTAGCCCTGTAACAGGGACTGTAAAGGGAATAGTGAAAACAGACACGGACAGACGTTACTCCTTTCACTTCCAATGTTGTAATGTATTTTCAAGAACAGTTTTAAACATTACATAGTCACATTTTGAGTGCTTAACATTTTACACAAACATTGTGGTTATCTCCATACAGTAATAAATGTAGCACCAGACGCAGCTAGCCAGAAAGCTAATATGAGTATAGCTCTTAATAATAACTTACAGCGAAGAACACAGAACTCAAGTTACCGCAAAGAACACAAACACTTCCTGCTCATTCGGCAACCATAATAAACCTAAATACAACTATAAACCTTACAAGTCAGAATTTTACCTGTAAAGGGAATCGTGAAAACAGACACGGACAGACGTTACTCCTTTCACTTCCAATGTTGTAATGGAGGAACAGAAGTAACGCGTTCCACTACCCCGAGTCAGACGAAACCAACAGAGACACAATCAGAGACGATCGGTAAACAGACAAAACTAATGGAGACACGATCAGACACGATAAATAAACTCTCAAAATTTAGATCTGACATTAACAAAATTAAATGAGTATTATACCCTGTAACACATGCACAGGGAGAACATGCGAACTCCGTGCAGAAAGACCCCAGGCCGGGTCTTCGAACCCAGGACCTTCTTCTTGCTTCTAGGCAACAGTGATACCAACTGCGCCACTGTGCAACCCGAGCATTACCGTAACATGTCAGTGCAAATAAAACTTTGTTGGATATTATTTATTTCTTCTTTTTTTTACCAGTTATCTCATCCATAAGACTTGGCCTCAGTCAGATGTGTCAGCCATCTTGAAAAATGGTTTGCCATATTGAGTTTTGCCATGCCCAACAGTAGATACATGTTGCAAATTTTACGCTTGCACCATGATTGGAAAGATTGTTTCACTTATTTACTTAAAAAATAGCACTGTAATATCTTCAAGGTCTTCTGCTATCAGTAGGGCTGCTGCAATTAGTCACAGACCTGAAACAAAACACACTTTTGTATCACATTGTAATGACTGGATGTGCAGAAGCTGGCCTGCCCACAGTATTAACATATGGCCAAATAGATTGCGGTGCGTTCCTAAGTCCAGCCTATGGTCCGGGGCGTACATACCAAAGAAGATAAATATGTAAAGTACTCTGATTTCTAGGCTCTAAAAGGCTCAGTGCTGTACAACTTTACATGTGGTCAGGAATAAATTCATCTCTGGCTTTCTACTGACTCCTGCTCCTTTCCTTGGGCTGCCAACAGAAGAGCTGAGTGATAGAAAAAGCTAACAATTACCTGAACCAAAGGTATTTGTACAGGATTTCTCCTGAAGCTAATCAGTACCAGGACATGCTATCAACTGTAGAATATGTTTATTTTAACAGCTCTTCAACAACAAAAGCTCATCTTTACAGAGACATGAAAGCTGTGATTGGACTGCTGTTGATGCTGATAGGAGTCTGTTGTGGTGAGCCCTTTGTGATTTTTTTCACACAACACCTTTATTGACTGTGTGGTTGTTTGGTCTGGATTTCTGATGCATTCTAGCTAGCTGTACTTTTAGAAAAAAGAAACTGTGAAATCTCTTAATGACACATTGTTTTAATATTTTCTACATTGGTTCATTTTTTAATGTTGTGGATTTCAAGGATATTCTTAGAGTTTTCTTCTTAAACC
This sequence comes from Poeciliopsis retropinna, assembly GCA_010277075.1. Classification (NCBI taxonomy): domain Eukaryota; kingdom Metazoa; phylum Chordata; class Actinopteri; order Cyprinodontiformes; family Poeciliidae; genus Poeciliopsis; species Poeciliopsis retropinna. The sequence continues at coordinate 1,559,168 of VMRM01000044.1, read as the reverse complement.
AAAATCAAAGTCTTCATTTGCTGTGTCTGCATTGGGTCATGCCTATGATGTTATCAGACACACATCATTACTGTGTGGGTGATAATCTTTCAATTATCAATACCTTATTTAATCCCAGTTGATGATAAAGTTTTTGTCATCAAATTAAGTTAGTACATACATCGTTAGCATTAATGTCAAATTAATGTATTTGTGGTTTTTAATTCGGTATCTGAAGCTTTTTTTGGCATGAAATGATTATAGAATTACAGAAATGCTACTACTACGAATAACAACAGTAGGACTAACTGACAGCCATCTGCCATGGACGGCTGAGGTTTTGAGAAGACAGAGCAGAATACACAAGAAGAAACAGACGAACTGATGTTGGATTATTTCAGTGTATAGCAGTAACCAACTGAATGGTCATTGGCTGGCTGAACCAACAGTTTTTGCTTTTGTAATAGCTCAGTTTCAAGGTCGAGTCTTGCTGTTGTGGGGTGTTAAAAATGGTTTCATACAAATAAATTTTCCTTCTCGTTTTTCTTCTTTGCTAAGGTGTGGAATCTTCCTGCAATGCCAGAAAGAAGGAAGTTCGTTGTTTTGGAGCCTTGGGAGGAACAGTGAATCTTCGGATAATGGATAAGGCCACAAAACTACCTAAATTCATTTGGGCAAAGAAACGCTCAGAGTTATTACGCTGGATGTCCCACAAGATAGTAGCTCGTACAAAAGACAATAGGTTTAGCTTTTTTCCACAAAATGGAACAGTTAGGATCACTGACCTGAGAAAGCACGACAGCGGTGTATATAAACTTGCTATGTTCAAGAAGGGCAGAAAGTATAAAAGCACAAGAACTCTGAAACTGTTTATTGAAGGTAATCAGCTGTTGGTCTTCCTACATTTTCTACTTATTTTTATTTTCTTCTCATACATTAATAGAAGTTATAAAAATCTAACATTGTATTTCATACATAGAATGTGAAATAAAACTGTCATGTCTGTTCTGTCATTTGGCTTGTATTTTAACTGAACATTTGAGTAATACTTCTGTGGTTTATCTCTCAGCTCCTCTGTCTTCTGTCTGGGCAGTCTCTAAGTGTACAACCTCGGGAAAACAAAGGGTGTTCTGCTTTTCTGAGGAAGGGGACAATAATATTTGCAAGTGGACTATGGATAAAAAACCCCTGAAAAACTCTAAGTACTTCTCTGGATATGCTAAGAAAAAGTCTAAGTTCTTTTCTGGAAATGTTGAGACTTGCACCATCCTTCTGAAACCAAAGACAACAGGTCGTCTGGTCTGCTCAATCAGGAATCACATCAGTCATTCCTTCAAAGAGATAAAGATAACCAACTGTGGTGAGTAAAACCATCATATTAAATGAAACAACCTGATTGTTCATATTTGTCAGCTTCATTTCTAAAAGCTTCCAGCCTGAATGATATTTAATCTAAACCACTTTGGATATTTGGACCATCAACAGACAAAAAATTATGGACTACTCAGTTTGCAAAAAAGAAGAGTGAGGCAAAGAAACCAAAAGTGCGACCAAAACTGGTAAGTGAGAAGTCATCAACAACTGCCACAGGAATTACAATACTTTAATCATGACCCAATGTTTTGAAATTTCAAAACTGGACAATGGAAAGTTTTCCCATTAAAAATCTTTTAATCCTTCATTGTCTTCTCAGCCTCCAAAAGCGAAGGCTGGGGCAAAGAAACCAAGTGTGCCACCAAAACCGGTAAGTGAGACGACATCAACAACTGCCACAAGATTTACAATACTTTAATCATGACCCAATTTTAAAAAAATTACAAAACTGGTCAATGGCAAGTTTTCCCATTAACAGTCTTTGAATTGTTCATTGCCTCCTCAGTCTCAAAAAGAGAAGGGTGAGAAAAATACAGCAAAAGTCCAACCAAAACCGGTAAGTTAGAAATCATCAACAACTGCCACAGAATATACAGCACTTTAATCATGACCCAATTTTTTTTTAATACCAAAGTTTACAAGTCAAAAGTTTTCCCATTAATAGTCTTCTAATCTTTCATTGTCTATTCAGTCTCCAAAAAAGAAGGACGGGGCTAGAAAACCATCAGTCCCACCAAAACTGGTAAGAAGTCATCAACACCGGCCACAGAATTTACAATACTTTAATCATGACCCAAATTATTAAAAATACAAAACTGGTGAATGGAAAGTTTTCAGATTAACAGTCATTTAATCCTTCATTGTGAACTCAGCCTCCAAAAGAGAAGGATGGAGCTAAAAGACCAACAGTCTCACCAAAACTTGTAAGTCAGCAGTTATCAACACCTGCTACAGGTTTTACAATCCTTTAATAATGACTAAATGTTTTTAAAATTATAAAATTTAATAGTTGAAGGTTTTCCCATTAAAAAGTCTTTTAATCCTTCATTGTCTACTCAGTCTCCAAAAGAGAAGGATGGGGCCAACAAACCAACAGTCCCACCAAAACTGGTAGGTGGAAAGTCACAAACACCAGTCCCAGGTTTTACCGCACATTAATCATGACCCAAGTTTTGTAAAATTACAAAATTTACAAGTCGAATGTCATCCCGTTAACAGACTTTTAAGCCTTCATTGTCTACTGAGTCTCCAAAAGCGAAGGGTGGGGCAAAGAAAACAAGTGTGCCACCAAAACCGGTAAGTGAGAAGTCATCAACAACTGCCACAAGATTTACAATACTTTAATCATGATCCAATTTTTTTAAATTACAAAATTATTCAATGGCAAGGTTTCCCATTAACAGTCTCTGAATTGTTCATTGCCTCCTCAGTCTCCAAAAGAGAAGGGTGAGAAAAATAAAGCAAAAGTCCAACCAAAACCGGTAAGTTAGAAATCATCAACTGCCACCACAGGATTTGAAGCACTTTAATAATGACTCAATTTTTGTAAAATTATAAAATTTACAAGTTGAAGGTTTTCCCATTCATAAGTCTTTTAATCCTACATTGTTTACTCAGTCTCCAAAAGAGAAGGATGAGGCTGATAAGCCAACAGTCCCACCAAAGCTGGTGAGAAGTCATCAACACCTGCCACAGAATTTACAAGACATTAATCATGACCAAATATGATAAAATTACAAAACTGGTCAACAGAAAGTTTTCCGATTAAGAGTCTTTTAATCCTTCATAGCCTACTCAGTCTCCAAAAGAAAAAGATGGGGCTAAAAAACCAACAGTCCCACCAAAACTGGTAGGTGGAAAGTCACAAACACCAGCCCCACGTTTTACTGCACATTAATCATGACACATGTTTTGTAAATTTACAAAATTTACAAGTCAAAAGTTTTCAGATTAAAATTCTTTTAATCCTTCATTGTCTACTCAGTCTCCAAAAGAGAAGGATGGGGCTAAAAAACCAAAAGTCCCACAAAAACTGGTAAGTGAGAAGTCCTCAACACCTGCCACAGAATTTACAATACTTTAATCATGACCCAATTTTTTAACATTACAAAACTAGTCAGTGGAAAGTTTTCCCATTGACAGTCTTTTAATCCTTCATTGTTTACTCAGCCTACTAAAGAGAAGGATGAGGCTAATAAACCAACAGTCCAACCAAAACTGGTAAATGAAAAGTCATCATCACCTGCCACATGTTTTACAATAATTTAATCATGACCCACGTTTTGTAAAATTACAAAATTTACAAGTCAAAGGTTTTCATATCAGCAGTCTTTTAATCCTTCAATGTCTACACAGTCTCCAAAAGAGAAGGATGAGGCTAACAAACCAACAGTCCCACCAAAACTGGTAAGTCAGCAGTTTCAAGACCTGCTACAGGTTTTACAATCTTTTAATAATGACTAAATGTTTGTAAAATTTAATAGTTGAAGGTTTTCCAATTAAAAAGTCATTTAATTCTTTATTGTCTACACAGTCTCCAAAAGAGAAGGATGGGGCTAAAAAACCAACAGTCCCACAAAAACTGGTAAGTGAAAAGTCATCAATACCTGCACATGATTTAAAATAATTTAATCATGACCCAATTTTTGTAAAATTACAACATTTACAGGTCAAAGGTTTTTCCATTAATAGTCTTTTAATCCTTCATTGTCTACACAGTCTCCAAAAGAGAAGGATGGGGCTAAAAAACCAAAACTGGTAAGTGAAAAGTCATCAATACCTGCACATGATTTGCAGCACTCTAATCATGAACCGATTTTTGTAAAATTCCAAAATTTACAAGTGAAAAGTTTTCAGATTAACATTCTTTTAATCTGTTATTGTCTACTCAGTCTCCAAAAGAGAAAGATGGGGCTAAAAAACCAAAAGTCCCACCAAAACTGGTAAGTGAGAAGTCATCAACACCTGCCACATATTTTATGTAATAATAAATAATAATTTAATAATAATTTAATCATGACCCAATTGCTGTAAAATTACAAAATTTACAAATTCAAAGCTTTCAGATGAACAGACTTTAAATTCTTCATTGTCTACACAGTCTCCAAAAGAGAAGGATGAGGCTAACAAACCAACAGTCCCACCAAAACTGGTAAGTCAGCAGTTTCAAGACCTGCTACAGGTTTTACAATCCTTTAATAATGACTAAATGTTTGTAAAATTGTACAATTTAATAGATGAAGGGTTTCCCATTAAAAAGTCACTTAATCCTTCATTGTCTACTCAGTCTCCAAAAGAGAAGGATGGGGCTAAAAAACCAACAGTCCCACCAAAACTGGTAAGTGAGAAGTCATCAACACCTGCACATGTTTTATAATACTTTAATCATGACCCAATTGTTGTAAAATTACAAAAATTTACAAGTGAAAGGTTTTCATATAAGCAGTCTTTTAATCCTTCATTGTCTACACAGTCTCCAAAAGAGAAGGATGGGGCTGAAAAACCAACAGTCCCACCAAAACTGGTAAGTCAGCAGTTATCAACGCCTGCTTCAGGTTTTACAATACTTTAATAATGACTAAATTTTTGTAAAATTACAAAATTTACAAGTCAAAAGTTTTCAGATTAAAATTCTTTTAATCCTTCGTTGTCTATTCAGTCTCCAAAAGAGAAGGATGGGGCTAAAAAACCAACAGTCCCACCACAACTGGTAAATGAAAAGTCATCAGCACCTGCCACATGTTTTACAATAATTTAATAATGACCCATGTTTGTAAAATTACAAAATTTACAAGTCAAAGGTTTTCATATCAGCAGTCTTTTAATCCTTCATTGTCTACACAGTCTCCAAAAGAGATGTATGGTTCTAAAAAACCAACAGTCCCACCAAAACTGGTAAGTGAAAAGTCATCAATACCTGCCACATGTTTTACAATAATTTAATCATGACCCAATTTTTGTAAAATTACAACATTTACAAATTCAAAGCTTTCAGATGAACAGACTTTAAATCCTTCATTGTCTACACAGTCTCCAAAAGAGAAGGATGAGGCTAACAAACCAACAGTCCCACCAAAACTGGTAAGTCAGCAGTTTCAAGACCTGCTACAGGTTTTACAATCCTTTAATAATGACTAAATGTTTGTAAAATTGTACAATTTAATAGTTGAAGGGTTTCCCATTAAAAAGTCATTTAATCCTTCATTGTCTACTCAGTCTCCAAAAGAGAAGGATGGGGCTAAAAAACCAACAGTCCCACCAAAACTGGTAAATGAAAAGTCATCAGCACCTGCCACATGTTTTACAATAATTTAATAATGACCCATGTTTTGTAAAATTACAAAATTTACAAGTCAAAGGTTTTCATATCAGCAGTCTTTTAATCCTTCATTGTCTACTCAGTCTCCAAAAGAGAAGGATGGGGCTAAAAAACCAACAGTCCCACCAAAACTGGTAAGTGAGAAGTCATCAACACCTGCCACATGTTTTATAATAATTTAATCATGACCCAATTTTTGTAAAATTACAAAATTTACAAATTCAAAGCTTTCAGATGAACAGACTTTAAATCCTTCATTGTCTACACAGTCTCCAAAAGAGAAGGATGAGGCTAACAAACCAACAGTCCCACCAAAACTGGTAAGTCAGCAGTTTCAAGACCTGCTACAGGTTTTACAATCCTTTAATAATGACTAAATGTTTGTAAAATTGTACAATTTAATAGTTGAAGGGTTTCCCATTAAAAAGTCATTTAATCCTTCATTGTCTACTCAGTCTCCAAAAGAGAAGGATGGGGCTAAAAAACCAACAGTCCCACCAAAACTGGTAAATGAAAAGTCATCAGCACCTGCCACATGTTTTACAATAATTTAATAATGACCCATGTTTTGTAAAATTACAAAATTTACAAGTCAAAGGTTTTCATATCAGCAGTCTTTTAATCCTTCATTGTCTACTCAGTCTCCAAAAGAGAAGGATGAGGCTAACAAACCAACAGTCCCACCAAAACTGGTAAGTGAGAAGTCATCAACACCTGCCACATGTTTTACAAAAATTTAATCATGACCCAATCGTTGTAAAATTAAAAGTTTTACAAGTCAAACATTTTCCATTTACCAATTCTTTTACAATAATTTAATCATGACCCAATTTTTGTAAAATTATAAAATTTACAAGTTGATGGTTTTTGCATTAACATTCTTTTAATCCTTCATTGTCTACTCAGTCTCCAAAAGAAAAGGACGGGACTAACAAACCAACAGTCCCACCAAAACTGGTAGGTGGAAAGTCATAGGTTTTACAGCACTTTAATCATGACTCACTATGATCCACCTTTTGAATTTCATCAATACTTGTCATGTTGACGAAAGTATGTGATTCTATTCCAATTATGATTTCTTACATTGGGTTTGGCAAACATGCCGCTCATAATGATTTCTTCATATAATTCGATCCACATTCTGTTGCTTCACTCAAAAAAATCCATAATATTAATGGTAAAAATGATGAAATACAAAGCACTATATTACCATATACTATTCATAGAGTAACTATCACCCAAGAAAGATAAATTTCACATGTCTTTTTTCAATGCAGTCATATCAAATGAAATAATACTCATCATGCTTTTATTGCATCAGTCCATAAATAAAGTGACGTTTATTTAGTGATAATCAGTAATCATCAGCTCATCTACTGATGTATAAATAAACATCAATCTATTTACACATTGACTGATGTTTTCAAACTTCTATTTTAGAAATTTATTGTAGAATTTTTAGAAATTGTAAAATTCATGGAAAAATACTGTATTGATGCTAGCATTTAGTTAACCTAAAATTACTCTTAAATATTAAACTATAGCAGTTTTGCTGCTGATGCATCAAGCAGAAAAACTTAGTGTATGACAAATGTGGGTTTGGCGTACAATTACAAGTAATACCAAATGTATCACTTGATAAAAAGTAGCAGAAACATGGGCTGTAGGAGTTTTCCCTGTAATCCTTTGATTCCTTATCTGTCGTTGAATCGTCACCAAGGCACTTCAGCCACATCATCTGCTGGTAATGTTTAGAAAACCCAATTGCACCATCGCTTCTATCAGACTGCCTCACAATTCAGTAGATTGCTGTCATTAGTGTGTGACTGTGTTTCATTTTTCAAGAAAAATTGATTATAAAAGAAATGATATTAAACCAAAGTATCGCACTAGCATTCTCTTCTCTATTCTCTAGTATTATGCGGAACATGTGTTATGAGGAACACAAGGGATACATACTGACATATTTATTTTCAGTATATATAATTCTTCCATTAACTTAAGTTCAGGAGCACTGACACACCCAAACCATAACTCCAATTTTCCAAGTAATCTATTAATACTCTGCACACCCATTCTCTGTTGCGTTTCATCACCTCCACCCTCTCTTATCATTTAACTGTTTTCCATCACCCCACTTCAATCAATCAAATCTTCCCCTTTCATCGTCTTTCTCCCATCATCCTCATCCCCCTTTTCCTTCCCTCCATGCCATAACCATGCTTTACTCCTTTCTGCTGCAGGTTCCATCTGAGAAACCCACAGGGACCTGAAGAACTTGAGGTAGGTGGGTTTGGGAAAATAAGAGGAACAAATCTACCTGAAGACCATACCCCCCCCACGATGAGCCTTCATCTCCCAAGACCTCCAGCACTATCCTCAAATCCAAGCTCACTCATCCCTCCATCCCCTTCCTGCAATAAAGCTTTAAACTTATATCTTTGTGTCATGGACCTTGCTGCTAGTGAACTCAGGCATATCTTGGGGAGTTAATTATTCTGACTGCCCTCCGTCTAATGACTGAGGATTCTCAATTATATATATATATATATATATAGTATGTAAACTGTGTATTTCTAATTGGTATATCTAGTTTCAACTGTCTAATTATAAATCTGCTGCTCACATATTCATGCACCATGGGTTGGACACAGACACACACATTTACATGTTGGAAACACATTGTCTGACACTGCACAATTGATGAGAGCTTTATTGGTGTTTTTGTTTGAACGTCTTTGGCTGCTTACAACACAGTTTTACATTGATGATGGGCAAAGTGTTTGCATGAGGAAAATCTAAATTTGAAAAAACAATTGTTTCAAAAAAAAAAAAAAATCCTCATAAATGAAAAATACCAGACATGCAGAGATTCTCAATCTGGACTCAGTGAGTCTTTGAAACCAGTAAAATGTTGCAATGAGAGGGAGAAGGAATCGATCTGATCACCCATCGGTCAGCTTGGAAGGATCACCCAGTTAGATGTCAGGGTGTAGTCTGCGGCCCTCCTGGTCCAAACAGGGAGACGGAGCGAAAACACACAGAGAATGGATGGCTATGTTAAAGTACCTTTTCAATATAACAACCTTTAAGCAGGCAATTAGTGTGCAGTCATATTCTGATTATAAATGTCATGTATTTGCTGAAAGGCAGTCAATCAAAATGAAATAAAATCAAGTTTTGAAAACATCAGTATGTGTGCAAATAATTACTTAGTCAATAAAGTTACTAGAGTAAATGAACTTTTTATTCAAATTCTGCTTCATTTAAATGACTTCATTGAACACGCTGCAATCTACTCATAAGGGACAATAACATATGGTACCTAAAGACAATCATACTGCAAAAAAAAATTCTATTCCCTCTAAACTTTTTGGATTGCCTCTCTGGCAGCAGTTACCAGGACGTTCATCCACTGGGAATCTGTGTAGATGTAGAGAGATCTTCTGTCCGTCCGCAGCACCATCACATTCTCCGCCCGCAGCCGCCTCATCTCTTTCTCTCCATCTGCGACAAACACCTGCAGAAATAAAGATGGGATGAATATTAATCCTTAAAAAAGGGAGAAATCAAGATAGGTGAGAAAAGAAGAAGCTCACAGAACTTAACAGGATCTGATCCTAGGCCTAGCAGATCCTAGCAATGAGGCCGAGGATGTTAGGATGCATATCTGAGGCCCTCTGCTGGAAGTATGCCGCCTCCATTTAACAGACCTCAGGTTGATTTGTAAATTGTTCTAACCACATTGTTCAATCAGTGGGAGTGGGTGAGTTTACTGACCGTCAGGACGTTGTCCAATGGTTTCTGTGAACTTTGACCCTGTGGGCAGCTGCAGGGGCTTGGGGTTCCTCTGCTGCCAGAGTCTCCCTGCAGGCCAGGCAGGATGTACACTGGAACAACACAAGCTGCTTCAGTCAGCCAAGACCAGAGCGCCCAACTTCTTAGCAGATATGTCAGCATTTTGTGCTCATGCTTCGACTCAACAATAAAACTGTCAGAATATGGATCAAATAATATGCTACATAAACATTAGAGTTTGGAACGTTTCTAAGGCTCACAGATCCCTTTATCTCCATTGTTGCTGGCTGCATGGAAGGTCTGACTCCTGCCTGCTGAAATGAGCAACTCTGCAGAAATGTTGAACACGACTCCAAATACAGCTGAGTTGTTCTTTTCACCATGCGTCCCTTTTCTAGTGTCACCCTGGGCAACTGCCCAATATATGAAACCACTGATCTCAACATCCATGATTACACATGGAAAGGTCATAAAAACTGTATAAAGTCCAGGTACATGTAACGACCTTTCAGGAGGTATTAAACCTACTTTTCATTGAGCCCACATTTCTGTATTAAAAATCATTTTTTATTGTAATATTCTAATGGGTTTTCATTAAATGTAAGCAGAAAATCAACATGAACAGAAATAAAGACTTGAAAACATCAGACTGTGTGGAATTAATCTACATAATGAGTTATACTTGTTGAATGGAGTGAAATGAATTTTATATATAACTATTTTATATAGATTTTTTTACTTCCATACAAACCTTGTCCAGGTAGACCAGGCTCTCCATGCAGACCAGGCAGTCCTGCTGCACCGGGGTCTCCCTGTTCCCCGGCCGCTCCCATAGAACCTTTTAAGCCCTGCACACATTTACTGACTTACTGACTCTTTGAAAAATCAATGTTTGAATATACTTATAACTATTGATACATACATTCCTTCCACTTCACAATTATGCTCTACTTTGTGTTAATCAACTACAATCAGTGAGAAAACACGAATACCTGCAGTATGCATGCAATACATCTGTGTGGACCTACCATCTTCCCTCTGGCTCCTGGCTCTCCTCTTGTTCCCTGCTCCCCCATCAGACCTGTGTCTCCCTTCTGGCCCAGGTGTCCCTGAGACAGGACATGCATTCTGTCACAGGCTCTCCATCATGCAGCTTTTATATTCGTCTAACACTCATCAGTCAGAGTTTCACCTGCTCTCCGGCCGTCCCAGGGATGCCACGTTTGCCCTGCGGACACACACATACACACACACACCAGATACGAGTGTATTTCATTCAGCATTGAGTGGATGAAAAAGATCTGATTCCTCACCTTCTCTCCTGTGGGGCCTCTGTGTCCTTTGAGACCTTTATCACCCTGATAATGAGAGAGAAAAGACAGCAGATGAGAGACGAGCAGCTCAGAGAGGGCTGGCAGGAAAAGGGTTAGGGTTAGGGAGAAAATGTTCCTCACCCTGAGTCCTGGTTGACCTTTACTGCCCTGTAACAACACAACAAAAACTCACTTAGGTCCATTCTGTGGTCCACTTGTGCTAAATTCATAAACCCCAACAGGGCCGGCCCAAGAGTTTTTGGGGCCCCAACCAGATTTTAATTTGCTCCTTCCTCATACCAACATGTCAAAACCAGATACTTCATCATTCCTAGGCTACACCATACCAGCAGTTATTAGCTTACACTGCAAAAACTAAATTGTACCAATAATTTTTGTTTAGTTCTAGTGCAAATATCTTAGTACAAAGGAAATAAAACAAAACTAGTTCATCAGTACATTTTAGCAAGAAATAGCATCTTGTATTAAGTCAGTAATTTCTTAATATTGATGGAAACATATTTGTTTCACTGGCAAATAATTTCACTTATAACATGGAAAAAATATGTTGTTGTAAGTGAAACAATTGAATTATTATAGTGAAATTATTGATTTAACACAAGTTCCTATATCTTGCTGAAAAGTTACTTCTAAATTAGTTTTGTCGTTTTTCAAATGTACTAAGATATTTGCACAACAATACTTGGTCAGACTTTGTGTTTTTTCAGTGTACATCATACTGGTTATTATGATTGTTGATTTTAACCTTATAGGATAAGCAAACAAGCAAAATGCTCTAATTTGTATTTTGAGATGCGTCGGCGCATGCGTGAAGCCCACAGACAAAACCCCGCGTCGTGCGCGTGTTGCTTTCAGCAAGTCACATGACAGATACAGAAACTGTTTCAAAGTGACACTGGCGCCACCCTGTGTTTATAAGGAAGTGAATCAGTCAACGGGTCACATAGGTCAAAAGAATTCTTGATCTTTTACCGTACAGCATCAACTATGGAGCCTCAAGGCAAACGAAAGATTTCATAGTTTGGGTCCATTTTGATCTGACGTCAGAAGTTAAGGTATTTGTTATCACTTGGTTGTTAGTTCATCCGGTTCTTTTTCAGTTTCTACTTGATCTATCTGAATCTTAGTTTACTTTCATATCATGTTCTGTATCTTAAGTGTTGCATATGTTTGACAGAACTGTCTTATTTAAATAAATCCACCTCCTCAATGCTGAGGCATTAAAGGGCCAGGCATCAAAATGAAGTCCCAGATACACCTAGAATAAATCAGCCATTCTACAAATTACTCAGTTGCTTTTTATAAATGACTTCATATAAATGTATTGTTTACTTCATTTTTTTCTGCAGAAGGAGAAGTTCTGTCAAAAAAACATAAACTAAATTTCAAAATGTTGGAAAAACGTATTTTTTGAATGAAAATTTGTGAAAAGAAAAAAACAAAAACCCAGTCCACCAGCATCGTCATTCCAATCACGTTCACTTCAATTTTCACTTTATGGTACATGTTCAAATTATTTATTGACTGTATCAAAAAATATCAAATATATATTGAATTTAACTGAAGATATGAAATAATACAATATATAATATACAATAAAATAGAATGACTTAAATCTTGTTGTATAGACAAGGTCATCAAATCAGTCTGTCAACTACATTGCCTGTAGGGATTTCTAATGTCCAGCAGGTGTCAGTATTCAGTGACAGTATCAATACAGTTTTGCTTTGGGTTGAAACCCTTCATGACGCCTCATTTACCCATCACTAGTAGGTGGTGTAAAATGTGTAATCTATCACCACAAAATAAAATCAGGAGATAGGTGGTGTTGTTCTACATATTGTGGAAACATGTAGTTATTAGATTTTCTTTTAAATAGTTGAGATATTTTTTCCATGAATTGGTAAAATGTAAGATGAATTAAAGCTTGTTGTACCTTTATCATCCCAGGAGTCCCGATGTCTCCGTACAGACCCCTCCAGCCTCTCTCACCTTTCTCCCCCTGTGGGAAATAGTGACCTACATCAGCTCCAGGCATCCAAAGGTCAATGCCCTTTATCACCATTTGTATCATATTTGCTGCTAAAGTTTCATTTTCCAATATGATTAATACTTTAACAACCTGTTGAATACAATATTTGACATGTATTTTGCCTTATACTGGATTATCATCTAATCATTTGCTCCATATTCAGGTCTGGGTAGGGCTCAGGGTCCTTGTTTTTTTTAAACAAGCCTGCAATGCCTGCAGCACTGAGAAGACCACATGAGAACACACCATGCAAAGTGGTGTTAGTCTATTATAGTGTAGACAGAGGAGTAGATGGTTCAATAAACAAAGTCAATAGAGTCCTGAAGAACATTAGACTGAATGATCTTCACAGTCGCTGCATGTGGGTCAGGCTGGCCGGGTTGGATTTCTTAGGCCTGATCTAAACTCTAACAAGTGACAACATAAATGGAGGCTTTGCTGGGATCTTTGAAATGACAGTGTTGACTGGCTAAACAAACCTTAGATTCTTTTAGCATCTTTTCAATTGTTGGTCATTATCTTAACAACATAAACATATGTTGGGACATATGTCCCTGACTTGTAGACATTTTCAAATTTACCTTCTGACCTGGTTTTCCCAGAGGACCTTGTGGTCCTGGTTCTCCTTTTGGACCTGTCACACCAGGTTTACCCTAAAACAAACAGAATTAAGGAGCTATTGCTTTTAATCTATAACATAAAAAAAAAAAAAAAACAGATAAATTTGTTCTGTTCTGTACCTTTGCTCCTCGCAGCCCTCTGCAGCCCTTTAAACATAAAACATCACAAAGCGCTCTGTAATGTTTCAATAAAATATGTTTTCTATGCCATTGGTTGATATGTTCTATGCCAATGATTAGTATATAAAATAGAAAAGATTCTTCCCACCTTTTCCCCTGCAGGTCCTGTGATGTGTTCTGTCATGTCGACCTGAAGGTATGAGGATAACAGGCTCAGCATCACTGGATGTTTTTGTTCATAGTTTACAACCCAACAACATTAGAAACTAAAACTGCAGAACTGAATGTACTGCAGAGCAAAAGGCCTCCTTACCATCAGCTCTGCTTTGTGTTTGATTGGAGGAAACATCGGAGGAGGCAGAGGAGGCAGGATGAAGACTTCACATTTCCGAGCCGGCCACTTGCTGCCTCTACTCACTGGAAATCCTGTATGTACACAAGTAACATAAACACGTAAAATACTGCCAGAACATTATAGACACTGAGAAAGACTTGTGGTCCATGTGAACCATGTGGAAACAAATATCGGTTTAGAAAATGTCGGCTGATCACCAATCTCCCAAAACTAAGGGAGTCTGGGCTGATTTATCGGTGAACCCTTGCTGGAGGAGTTCAGGGATTTTGCTACACTGACTAAGCAACAATGAGATGAGGTTCTGGGCACAGTGTTCACTTTTCACTTACGGGATGTTAAAGAGGAAGCTGCATGCGGGAGGCCAGAAAGTAACGTAGTCCATCCCAGAAGCAGCATCGTCAGCATCTCTTCTCTTCATGAAGCAGCAGTCAGATGACCACAACTTCAGAAATGAACCTTTGAAAATATAAACTCTCTTGAGACGTTCTGGGTTGTTACAACACAAACAATTCTGCCTGGACTCCACATGTTAGCTTCATTTGTCGCAGTGATTTCCACTTCCACAGGTTGAGAGTGTTATCAATCAGGTCATTTCAGGTTAAAGTCTCAGTGTCATTATGTTAATTTGTAAAACTGACTGATGGAAATAGATCAGTAAAATTATAGCCCCCACCCAGGAGGTCCATTATGTGTACAGTGGAAGGAAACTTTATGTTGTTGATTATGACTGTAAGGTATTCAGAATAGAATCAGAAATGAAAAAATTAAATAATACGTCGAATATAGAAGGACTCCTTTCACTGGAATGAGAGACTGAAAACCTATAATCCAGTCTCTGACAAACTGGAGTCAGGCAAAAGTCAAATCCATCAACTAACAGATCTCCCTTAAAGAACATTGAAATAGTCCAACATCAATCCATCCATTTCTTTTTATGCGTTCTTCTCAACCTCCTGTCAGTCGCGGCAGACGGCTGCTTGCACAGACCCATGTTCTGGTTCTGGTTCTGCTGAAGGTTTCTACCTGTTAAGAGGGAGTTTTCCTCTCCTCCATTGCTACATGCATCATCATCATATGGGGGAACGCTGTAAAGTCACTAACACAACACAAGCGATTTTCTATTTGTCGCTAAACTCTGGTCCAGAATGAGGGAACGCTACAAGTCAACAACTCGATGGAACCCGATGAGTTTCCTAAGAAAGAAAACTTTCTAAACTAGTTTTAATAACAAACTGAGATTAATGCATTGATGGATAACTAGGATCAATGCATGGCTGAATTTAAATGATTTTTTTTTTAAACTTTGAGACATCTTTTGTGCAGTGCTGCTATATGAATAGCTAAACAGAAACTTAATCTGAATAATTGAGCAGATTCAACAGAAATATATAAAAAATATCAACTTTATTAATAAAGTTAAATTGTAAGCCAACAGCTGGTCATAAATCTTCACTCATCCTGTTTCTTGTGTCTGCTCAGTATGTTGCAGTGGTTTGGTGTGTAACACTGGATAAGTGTTGAAAATGTTGTCTGAAAAGTATTTCAGACAGTGTGTACATGAGAAAGGATGCAGGTGCATGGAGCGTTTTTCCACACAGCGGAGCTCCGTTCACACTAAGATGATCTCAGGAGGATGTAAAAGTTGCAGCACTCTGCCTGCAATAATTCATCTCCTGCAGCCTGAAGCCCTTCCAGTACAACGCTGCTCTATGGCCAAAAACATCTACAGGGCAAAAAGCCACACACACCAGGAAGAAATGCAAAAAAAACCTTCAATAATCCAGAGAGATTAAGGAATTCAATCTGACACAATTTAAAGACTTAAAAAAAAAAAAAAAACTCCCTCCACTGAATAATCAATCAGAGGTGAACATGAGGGCATCCACCCTGATGAACTCTTATTTTAGCAGGTTCCCATGCACCGGTCCCTGCATGCCGTCTTACCTTGGCGTTGAATCCTCTGGGACCTCGTCCTGCAGAGCTGGAGCACAATCTGCTAAGCTTGCACGCCTGAATCCGGCTCATCTCAATAAAGTGTGGAAATGCAGCACAGCCACTGGCAGAGCTCAGCAAAAAAAACAAAAATCAGATAATTACTTAAACACCGAGCCAAAGAGGAGCTTGCTCATCAAAGCTCAGAGCAGGGAGAAGTCACTGGCATCTTCTGTTAGCTGTTAGATGTCAGCCTGTCACTGCTGCAGCCAACAGATTTACTACAGGATGGCAGGGAAAAGAAAAAAAAAACGCAAACCCTTTCACTTGTCAGGTTAGAGAGAGACTATGTGGGCTTTTCCAGATCTGAAAAACAGAAAACACATCAGAGGTACAACAATGTCCCATGTTACAGTGCTATTACAATCAAACAGCAAGAAGCAGTGGGATAAAACGCCACGATTCAGTACGTCTTCCTCTCCTCAGTGAGCAGTTCAGAGCCTGTCCTGCTGTTCCCTGTGTGGCTGCAGCGTTTAAAGCAGGTCCAGGTCCAGACTTCTTCACGCCACAGCATCCGAGTGAAGAACATTTTCACTTTGGCCTGGTGATGGAAGAACAAGAGCAGATCTGAAGGCAGCATGAAGGCACGGCTGCTACAGCGACACTGTGTGCAGTCATTAGACATTCTGTCCTTTAGAGGATTTTTATTACTGATCAATTCTAAATGTTAGTAAACTTCAGAGCTGATATTTCAAGAAAATAAAGGGGAGCTTTCTGGCTGTTTCAGGAGAATATCTGTTTGTTAGAGTGAAGACTTGTGCAACTAAATGGACAAATGAAAAATGTTTCCATTTCACTTGTTTGTTTTCAGCTGCTAAAGTGAGGACACAAAATCAAATCAAAATGTACAACTGAGCCTGACATTTTAAAAACATCATGTGTTATAATACAGTGACTCTTTTAATAACAGAAGTCTGTCTGTTTCCTGACCTGATGATGGATGTAGCAGCAGCCTCCCAGAGCTCAGCTCCTTCACCGTAATCTGGTTTCAGAAAGATCTGAGTCCTTAATGGGGTCATGTCAGGTGAGGTGAGGAAGGGGCCGTGCCATATTTTTACCTTCACTGGAAAACCCTGCATTGCAGTGCTTGGATGCATGCAATGGAGCTCTGCCTGCATGAACTGGTGCTGTCAGTTATCCCAGCCAAGCTGCAGCTTTTCCTCATCAGTGGAGCCTGTTGTTAATGCTAAAGATAGTTAGCATGGCCACTGATGACGGCGGATCAATGGTTTTCCTGCAGCAGTGAGTTTCTTCTCCCCCATTAACATGTTTGGCAGCACATACATGAAGAGGTAGGTTGGCAGCACCGAGACCCGCCTCCTGGTTCTGATTGGTTGTTTCTGGTCAGCAGCTGTGCATTTCTGTAGATAGCAGCTCAGGAAGGAGATCAATCTTTTCAGATTCCACTGGTCAATAGACAAAAATATTTTTGGAGTTTTCCCAACAGTTTTAGGGTCATGTGAATGAGCTGAATCCAAAAACCACACTGGGTTTTTTCAATCAGGTCAACTTTCTGAACTATGGAGCAACATGAGCATCAAAATGCAGGACTTGTTCTGACATCTGGATCGGTTTCCTGAGAATCTGGACCAATGAGGGACGAGCAGGAGGAGAGATTCCATCAGGACAGGAAAGAGACGGAGAATTTTACACATTGAGGATGTAATGCTCAATTTACATGAACTTACCTTTACTGTTATAAAAGGCGTCGTCTGTCCTCAGACACATATACACGTCACCAGAAATCTTCAAATTAAATACGGATTCATATTTATGATCTAAATACATAATGCTGCACACAGCATACTCTGAATGATGACTCGAAGAGAAATCCTGCATAAAGTCTTTACACTGCTTTTATTTAGGAATTTTAATCCACAAAATAAGCCTAGAGCACACTGTGGGACAATCTGTTAAAAACAAGAAAAACGTTAAAGACAAATAACTGAAGGGATGGAAAAGATGTTTGATAAGATATACACCACCCAGTTGTAAGCAGCCTAAAATCAGCAGCCTAAAATCAGCCCCATGGAGGGAAAAACGTCTTATTTACAGAGGTCAAATCCAAAAGTGGGAAGAAGTTCATGCAGAAACGGCTTAAAAACATACGACGCTGCTTAAAATAATTTTTTTAATCTACTGAACAGCTCAATCAGAAAATAAACTTCTTAAAATCAACCAATGATACAAAATAATAAAAAAAGTTCAACTGATCCAAATTGAAACCCATAAGATCCTCCATCAGCAGGAAAACCTTCATTCTTCTATTGCAAATTCCTCAGCAGGCTGCGCTGAGCCTCAGTGCGTCTGTCCGCTCCTGGGAGCCGCTCGCTGTTTGTCACCGGCGTGGCAGAGGCGCGTCTGCAGCTCCACCGCTACGCCCTTCATCATGCCTCCCAGCTGCTCGTGCATCTGCAGCAGCTGCTGCGGTGAGCAGCGGCTGAGCTGCAGAGGGGTCGCCCTGCAGGCCAGAGCCTCCACGGCCGCCGGGAGCTCTGCGGCGCTGTCCGCCGCCACCTCGGGTCCCTGCTCCCCATCCTGCAGGCAGGTCGCCACGGCGTCTGCAGGCAGCGGCTCGTCCACCAGCTCTGTGGCTGTGAGCAGACACATGAAGAACACGCAGAAATGAAGGAAAACAGCGTTTTGTGGTATGTGAGCAGAAGTTAAAGCTGCAATATCAAACTTTTACAAAAAGAAGTTTTTTGCATATTTGTCATAGTTATGTTATCACAGTTTGCTATGAGATGCTGGTCAACAGCCAAGAAATTGTCTGGGGGTTTTCAACAGTTGTAGGGTGATGAGCTGAATCCAAAAATCACATTGGTTTGAACTATGGAGCAACATGAGCATCGAAATGCAGGACTTGTTCTGACATCTGGATCCGTTTCCTGAGAATCTGGACCAATGAGGGACGAGCAGGAGGAGAGATTCCATCAGGACAGGAAAGAATTTTACACAATGAAGACGTAAAGTCCAATTCACATGTACTTACCCCTCATTCAATTTACAGAAATCCAAGTGTGTAACAATTAATAGACTCTGTTAGAAAACTTTTTTTTTTTTACTCCTGAAGCCTTTTTTGGATGAGAAATATTAGCAGAAATAAACTGATAGTCATAGAAATGTTATTTACACAATTCTTTATTCTAAACCAAATTAGAATAAAAATCTGACCTGACTGAGAAAAATGGATCATGTTTGGATTCATTGGTACAAAATAGTCCTAATTCAGCTGAAAAAACAGACAACTTCCTAAAAGTATTTTTGTAACTTGATGTTCTCTATGAGGGGGAGAGCTCTGTTGAAGACATCCAGTGTTTACCCACCCAGAGTCTCTGCTGAGGTCTTCTCCTGGTCGTCATGGTTGCGAGGACTGGCCGCCTCCTCCACTTCAGAGGTCATCCTCTCCGTTTCATCGAAGCTCTTCAGCTCATCTGCTCTCCCTTTGCGCTGGACAATAGAAGCTCAGATGTTACAAAGATGCCGATGACAACTTGACCAGCACCAACGTGACCTGAGGGTTTACCTGCTGCTCATAGATCTTCAGCGCCTTCTTGACGTTGGAGATCTTTGGAGATCGGATGGGCAGAGTCTTGATCTCAGATGGAGTCAGGGCACAGAGGTCGCCCACTGATTTGACGTTTCGAGCGCGAATCAACTGTCCGAACCCTCGAGACCTGTGTGGTTGACCAACAGGAAGTTTGTCAGGCCAAGCTGAATGGTTTTTACACCGCCGTCTAACTGTCTTAAGGAACACATGTTGAAATGTTTCAGTGTGTGACGTCTGCTGCTCTCACCACATGGTGGAAGAGATCTGAGAAAGCACAGCCTCCACGGGGGTCGAGCAGCCCACCAGGGACGGGTAGATGCAGTCTTTGGGTACAGGTCGAGGCTCCTGAGTCATTTCAGAAATCTGAGCAAACCAAATAAATTGCTCTGAAATTTTATGTACAACTAATAATCACTTATTAGTTGATTATAAGTTATGAAAAACATCCACAGCATAGTTTGGCTTGTTTGACAAAAAAAAAAAAAAAACCACAGCAAATGAGATATCAGAGTTGGTGAAAAGTTTCAAAATAACAACATTAAAGTACAAATGGAAAGCCAATGTAATGGCTACAACTCTGTTGTAACTCTGCTACAATAAAAGCAGCAAGTTGTTCCCAGAACATGCCGACCTACCAGGCACTTCTTGGAGCTCCTGTAACTTGGACTGTGGATATTTCTGGGGCTCAGGACCAGCATGCCTTTTGTTGGAGTTGTAATGTGCTGAGTAGAGAGGAAGAGCGTTAAGGAAACCGTCTGTTCCACATGTGAAATACATCACCAGGTTCTTGTATACCTTCTGCTGAGGGACGTTGCATCCTTTGGACCTTCTGGGAGAGCTGGTTCTCAGAGCTGGACTGCGCCGGTCGATATCATCCGCCGTCTCCTGCTGTTGGATGGGGTTAGCGAAAGACACACGGCGGGACTGCGAAGGTAAAAACAATGAAAGCGTGACAAACAAATCACAGGTTTTACCAAGTCTTTAGTCTTATGGACTTAGAGCTGCATGGGTTACTTACCTTGACAAGAGGGGAGGTCGTCTCCACCTCTAACGGTCTCTTCTGACCTTTTTTCAGGATGCTGGTGGAAGGGGAAGCTGAAGGAGACCACGTTCCCTTCAGCCGCCCATTACTGGGACTTTGTCCGACATCTGGTTCTGTTGCAGCCTCCAGGTCTTTTTGTTTAACTGGAGAGTCCTGGTCAGTAGCTTGTGAGGACGCTGCAGTGGTGCAGTGTAGTCCAGCATCACCCGACGTTTCGGTGGTAGGTGCCTCTTTGTCCTCAAATGTCTCAGGTTGACCGTCTTCATTGTCTTGTAAAGTAATGTCCTCCTTAGCACCGGCCTCCGAGACCTGTAGTGTGGCAGACGGTTCCTCCTCTTCAGTGACCTGTGCACACTCCATCTGACTTTGCTGAAGCTCCTCAGGAGAGAGTTCTTCTGGAGGAGGAGCTGGAAAGTCTTGCTGGTCTGAATTTGATTCCTCTTGTTTTTCAGTAACTCCTTCAGTTTCAGAAACCTTTTCTGCTTTTTCTTTGGACGTCTCTGAGGCTTGCAGTTTCTCCTCAGCCAGCAGACATGAATCCTGTGCTGGTGCGTCTCCAAACACAGAAGATTCAAGCACTTCTACTGCTTGTAAAGAATCCCTTTCACTCATTGAGTCTCTTTGTTCAGTAGTGTCCAGTGACCTGGTATCCTGGCTTGCCTCTTCACTTTCTACCTTCTTTGAATCTTCTGTCTCCAGAGGTAAATCATCCCGTGTCTCAGTAATCACTGGGGACTCAGACTCTTCCTCATTTGACTCTGTCTTGCTTCCTGATTCCTTTGACTCTTGGGTCTCCAATGATTCTTCTAAACTGCTTTGTGTTTCCGAATTCTGAGAAGGATCTTTCAGTATGTCCTCCTTCGTTTCAAGAGGAAGTGGACTCTTCAGAGATACTCGAGGCTTCCTCCCTCTCTTTTTGCGAACAGAGTTTACTAGGACTTCTGAGGACTCCGACTCTGGCGTCTTCACACTGGGTGCTGATGACTGAGAGGATCTTAGTCTGCCCTTGCCTTGAGATGATCCTGAGTCAGATGCATCTAATGACTGAAAACTGTCTGGGGTTAAGCTTTGACTAGACTCTAGTTTGCTCCTTCTGGTCCTGCCTCCAACTCCAGCTTCAGGTTGATTGACAGGAGTGGATGTCTGAGAACGTGTCAACCGTCCTGAAGAGTTGATGCCATCATCTTTTTCTTCAGACTCTGTTGCTTTGCTTCGCCTGGATCTTCTTCTGATCTGACTGTCAGATGAAGGCGTGACCTGGGAGTCTTCCTGGCTAGAGTTGTCAATCACAGTTTCTATGGAGTTGTCTTGCATAATTTCCTGATTCTGTAGCAAATTTCTAGTTTCACCTTTGGACTCTTCCACTGGAGAAAACATGACTGCATCAGAATCTATCTGTTCTTGAGATTTGTCTTCACTCTGGGGAGAAGATGTGAGAACGTTTTGCTCTTCCTTTTGGCTCTCACCTTGTTCAGTCTTTTCTTCAGACTTTGCCTCCTCAGACTTTTCAGTCTGAGCCAAAGGTACGACCGTTTGGGAGTCAGTGTTTGGGCAGGGATCGTCTTTCTGAGACAGATCTACCATACCCTCTGCAACAGTGTGGTTGGATCCTTCTTTGGGCTTTTCAGCATCATCACCCTCCTTTGAAACTTTGCTAACCTCATTGCATTTTCTGTGCTTTTGGCTTTCATAACCGGAGAGTGATTCTGATTTGACGTCAGTCTGACTAGAATCCAGCCCACTGGTGCTTCTCCTTTTATGTTCAGGAGATCCAAGAAGATCCTCTGAAAGGCTGTAAAGTTTGATCTTTTTTCGCTGTCTTACCTGAGAGTTATTTTGGCTAGATTCATTGGCGTTGCCTTGAGACTTCGATCGCAGCTGGATTCTGCTGCTGTTCTCCTCCGCAGCCTGTTTACTTCTTGTGTTCGGTCTGCTTGGTGTCGAATTAGAAGATTCACTTTTTGGATCTTCTCCAGAACGTCTTCTTTTCACATGTGTGTATTTTGCCTCACGGTCATCGGGGTCTTCTCCAGGGAGCTGAGGTCTTATTCTGTGGCGTCTGGATCGTCTTGGTTCACCTGAAGGATTCTGGGTCGGAGATGACTGGGAACCATCCAACACTGTTTCAGATTCCTCATCCTGACTGGAAGAGTTGATTTCTTCTGCGTAACTCGTGCTTTCTTTGTCCTCTTCTTTTGTCTGCGTGTCAGGGATAACGTCTTCCTCCTCTGCCGAGTCACTTTGCATTCTCTCAATCAATCTTACCGGCTCACTTCTTGTCCTCGACTCTTTAGGTCTCCGAGGAGACTCACTTCCAGGACACTGTGGACCAACCGTTTCTGAAGGAGTGGGATCCTGAGAGTTTGGTTCTATGGATGTCTGTGAGGCCTCAGGGGACAATATGTTCTTCCCACTAGAGTGATCTTGACTGTTGGACATCTTTACAAGAGGACCTGTAAAAGAGGATCCACTGCTGGGACTGGACGACTTTCCCTCGCCATACTTTTCCAAGGTAATAAATGACTGGCGGCGACTGCTGGGTTTCTGAGGAGTCCCTGACACCAAATCAGAAGACGCAGACGTGTTTGGACTCGAACTGTCTTTTGACTCAACCTCCATGTCTTCAGTCCTCTCTGTGCTTTTAGTAGCCTCCTCCAGAAAAACATCTGCTGAGTCTGGGATGCTCTCCTCTGTTTTGTCATCATGTTTTGGACTGGCGTAGTCTTGAGTTTCTTTAGAAAGAATTTCAGCATCTTCTCTGGGTTTCTCTTCTGTCTGCAAAACATCAAGGAAAACATGAAGAAGTTAACTTGTCTGCAGACATGAGTGGACACATGCCGGTGCAAGAACATCCATATAAGGCTTTCAAAAACACATTTGAACCAGGGTACAAAAGGTCAAATGTAGTCAAAGCTACACATGGAGACACCAAAGTGCTTGGATTTTGCAATGACCTCCTCATATCTAGCAGAGTTTTAATGCTTTGTTACCTCACTGGGAGCTTCTGGTGGGACGCCATCGACCTGTTCAGTTGGAACTTTATCCCTGAAGAAAAACTGACTGTTAAACAAGAGCCTTTAAATCCCACAAAGGAAATTTGCTCACATTACAGCAGGTGAACTTACGAAGAGTCGTCTTGGCTCTGTATGTACTGACTGAAAGCAGTCGTGTCCTGAGAAGCGTCCAGGTTGTTGTACATGGCCGGGATATCAACCCTGTACCACAGCAATCATCAGCATCACCATGGTGACAGGATACAGTAGGAATGACTGGTGCAGATGAGGGGGGAAGAATCTGACCTTTTGGTTCTTTTCACCTCCTTCTGGTGCTCGGTTAGAACCCTCTCCTTTGTCTCAGGAGGAATGAAGACAAAGTCGATGGAAGCCTCTTCCTCCAGGATGTTCCTGCGGGGAGGTTTGGGAGAACCAAAGTCCAACTTCGTCTGCAGAAAGAAGAAAAATAGATAAATGTTAGCCTGCTTTTCCCCTCAATGTGGAACAGGAGCTGAGTAGAGCATTTTCATTGTCACCATGTTGGTTCTGTTTGGATTTAGTGCTAAAGACCAACTTAACATAGAAGTTGTTTGTTCTTAATGCGAGTCAGAATCACATCCTTTATTCCATTATTAGGAGTAGATACTGATCCATCACCACCATGGAGGATGACTGAATGTGAGTGAAGCTGTGGGTAACCATCAGCACCTACCTAATCCCAGAACCGAACCTTAAAGTGGGCAGGCACCAGAATAAAGCTGGAACGATTTGTCCAGTGAGTCCAGTATTTTGATTGCTAAAATTCCACAAGGAAAATTATTAGGTGGCAGACTGACACAAAGTAACTCAAAAACTTAAATGAAAAAGTTGACATTTATAAAAAAATAAAAAATGAAAATCTTGAAAGAGTGGTGTGTGTGTGTGTGTGTATTCAGCCAGCCTGAGTCAATACTTTGTAGAATCATCAGTTACAGCTTCATCTCATTTTGTTAATCTCTCTCATATTTTGTACATTTGGAGCCAGAAATAACCACAAACTGTGCAAACCTGTTTCATTTTCAGCAAAAACATTTTACAAGTAACCTAACAAAATCAAATCACTCTTAGATGACAAGTAAACAAATTTACAATTTCATCAAGAAATAAAAACACAAAAAGTGTAAGAAATCCAGTTAGATCAAAATTTAAGTTGCATGAAAAGGCAGGATTGCTTATTTATTATTAGTATTAGGCCATAATAAATCATTCCATCACAGCACCATGAACAGAGTCCAGGGAGAAGTGTTAGCTTCTGTACAGATCAGCACCTTCTTTCATATTTGCTACTAACGAAGCAGAACTAAATGATTAATCCCGTCCATGTTAGGCCCGTTAGTTTCAGTGACCCATTGGGTTTTGGTAGGTTTGAGTTTGGGTTGTAACTCTTACCATTTGGATGGATTCAACTGTCCCCGCTGCACCACCCGCTGTCCTCCTGCCCTCCTTTAAACTGCTTGTTCTCTAAAGAACATGTGAGTCATTAACACTTAGGGCATTTGGAGGTTCTGGATTCTATTCAGACGTTTCAGGCTGAAAAGGAATGCATGGTAATTTGTGTGACGTGAACCGTATGGGTGCAGAACCTACCGGAACCGGCTTGGCCGTCTTTGTGGCGCTGCGGTCCTTCAGATCAGCTCTGCTGATCATAGAGTCTCTCTTCCCAGCAGAAGAAATGGGCATCCCGCTGAGCTTCGGCTCCAGCTCGGAGCTTTCACTCTGAACACACACATTATATTAAACTTTCATATATATATATAAAAAAAAAAAAAAAAGTTTTTTACATATTTGTTAAAACACTTTTACAACCCAAAGAGATATTTTGCTCTCAGGCATAATACAGGTTTGGTGTCATTTTTAAAGAACCACCACTTTGTTTCCATTTTTTGGATTTAAGATGAAGATAAATAAGATTTTGCAAATAGAGGATGGTATGTAAAATGCTGTAAAAAAATAAAAGAAGAAAAACTAATTTTAGAACATTTTACTGATACTTTTAGTGTCATTCTTTGTGCAAGTATTGCAGGAAAAACTGCTAAAAACCTGCATTTGTTATATCTGTACTGAAAAACATTAGTTGTGTTTTCATCATTTTTAGCCAAAGTTATTCAAAGCCATTATAGGATTAAAGAGCCTCTGGCTACAGGACGTCATATCAGGACGTCTGTTTCATATAAAGGCCCCATATGGTGAGAGTTTTAAAGTGTAAACATTTTATAGAAGTCACACACTGCACCTTTGAGACCAGATCAATACATACATGGAACAACTTACTGAATAGGTCTCACTGAGCTCATCAGGAACACCGACAACCTCAAAGCCTGGAAGAATGATCGGAGTCTTCTGCTTCACTTTGCTCAGCACCGGCCTACGGGAAGCAAACTGCTGTTAACGACCAGAAACCGGGAGTCACTATGGCGACACATCGAAGACAATCACCTGAGCTCCTCGGGATACGCCAGTCTGACTGTGTTGGCAAAGGTGGCGTTCCAGAACTGAGCGACGGCTGAGCGCAGATGCTTGTTCTTGTGCGGAAACACGACACACAGCAAAGGAGACAGCAGAGCCAGCAGTTCGTTGTCGTAGGCCAGAGTGGAGCAAGACTGAAGGCAGCCCAGGACCTCACACAGAAGCTTCTCCAGCTGCAACACACAAACAGTCACACTCCAAACTAGGGATGCATCAACCCACTTTTTTCCACTTCCGATACCAATACGCATATCGGATGTTTAGTATCGGCTGATACCGATTTGATACAGTGAAGCATCTGGATGGACTCAAAACGTTTGTTTTCTTAAACAAAGACGTAACATTACACATTTGTCAACTCTACGCCAGAGCAGCTCATTTAAATACAGTAATAGCTTCACAAGGTTGGCTAAACATGGAAAACCAACTTAAATTTGTTAGTCAGTGTAAATAGCAGTAGAACAGCCATGCCTGTCACAATAAGGAATTTGCTTAACGATAAATTGTGCCAGAGACCATCTGATAAACGATAGTATTGTTGATTTGAGACCATTTTCAAGTAATATATTAATAGTGATAAAAATGCATGTTTGCTCTCTCAAAGACGAACTTTAATTTTGTAAGAATGCTTAACACTGGAACAGGAAGATATTTCCTGCCAAATAAAATAAATAATGAATAATTCAATACAACAACACTTCATCGATCCCAAAGGGAAAATAAATGTTCTTGTAACTCATTAATTCAAATGCTTGTAGATAGTGATTGCTGTGGGCAGGAAAGTTCTCCAGTAGTGGTCTGTATTACAGTCAATCTGAAGAAGCCTCTGACTGAAGACAAAATAAATAAAAATAGATTATGAAGTTCTGTAAGCAAAACTGCTCTTCAATAATTCTTAGAATGGAAATGATCCAGTACATTTCAATTTATCATGTAATTAATTTAATAATTGCAACAAGTGAAGTAAAATAAAGTAAAACTGACAGAAACCACAAGTTGACTATCTTGGTCAAACGTAAAAATAATTTTTCTTTCAAATGGTTCAGAAAGTGCAATTAGAAATCCTGAATATAATGTAAAATAAATAAAGCATGACGTCACTCCAAATCTAGATATTTTTTCAATATCAGGACCGATATAGATATTGATATTTAATCTGTGCCTTTCTTCACCAAACTGATGGTTTCATGGACAGGTGAGGGGAAGTGCTGACCTTTTCCTGGAGCTGAGGGGAGAATTCATCACCGCCGCCCGCAGCATGCTTATAGAAGAGCACCAGAGGCTGGACGAGCGCACCCAGCGCCTCGGTGACGGCGTTGGCCAGGATGAGGTTGGCAAAGAGAGTGGACACGATGGAGAGCAGGGCCAAGGGCGTGGCATCGGGGGCCACCTCGGGGGCCTCCAGGTATGCCTGCAGACTCTGGACCAGCAGGGACAGGAAGGCAGACAGGTTCCCCAGGGCTTTGCTCCGCTTCCGCGTCCAGTTCACCGGAGTGTGAGGAGCTGGGAGGAAGCAGGTGTTAAGATAAGAGCGGCACGACTGCACAAAGAGTGAAACAAAAATAAAAGAAACTTACACTTCAGCTTCTGCTGAAAATGAGGAGTATATGGAGAGAAGTCCACACACTCCACCATGACCTGCAGGATGCTGGAGATGGCGCTCAGCGTGGAAGGAACCTGTAGGGTGAGACGGCTTTTGGAGTTAGACGTTTGTGCAGCTTTTAAAATTCTTCATGACATCGCTGCTCCACCTTTTAGTGGGTCTCTCTGAGATTAGATAACATGACTGAAGTCACAAGGGCGCCCTCTAGAGGTGAGTGCAGTATCCCCCAAAATGCACAACTGCTTTTAGTAAAATTGCCTTTTCTGTTGTCATAATGAATAGTTCGCCAAATGAGATTTTAAAATGTTCTAGTTATAAACCGTTTGCATATTTGGCAAAAACATGGCTGTTAAATATGCAGATTTGTACTCATTATCGATTAAGGAATCTATTTATAAATTGTTTGTGGTTTGTTTGGTGTTAGTGAGATCTGACTAATAAATGATCAGACATTAATTATTATAAAGCTTTTCACCAATTCACTATCAGTGAATCTGCTTATGCAAATCCACAGACAAAGCCACAAAATATGGAAAGAAGCTTCAACTATTATTCACTATTCAATAATTATTACATTCATTTAGCATGAATGCAGCCTCATTACATCTGATTTTAGATGGCCATGAGTTCTGTGGCAGGCATATTTATCATGTATTTTATGTTTTGCCAAATATGATAATTTGTCATTTCAACTTCTTCTTTTGATTATAACAAAGTAAGTAATATTTTACATTAAATCACATCAAATTTTACTTTACTTCCAATGCTTATGTTTTTTGCAACGGTGAACACAGCGGTTCTACCGGTCGGCTCCTCTGGTGTTTTTCATGTCAGAAACTTTCATTTCCCAGTAGCTCTGCTAGCTTGAGGAGCAAAGTAGATTGATGATTTGACTGGCAGCTAATCAGAAAGATGAAAATCAGAAATAACATTCAAATCAATTCTCTTAACTTCTATTTTATTTTAAAAATTAGTGAAAAACACCAAAATTATGATGAAAATTTCACAAGGATTTGTTTATTGTGCTACATTTGCTTTTTTTCCCTCATTTTGTTTCCAACTTTCTGAAAGGCACTGAACTAACTCGCTCACTCTGGTTGCCTAGCAACAACCTGTTCAGTAAATTGTGCAGTAACAGTTTTGTTTTTCACCACCATGAATCATGACAGCTTAAAAACAACAAAAAAAACCCCAACATGGAGTGAAAACTGTGGATAAAAGAGGAAAGGTCAGAAAATTGGCAGGAAACAAAAAACTCATCACTCACCCTCAGCGCCTCCCTGTCTGCAGCGGCAGCCATCTTCACACAGAGCTCCTCGCAGCAGATGTTCTCCTCAGCCGTCACCACCAGGGCGGCGCAGCGAGCGAACACGCGGTACAGCTTGGACCAGGAGGACAGCAGGGACTTCTGGAACGCCTGAGGCCGCAGCAGACACTCGGGTTAGCGGGACGCCGCCATTACCCGACGGTTCAATTTAAAATGCACAGCGACAGACCTGCTGCAGGAGGTGAGTGATGGGGAACATCAGGGCAGAGTGCATGGCGCTGAAGTTATGCTCCAGAGCGTCACCCTGGTTCACCTCATTAGACTGTGGGAGGGATTCATTTATTAAGGTTAATAATATTTCAGCAACTCTGATCCAAACTGTTTGAACTTAGAAACATTGTCAGAAAAAAGAGTTTCCTGTTAAAACAAGACAGAAAAACTGCTGAATGGCTTTACTTTCAGTAGGTGACTTTTTTTTTTTTTTTTTAATTAGTGTCTTCACTGTTCTGTGTAAATATAATAAATGAATTAAAATCAGGCATCTGTAGGTCTTTCGAAAGGCTGCTTCAGAGCTTCCAGTACCAGAACCCAATGAAGTAAGGCAACATCTAGTTCTAGCTCAAATTCTGAAAACCTGAGAGGTGAAGAAACTGTTTTAGAGTTAAGCAACGTAGAAATGTAGTTCTATAGATCCATGCCTGAGATCGTGTCCAGGTTGGGATCAGATCGACTCTTGGAGACTGAGATTCTAAACAGCAGGAAAAACTTTTATTAAAGACTTTGTAGTTGAGGTTCACCAATAAATCAGCCCAGATTCCCTTAAAGCTGGGAAATCAGATGATCTTATCTACTGAAAATACAGGCCAATATTGATAGAATACAGAAAAACAGCTGAACTGACTGAAAACTTTATTTTTAATAAACTCAGACAAACATACTGAACTACTAATGTATCTGATAACTCTGGAATAATACAACACAAGGAAATATAGCAGTTTGTTCAGTCAGTGCAATTAAGAGTAGAACAGCCAATGTAAAACAAAAAAACTCAATGGAAACACTAGGCCGACTACAGTGGTCAAACATATAAAAAGAAATTGTAACAAACCTTTCAAATGGTTCAGAAAGGGCAATTAGAAATTAGAAATATAATGTAAAATAAATAATAAACTACGATGTCACTCAGACTCTACACGAGTTGGAGTGTAGAAATAAACACCAGAATGTTTCTGCTTTTAGAAAGCCTCATGATGTCTGGTCACCTGTGTGATGGTGTCAGTCAGAGGGCCGACTAATAAACTCCACACCCTCCAGAGCAGCTCCTTGTTCTGCAGAGATCCTGCGCTGCTGCTCATGACGCCCAGCACGGCCTCGACGAAGGCCAGAGGAGACGTGGGCCCAGACAGGCCGCATGACACCAGAGTCTGCAGGCACTGGAAGAACCTGCTGCCACAAAAGTAATAATCAGTCATCAGGAGCACACGGAGTGTTTCTGTGGTAAGGCTGGAGAGAAGAGCTACCTGTCGTGCTCCAGGTAGGCCGGCAGTTTGCTGCTGTTGAAGAGCAGGAGGATGACGAACAGAGCCGGGGTTCCCTGGAGAGGCAAACAGATGCCATCATCATCCTGAACCCACCTTCCACACACCGTCACAAACCACAGACCCTCACATTCAAAACGTCCATCTTCCCCACTTGGTAGGAGGCGGAGCCCAGCACTCTTGGAGGCAGACCCTTCACTGTGGCCTCAAACAGAACCTGCAGGGGAAGACGAGGGGCCGCGGTTAGAGGGGCCGGTGTTGTGACCGAGTCTGGACCCCACCTCATGTTTCATCAGCCTCACCAGGACTCTGTCTGCAGGCAGGGCCTCGGAGGAGACCACACTCTGCAGCGCCTGCAGCATCAGGGTGAGACACTCACTGCCTTGACGCTCCTTCTTACTGCCTGCTGAAACACACACACACACACACACACACACACACACACACACACATCATATCAAACCCAGCAGAGACAGACATTTGATTGGTTCTAGATGTTGAGAAGATTCATCATCGGGGCCACGCCCCTCAGGGTTTTACTGTCCTCACTGCATCCTACAGCACAGAGCAGTAGGCTCAGACTTAAACTGATGATGATGATGAGACTGGGTGGTGCAGGAGACGAGGATGAAGGCTAACCAACCCTGATCTCTAGAGTCACTCCAACCCAGTCAGATTCCTCTGTGTGGCGCTACAAAGGCTGAACCCACAACTGGAGAGCCGCCTGCTGAGCAGCAGCCACAGCAACACACACACAGTGTAACACACACTCAGCAACAAACCACCCAGCCACCACCGTGCTCGACAGCTGGAGAACTGGGCTGACAATCTAGACGCTCAACTTGTTGCATTTTTATAGTTTTATCAAAAGCAACATTTGACAACAGGTTTAATTAGGCTGACAGCTGAGTTAACAGACAGACATGGCTGATCTGAAACAGTCAAACACACCGAGGTGCAGAGTCGGTTCTGCTCAGATCAACCTGTAGGTAACAGAACCTGAACCGAGAGCTGAGCAGCTCCTGCTAACCACCGTGTGTTTACATGGTGGTCTGTGTCACACTAAACCAGCTACAAGCTACAAGCTAGCTGCCTGATAGAGCAGGCGCTTACCTGACTCTATGGTCAAGCTGACAAACCGGACCAGGCTGGTCCAGATGACGGCCAGCAGTGGCTCTGAAGGTGGGAAGAAAAGATGAAACAGTTTATATTCAGGATTAGCTCAGAAATTACAATACAGTTTCCATGGATTTGCCAACATTGCTCTGTGGTGTTCATATTTCATTTGTTTAATTTTCCTCTGGGATCAATGAAGTATTTCTGAATTTGACTGGCACTGAGAGGGTCACTTGCTCTGCTGCTTTCTATTTCTAATCAGTCGAGCAGGTAACCTGGACAGAGGAGGAAACATCTGGTTCATGTCATCTAGACTGATCCAGGTCTGTAAACTTTCTGCAAGTTTACAGACCTGGGGAGAAAGTCATTCTGTTGATACTTCAGAACTTTCCAGAGGTCAGTGATGTAAATAAAAACAGACCAAGCAAGTAGTCCTCAGATTAAAGAATAATAAAAAAACACATTTAGCCATCTTGAGCGTGACCCGCTCCAGTAGTTGATGTCTCAGTACCTGGAGCGTCTTTGCCGGCGTTTATGAAGCCCTCCCTCATGGTGGAGATGAGAACGGCAGCGTGTTTCATGAAGGACGGAGCACCAGAGAGCAGCGGGTGGGCCAGAGGTTCTGGAAGCAAATAAAGGAAAAAGAAAAAAAACACCTTATCCAATCACCAATCTGATAGCAGATGACCTCTGACCTGCAGGTTTAGGTCAAAAACTGGCTTCACAGCATCAAGAACAAGCAGTAGTGTTGACGCTTGTTCTGAGGTAATTTTACTCTGAATTACCTTCATTCAGAGTAAAACTGACACAAAATAGGATCAGTAGGAATCGCATAGAGCAGAGGAACTGACAAACATATCTGAAAACACATTTTCCATGATAATCCGAATAAGAGATATTTCTATCCTAGACTTCTCCACACCATCAGAACACTGGTAGTGGACATCAGAACAAGGAATCACCCATCCACTTTTTAAAATTCTGATACAGATACCGATATGTGTCGGTGTCAGTGCAATTAGGGGTAGAACAGCCAATGTAGAATAAACGATTAAGAAACTGAAACACACTAAAGCAATAGCTTGACTATCTTGGTCAAACATATAAAATAATCTGCAACAAAAGTTCTGTCAAATGGTTCAGAAAGAGCAATTGGGAGTTCTGGATAATGGTAATAATAATAATAATAATAATAATAATAATAATAATACATGACATCACTCAGAACACAAAGCATAGAATCAGATTGAATAGATCTACACTTATGAATTGGGGACTTTGTCACCAATAACCAATCTAGAAACATTGGGACAAATACAGATATTATCAGATTGGTGCATCTCAAAGCACAACTCGTACAAACCGTAGGTGCGTGCCTTTAGCCAAACCAGTTCCAATAATCAATAAATTAATCACATGACAAATTAAAATAAGATCAATAATTTCCATTTGTACGACTCTTTTGGTCAGTCCGGTGTGTTGGTATAAACTCGTCTCTTCATCAAGAACTATTCTGTTTACTGACTTCATATTAATTTTGTCGTTTCGTTTATTTATTTTGGATAAAAAAAATCTTCCAGTTCCAGTATTACATGTTTGTTAGAAATGACTAGTTCATTAATCTTTCAGGAAAGTGTTCTTGCATTGTTATGCTATTACCATGATATTACCAGAAAATGATCTCAAAAACAATATCATCATTTATGGTAGTAACTTCATGGAGAGCACATGGTCCAATAGAGTTGGTCATGGTCTAGCTCTCTCACTCACCTAGACTCAACACGAGTTTGTTCTTTGCTGCGGCAGCGATGACCTCTGGCCCCAGGAAGTAGTGCAGCAGCATCTCCAGACCCAGCTGCTGAATGGAGGAGAAGCTGGCAGGAAGCTGCATGCTGGAGTTCAGGCACATCCGGGGTGTGCTGGCCAACGTGTTAAAGCTGCCGCTGCCTGCACACATCAAAGGAAACCTGCAGAGGTTGCTCCTGCAGTGGGAACTTTCTGCTCAGCGGCTCAGCCAACCTGATTTTGGGGTGCTGGGAGTCACGACTCCATTCTGAGTGGCGGCCCGAGACGGAGTGTTTGGAACGGACGGCGAATCGGATCCAATGGTCGCCTGGAGCAGAGGCAAGGACACCTGCAGGGGACAAAACACACACACACACCGAGACAAGGGATGTCATCTCACTGAACACACACTCGTCACGCAGGGGAGTGGAAGGGCGGTAGACAGATCAGAAGTAGGCGATCTGGACCTGATCGAAGTTGGAGGACAGATTGGGTCCCAGCTGCACGATGAGGTACCACCACACCTCCACCTTGGTGAGCAGCAGCGCCTCCGTCCGGACGTGGATGGAGGTGAGCGGCTGCATCAGCAGCTTCATGCGCTTGGAGCTGCACAGGATGTCTGGAAGAGATTCGCACCTCAGGCAGTAAGAAGCAGTGAGGAAGAGGAGGATGGGTTGGAGGAAAGGGGGCGGGGTCAGCTCACCTGGGTTGAGAGCAAAGTTATCGATGAGGCTCTTCCAGGCGATGAAGGCGATCTTCTTGATGGTGGGGGAGGAGCTTCGGAAGCCCAGCTCCTCCAGGTGCAGCAGGGAGTTGATGAACGGACCACCTTTATGCAGCAGCTGAGCAGCACAGACAAATTCAAATTCTTCAAATTCAAATAGTTTCACAGTTGCAAAAGTTCAACCTGGGACTCAGAAAAAGGATCTAAATGAGGTTGCTTTATACAACCTGGTTTTGTGCAGAGCAGAATGTTTTCAGTCATATTCATGACTGAAACATCAGCCATCATTCAGAGACACTTTACCTTCCCAAGAAGCTTCACGAACAATGGCCAGAGCTTCAGGACGTTGGTTTCATTCTTGGACATGAAGAGCTTCTGCAGCTCTGGGATCAGTTTCTGTGAGAACAATCACAGTTCATCTCATCACAACTAGTTTTATCTGCTGCAATACAAAACACGAACACACAGGCAGAGAGAAACTCACTGTGGACATCATTGGTTCGATGACAGCGGCCACCTCCGTCTGTTTGGCCAGCAGCAGAGGCAAGCCCATTTCCAAGGCGGCAGCGGCGCGCAGACGCACCTTGGAGGCGGAATGCACCACCAGGGGGACGACCAGCTTTGCCCAGCGCACCGCGCCATCACACATCGGGGTCGGCACTTGCTCCAGCAGCCTGGAAACGAGGCGAGCAGAGAGGGTGAGGAGAGGAGGTCAGAGCTAGAAACAGGAAGTGACCAGGAAGCAGCGGTGGACAGTAACAGAGTACGGTTACTTCAGTACTGTACTTTTAAGTTTTTTTGAATGTCTTTACTTAGGGATTTATTTTTTGGGGACCTTATGACTTTCACTCCAGTATATTTCTAGTAATTTTCTGTTTGCTGTGGTGCACTGAACTAAATGAACACCAACATCTCCAGGTTTAGTTAACGGAAATGTTCTACTGCTGCAGCGCGGCTATGGATGGCAAGTAATAGAATTATTATTTGGCCCTCCAGCATGTGTGGATGTGCAACATTTCCAAATGTAGACAATAACATGAAACATGTCTATTGTTACCATGAGCTGCGTTTCCATTTCATTGTATTATTGTGCAATTAAACATTCTGAAAATAAATTTGCTTGAAGGAAAAATTCATTTTTTGATTAAATAGTTTTGGCGTTAAATAAGGTGAGTTTCTGGCTGTATTGGTATTAGTTTTTTTCACAAACCTACTACAGAAACACTTTTCACATCACACTAGTCACATGATCAACCACCAGATGTTGCCACTGGCGTAAAATATTAAAAAAAAAAAAGACAGCAGGAAGTAGTTGGAGGATGATGTTTTCAAATTACTTATTGCATGAACAAACTCATTCAGGTGTGCTATTAATTGCGTTTCCTATTTAATGGAAACACCGCAAAAGCAAATTGAAAAAGAAAAAAAAATGTTTTTACATTAGCAGAATATTGACAAAATGTTGAACACATTTGTGATGAAAATGCAGCTTCTGACACAGTTTGTGGGGAGAACATATTTTGTTTTATTGAGCTGGGAACATTGTAGATAAAATGAAATATCTGTCATTTTTATTGCATTTTTATGCTGAAGTTTTTACACATGATGCAGTCTTTCTGTTTCTACATGCTAGTTCATCAAGTTTCAACAAGTTAAGAGATTCTGGAAGAGAACTCAAATAATCGTTTGATATTGTGCTGATATTAGAAAATATGATTTGGAAATTTGAATACTTCAGTATTTTCAAAAGTAAGTACTTCAGTACTTTAACTTCAGTAAGGTTTTGACGGGTAACTTTTAACTTGCAGTCGAGTAAGCTTTGACCATGAGTAATAATACTTTTACTCCAGTACTAGAGCCGAGTACTTTGTCCACCATTGCAAAGTGACCAGCAGAACAATGATCTAACCTGATGATCACGTTCAGGGCCTCATGCTCCATCACTGCAGACTGGATGTCCTCTCTGTTCCACACAGTCTCCAAAGCAGCCAGCAGAGTCGGCGCCTGAGGTAAAAAACACCAAGCAGTCTGTATCCTTGAGCTCATGGAGGAACCATTCAACACCGATCAATGTCAACGCTCACGTTTTTGCCGACTACGTCTGCAGGAAAGCTCTGCTTGGAGATGACCCATAAGGCTCTGGTGCAGGTGTTCTTGTCGGTGGACTTCGTCACCAGAGAGCAGAGAGCCGACAGTATCTGGACCGCGAAGATCTCTGCAAAACAGAGGACTCGCACTGAGCTGTGACAACACAAGGACCGAAGTTCAAACCATATGACGGATCAAAACCACTGACCAGAGACTCCGGAAACCACCTGGGAGTGATACACACAGAACCCTAAAGCCTGGAGGGCAGCCTGACTCAGCTCGGCATTGGGACTGCTTGTGTGGGTCTGGAAACGACACAGACAGAACATCAGCTCACAATAACTCAACTCACTGCCCATGTGCACATTATGCAACAATCATTAAGAAACTATCAACCAATCCAGGTAATCTACAATACACCTTTCAGCAAAAAAGGCAGTTCAAAGTCCTTTAAAACATAAAAACTAAAAGTCATAAAAACAACTTATAGTCACCAATTGAAAAACTAGTAATACATTTTGTCAATTACCTTCATCAATAATATGAAATACAATCAATAAGCTAATCAGCTGAATTCACAGTGAGGATATGATTAAAAAAAATATTGAAGTTGGTCATGCTGTTGCAGAGCTGCAACTACTTTTAGCACTTTTTCCCTAAAATGCAAAAACAATGTATCTGCACCAAAAAAAATATATATATATATCAACAGAGTGTATTGCTGATCTGGTGATTATATTTTGGATTATCCAATAAATTGTTGGATAGTAGAAGGTCATTAAAATTAGTTTTTTATTTGTTTTACAGAATTTGAACCAGGTGAAGCTAAAACTGCCACATGAAGAATTATGGACAGAATATATGTATACATTTTTTTCTTATCTTAAATTCAAAAAATAAAAATATATGTACATATAGTTTTGGCTATATGTACATATATAGTCATATATATGTACATTCAGTCATTGGTCCTTTTTTAGTCCAGGCTAAGAATCAATAACAAGAAGCATTTGAGCATGAATCCCATTCAGGAAGGACTCTGGATGTTCTCCAGGCGAATCTGTGGTTTCTTTCTGGATATTCCGGCTTCCTCCCACACTCCAGAAACATGGAAGACAGGCTCGTTTGCCTCTCAAAAACTCCTTTCTTCCTCAGTCGGCCCTGGCCAGATTCGTATCCATGTTCAGATACTGTACACTCCCTGTTTCTCGGCGCCACCTCAGCTGAGGCACAAGTCATGTGCTGCCTGCAAGCGATTTGATTGGATGGACACTGCATTCGTTGGTTGGCCCATGGATTTACACAAACAGTAACTTCACAACCATCACTTTTGAGTAGACTGTTGCAGTTGACGAGAGATTTATTGCTTATTGTAACAGGCCTAAAAATGACTACATTAAAAAAGTGACTTATGTTGGTTGTGTTGGTATAGAACATCTGCCTCACAGGTGCTACTTTCTGCATCGTTGGCATAATTCATCTCATAGCAGATGTATACATTTCGTACCTAAAAGTGTCAGATACCAAATGACAACAGCATCCAAACCAGTTTTAATCAGCTTGTACATCACAGGGTGAACAAGAATGTTTTCTACACAAAATATTAACTGGGCAGCATAAACAGATGGGCTCAAGACTCACCAGTATTACTTTACCCAAACGTGAGAAGTTCTTCTCTACTGCTGGGAGGAACTGGCGGCCTTCCTCCCCACTGAGACGACTGGAAAACACAAAGATGGGTTAGTTTCTCCCTGTCTGACTTGCCGAGTAACACAGCAGGTGACTCACTTGGCGATGGTCAGGTAGGCGTCTGTCTGCTCCGACTGTCCGGCCGTACTGTCCTCCAGAGTCTCCAACAGAGGGAGGAAGCTGGAGGTGTTGGGAGGCCCCGCAGTAGCCATCATTATTCCTCACCTCCACTAGGCGCCTCTGATAAAAAAAAAAAAAAAAAAAGAAAGACAGGCTGAAAATGTCGGAAGGCAGGTTGGATTGGTGGAAGGACCTATGAGCAGAAAGAGCCGCCAGCAACCCTAATATGCTTTAATACACACAGAGGAAACCATGTCAGCACTACCACAGAAGCTAGCATCTATAGCCTGTGTGTCAAACACAAGGCTGGCCATAATCAAAGCAGTTGTATCTGTTTAATGCCAAAATACAATAATATGACAAATTTTTCAATATTTATTCAATTTTAAGAAGTAGTAGAATGCAGCTGTTAGTAATTTAACAGTTTAATGGGTAGATTTATTGATACCCTCTGCCACAAGCGACTCTTTTCAGTTTGTGATCTTGACTTGGCTCAAAACGAAAATGAGTTTGACATCATTATCAAACTCATTTTCACTCTGATTCACTCTTCAGCCAATCAGCGTCAAGGAAAATAAATTGCCCCTAGATTTGCTGCTTTATAAACACCAGCCAATAGCACATAGGCTTTCCCCCAGTGTATTATAAGCCTGGCAGGCCACCAGACTTCACTTGCTACCCCACCAGGCTAAGCGTTTTTGATTTTAAATAAGGTTCCTTATACACCAGTAACAGTAAAGACGGATTAAGTTAGGTTTGTAGTTGACACATTGACGTACCGTCCGTTTGTCCCCGTTGGCTTCACAATGTATTATTTCTAAATTATGAGGCCTGTTGGTACATGTCTGAGTTTCTGTAACTTTTAACATTTTTTAGCATAAAAAAGCAGTGGGCTGCTGTAGCGACTGTACTACCGGGCTTAGCAGGGCTTCTGAGGGAGTGCTGCATATCATGTATCACTACATCTATTTCTCTTAGTTTCCCATGCCATTTCTTTTTTTCAAAAACGTCTGCAAACACTGAACAGTGATCAGGTGCATCGAAACTGTAGGTTTGAGCCACTAGCCTGGTAGTTTCAGTTTGAAGCTGCATGTTTGGTGTTTTTAGCTCAGAGGTTTTATCTGAACACCAAACATCTTCAGGACAAACAGCCGCAGCTCCTCACCTCTCAGAGCCGTGTGTCCAGCTGTGTCCACCTCCCGTCTCCACAGCTGCAGACAGGACACACAAAACATCACGGTTACACTTCGCAAACACGCGTGGACTCGCGTCACAGTGACAGGTCCGTCTGCCTGTCCATGTCTGAACTGAACACCGACAAGTTTTCCACCAACTCTGCTGACAGCCTGCTAACTAGCTGCCCTAAGTTAGCCTCGCTAGCAGGCTACATGCACTTTATCCAGCTCGTTGTTGCTTTGTGCCGCACTCAAGAGGTTTCTACAGCCAGCTCACCGAGGAGCTGCCTTCATCCTGCAAAAAAAGCGAACACCTTAACATTCACCTGGGCAACATAAGCCCGCCTGCTTCCACTGCTGGCGAGCACACTGACTGTATGCTCACCTCCTGTTTGTCAGATAGGATAAGGACCCACCATAAAGCCCGGAGACGCTTTACTTCCCCGCGACACACCTCTGCTCTCTTCACCGAATGCCTCGCTCCGCTCCCGAACCCGTGGATACAGCCGTTAACCCGGTTATTGGTGCTTAGTGGTTGTGCTTTACAGTTCACTGTGCTGCTGATACCCCGCGAAATCTGCTGGCGCCAAAGCACCACGCGTTACGTACGTAACTACCTTTGACCCTCGTGCGTCACTTTTCGGACCGCCTACTTTACCTTTTAAGGGGAAAAAAACCTTCTAATAATAATGTTTATCCAATCGTATTTGTAATTAGTTAAAGGTGCAACTTTTGATTAAAAATATTGATAAGAACGTTTTTTTTTTTTCTTAAGATGACATCCTGAAGTGTTGTCCAGGGTGTCCAAAGTGTGGCCTGGGGGCCATTTGTGGCCTTTAAAATGGATGTGTTGTGCCCCTGATCACAAGTCAAAAATGGTAAATAAATAAATTAATTAATTAATACTATTGCCCCACAAAATAGACATAAAAAAATTGGAAGTTATTTGCAACCGTCCAATGCCTTTTTAAATCTTATGGATCTTTAATGGAATATTCCACAACATTTAGATTTATTGTAGAGCAGAAAAATAATAAGAATAAAAAAATCACAATAATCAAATTGTTGCATTTTTAATTAAATGAATTTTGAAGCCCACCAGTAGTTTATTTGCCAATTTTGGCCACCTGGAAAAAAAAAGTTTGGACACCGCTGCATTAATAGTTTTTGGGTTTTTTTGTTCTTGTTATTTTGTGTGTTTGTGTGCGTGTGTGTGCGTGTGTGTGTGTGTGTGTGGGTGAGTGTGTTAATGAAATTTAATTGATCAATATAAAGAAGATAATTGAATTCGAATGAACTTTAATGTGTGAAAATCATTCATGACTGGGACTACCTCTATAAAAAGTGGAGTTCTGGGAGTTTGCTGTTCAGCTGAAGCCCATTTTACATTTTTACATCAACATGACATAAAATAGGAAACGGCACAAATTGTAAAATTGTACACAATCACTTGGATGGGTGTACCATTTGCAATGTGTTCAAATAAAAAGGAAATATTTTTTATATGCACATGTGGTGCATTCGTTTCAAGATTGAAAAATTAGTTATGAGAATTTTAATTTTGATCTAAGAAATGCGACAAAGCAACTGAGAAAATTTGCATTGTGGTATCTATTTCAGTCTATTATTTTTCATTCATTTGTCAGTTTAATGAACAAACACTAGGTGGCGTCAAGCTCTGAGAAACAATTAGAGTTTTCGCAAGACACTGTATTTATCCAAATGTTTTTGGACGACGTTGCACCGGGTGATTTGTTCCTGATAATGGTCAGTTATGGTGGATATATATGCGCATTGTGAAATGAAACTAAAATGCAGGTTTTAACGGTATAGTTAGACAACCTTCATCCATGTTGAATCGTAATTCGTTACACTTGAGAGAGACAAATATGGTACTTTTCAAAAATATTCATTCATTTTTTTATTTTGTCACTTCACAGCCATATTTTATTGTGATTTGCTGTGTTTGAAAAAGTACATTTTCATTTCTCTTCTCTGAAAAGAAATTAAACTGATACATGTGGGGTTTTTTAGTTTAGTTTTTTTTTTTTTTTAAACAAACTTTCTTTTGGATAAAAATTGAAGAAATGGGCTTTGCATTTGTATTCAGTCATGATACCAGGCTGTGGAGGAACATTTTTTGTTACAAGTAAAGTTTTAAGTGTTTTAGGGTAGACGTGTTTACCAGCTTTGAATATTTAGAGACGGAAACTCCCGCTTATTTGCTTTGCAAAACCTCCAATCTCCAATCAGTCAGACTGGATGATCAGCATATCTGAACATCAGTGTCAAGTCTTCAGGTTTTCATTGGACTTAGTTCTGGGCTGATGTAAAACACAAACAGCCCAAGGTTCAACTTTATGTCAGTCTACCACAAAAAATACCAATGTACATTGAAGTTTCTGGTTGTATCATGACAACATGTTGAAAGTTCAGAGGGTTTAAACACTACCAAAGTGCTGCAGCTTTTTTTATTGTTAGTTCTTTGCAGTTGGACTTCTTCACAATCCTTTGAATTGTTTTCACTTTCTAGTAAATGTGATGTGCAACAACTAATAAACGTATGCCTGGACTACAACAAACAGCAACCACAGCAGCAGGAAATGACCTGCCAACACTCCCAGCTTTTCAGTAAAATGCAGCTGGGTCAGTGAAAGCTCAGCTGGGTCAGTGAAAGCTCCATAGTAATATTAAACATTACTAACAGCCTCGTGTTATTCTGCTGGATGTGTTTGATTTGTGGATTCAAGTCACAGCTACATACATCCTCTAGGAATCCAATAAAAGCAACACGTACCAAACAATGTGTAAGACGTGTGCGTTGACTGTGCTTCATCATTTCTGAGCAGTAATTACTGTCCTTGGCAGCATTTTTCCAGGGTTTCTAGAAAAGCAGCTCAGTTGCAACATGTTGGATATGATTCCCCTAAAGCCAAATGCTCTACCACTGTAGCAACATTCACACATATGAATGCCTCATTCTGTCTCATGTTTCCAACAGACAAAAAGCAAGCCAAGAATAAAACCTCTGGAAACTGAACCTGCAATACATGTGTCTTAATGTTAAGAAAAGCTTATCTTTAGTGACAGAAAGCATTTATACCCCTTCACTTTTTCCACACTTCTTGACTGTACAGACGTAGCTAACTCTCGTTGTCTCGTCTCGTTTTCTGAGTTTTAGGTAACTCAGAAAACGAGACGAGACACAATGTTGGTTTTACAAACACAAAACAGGATGTGACTTTAGCATTACTTTCATAAAAACATCAAAGATAAAATTTATGCTGTGTCTTGTCTGTCATAGTTATAGTCCTGCCTCCTTCTGCTCCTCACCAACACATTTCTTGTGTTTTGTGTGCCACCATTTATTCTACTAGGAATCCCAAATGCCGCCAACTCATTTGGAGTAGTTGAACATTTGGATATCTGCAACAGAGAACATCTTAGTATTATCAGATTTAAAAATAAGAACATAGTGCTTGGTTATCCTGGATCAAGTTTGTTGATGTGAACAAGAGCAGCCTGAGATCTGGTGCCTTGGGAGAACCTCAAGATTTTACATGCAGTTTTGTTTCAGATCATTTTCAAACTCACAGATATGTTTAGACAATCAAACAGAGACAAGTTCTTACTTTAGTAACATGTGATCCACGTTGTCTAATTTTTCAGAGGTCAATTGCAAATGCCTAATCGTGTTATGTGTTGCCTAGAGCCTCAATAAAATGTCTACCTGTTTGAACTGTTGTCCAGCAGATGATCTCAGATTTTCTTTTAGGAACCGAGATGCCCCTAAGAACGTCTACTCAAGACAACCCTGCTGTGTTTACTGAGGCTCAGACCTCAATGTTTAACCATCCCAGCCCACTCTGCTGCTTATCCAACAGATACACACCACATCTGGTTGTCTGTACCAGTAAATCAGAATCTCAGGCAAAGTTTTGCAGTGTGAAGTTAAACATTTGACTCATGAGCTCTCTTTGTTTTTGCACTATGCACATCCAACTCAAGACCAGTAATCTCCTAGCTTTGTCTGTCAACTTGACCACCTCTAGACTGAGTGGTAAAGAGATGTCTACTAAACATAATAAATGCCATCCTTCAGTGGATATGATGGAATACTTACACCTACACTGTATCACATCGTACAAATGTTACAACCCAGCCTCTGCTGGCCCTTTATGAGTTATTAAACCACTTCTCTCTCTCTTTTTTATTTTACAAACACTGTCTGCAAAATCTTCTGGTTTTGTTTGGAGTCTGTAAACTGGTGGCAAGAAAGCCTGTGCTCCTCCTTGGTCATTAAACCTTACATAACAACATCATTTAAAATGGCTGGCAGTCCTTAAGTTATTCTCAGTCTTGACTTTGTTAACTTCTGAATTCAGAAACCAGCCAACACCTCCAGTCAAGTCTCCATGTGTTTACTGTTGGGAGAATGATCCTTTCTCTATTATGTTCTTAATGTATGAGGTTGAAGAAGAGACAGTGAGTTGAATTCATGAATTCCATTTATTAATACCAAAATACAGATGGTCCACTGTTCATGCTAACCTTCTGGGCTAGAAGAGCAAAATGGCATCAAACAACAGTTTGTAATTCCCTTTGTTAGCCTCTACCTAAGCTACGCTCTAAACAGGGCGTTTCCTTTGGCCTTAAATTTGAGGGTGTTTCCTAACATGTCATTTCCTTTGGCTTTGCACGCATATGATCTATGTGAATGCATGTATGTGTATATGAGCATACAAATGGCTAAAAGAGATAGAGGAAAACACAGAATTATTTATTTTGAACATTACTGATTAACTCAATATTTGACACATGGAACCATGCACTCAAAAATAACTTGTTCAGT
The DNA here is from genome assembly GCA_010277075.1 of Poeciliopsis retropinna. Lineage (NCBI taxonomy): Eukaryota > Metazoa > Chordata > Actinopteri > Cyprinodontiformes > Poeciliidae > Poeciliopsis > Poeciliopsis retropinna. Next base: position 1,515,199 of record VMRM01000044.1, on the reverse strand, counting down.
TTAGTTGATTATGTCAAGAATTTCCACAAAACTGAGTTATTTTTAGTATAATTCTAATTGGCTATTAAGACGCCACTAAGTAACTTATGTGTAACCAACATAACCAAATCAGCCAATTCCAACCTAGTCTGGTTAGCTCTGATCTAATTCATTGGTCTGTTTTTACTTAATTATGCTGAGCTAAGAAAAAAGTTTAACTGTGTTGATTAATGCAGAATTAAAAATATTTCATTATACTGACTTAGATAATTTATATAGAAATGTATTTATATACTGCGGCTCCAACGCAATGACTTCTATTATTGTGGCAATCACTGAATTTTGCTTTACCTAACTCATTTTGACTGATACAGCAGTAGTAGTCTTAGTTTCCACACAAAAATTGAATTTGAAATTACACAACTTTTGTTTTGTGGAACAAACATTTATTACCCGTGAGACAGATCATCACAGATAATAAAACCAAAGTACTGTTGTGTAGCACCTTACAGCTCCAGAGAAACAAAGTGCAGTCTTTGTTGTAGCTCATGATTCACCCATCAGATGTTTTTGAAGTTATGTTTTTGATCAACAAAGGATTGAAACCCTTTTGTGACAAAATAACCCAACAAAAACACTTATGGTCAATAAGACCGTACGTGGGTGTTTTTGTCACTTAAGGTCACTGCTGGATGAATTAAAACACACTGACACATAATGAACACAAACTAGAGTAATGGGAACAGGCTGATCACTAAAAGAACAATGCTAACAGTTAGCAGTTAACCCACAATCCTTCATTGAAGCCACATAACAAACAGTCATAAAGCAGCAGAGCAATACATATGAACTCTAGTCTCAATTAGCAAATTAAATCAACATCTTCTTCATTTGTTTTCACAATGTTAAACAATGTTCACAAAAGAGCAAATTGGTAGGAAAAGTTGGTCTGTTCACTCCCACATCACTAAGCTCCTTATATGACATTAGGATATAGGAGGTGACTTTCAGTATTTGACAACATAGAAAGAGCAAACCAACACAAATATTCACTAAATACTTTGTTCTGACACAGGTGGTCATTGTTTTACACCATTAATTCCGGATCATTTGAGGCAAAACTCTAAGTGTAAGACAAATTGTGTCTTGCACATAAAAAACTGAAGCGGTCTAACAGCTGTTTGTAGTTGTGAAAGACTGAAAAAAGTCTCGTTATGAAACCCATCTAGGATTTTTCTCTACAACTTCAACTTGCCAGTTACAAACACAAATACACAAATACTCAGCCCTGTTATGCTGCATCACAAAAAGCATAACGAGGCATTTTTGATTTAGTCAAAAATGTACAGTAAACTCTTTAATAAGTGTGCTGTTTGAAATTCCAGATCTTATATTAAAATGAGCATAGCTCTGTTTATTTAATTCAACAATTCACAGAATTTTGTTTTTTGAGAGTGACCTCATTTTGACCTGGGAAGCATCAAGAGGAAGTGGAGAGAGAAACAGGAAATAAAGGCAAGAGCAGACAGAGAGAACCTAATCAGACATGACACATGATCAAAGGAAAAGGCATGGCTGGAAAAAAAAAATCACAAACAACTCCTGTTGGATGATAAAGCAAAGCTCATTCAAATATTAGTGGCAGATTCATAGGGCATGGACTATAGTCATTACTTCAAGCAGCTAACACACACTGCCACTAAGTTACAACAGTCATGTTCCTTTCAGTAGGCCACTTCTGACCCAGAGACATCTGAACCATCCTATCTGGGCTAAAAAAGAATTTTTCACAGTCAATATGTTCTTTGGGGAGCCACATCAACTGTGCGCTGTGTTTAATGAAGTCCAAAGTCAGGACTTCATCAAGTCTAGACTTATTTGAGCCCCTCATGCTTCATTCTGCTGGGATTCTGCTTATGGAGATGCTGATTGCATTTTTCAACAAAACTCTGAACTGTTCTGTCCAGCAATAGAAATCAATACCTGCTGAGATGACCACAGTGTCACTGGCTGGCCATTAGGAGAACTGAAGGCTGCTACCAAAGCAACCTGGACTTCCTCAGCAGAACCGCAGACTGATGGTCTCCATGCCACGCCGCACTGATGCAGTAATTCACGCGAAAGGAGTCCCAGTCAGGTCTGAGTTCATTTAATGTTCAGGACATGGATACTGGTCCACAGTTCTCTATTCAAATCTTGTTGGGTATATCTCAGAATTTTGGGTTTTAATCATCAAAACCAAAATCATCAAACATAAATACATGATGTGTGTTGATGATTTGATGGACCTCAAAATGTAAAATGTAATGTTTGTTACTGGTTTCTCAGTTGGTAATTGTCGCCTTTATAACTTTTTATTTGAACTGCCTTGTTTCTAAAATGTGCTATAAAAATAAACTTGAGTTGGATCAAACTTAGAAGAAATAAATGCTTATATAAAAAAACCAACATCTCTCTATATTTTACTGGATGCATTTTCTCAGGTTGATTTAAACAATTAAACCAGATTCTGCCCACATTTTGATTCTTTTTTAAGAAATAAACCTTCTTGAAACCTTTCCATAACATTTCTTTACCTCAGGACAGATATGATGTCAGTATATGACTGATTCTTTTTTGTGCAAGCTTAAAAAAAATCACTCAATCAGGTTTATCTGTATTTTGTGCACAATACAGAGAGCTTATAAAACAGTAAATAATGAAGCAGCTCCGAGGCAGAGTGAACACATGGGTTTTATACAAAGGATAAAACAAGGGAGAGACGGTGTGGCTCCCATGCTGCTGCAGGAAAACAACATCCAACCTTTTGTGTGTATCCCAAACAGGTTCATTTGGTTAGAGTTCACAGGCACTTAACATAACATGAACAGTAGAAGTTGCAGTGTAGTAAAATCTCCACACCACAGCCCTCATTTTCTCATTGGACACATGGAAATGATGATGAATCCTCCATTTAAAATGACTTTTAATATCCAGTATGTCACAATGACGGCGTCTGAGACGGACTTTCCATGCGTGGGTTTCTCTGGGTGAGGTTCTCAGAGAGTTAAGAAAGCCCAGATCATTTCCCCTCCAATCTGGAACCAATTCAGAAGCGTTTACCACCCAGCCATCTGCATGTCTGTCTGCGCTCTCCCTTAGAGAAATATCACATGTGACAGCTGACATGCAGCTTTTTAGATCCATCGCTGAACCCGTTCACTTTAAACCCGAAAGCTCTACATGTTTTCATTTTTTGCAGTAACAGCAAAAAAAAAAAAAAAAATTCTACAATAAGGTCATCTTTAGCAAATGGATGGATTTTCTATTAAAGCAAATTCTATTATAACCTTTGCTCTATTGTTTTTTTTGTTGCTTTTCAGTTATTGTTCATTAGAGAAGAAAATTATAGTTAGAGATAAAAAAAAAATCTCAAAATGCTGTAATGATGATGCAAATTAAGGATGAAGACATTTCTAACCACCATAAATGCTTGGTGCCTGTTCTTTCTCAGTATATTTACCTTGGAACTGGGGATGTAGGAGATGAAGACCATCTGGAGAGCTTCACATTTAGAGTTACATGCTGTGCTCCCCTATGGTCTGTTAAACTGAAAAACTGTGCAGGGGGCCTGAATCACATCTTCCACAGTTCTTTGCTGAAACACAATTTAAAACCCTTTGCTCCCTGGAGTTTGTTGGAACCAATGCAATTGCCCCCAAATTTGGAGCTTCTTATGATAAACAACACATTAGTTTTCTGTCCTAACTATTAGTCATTCTGCATGCTACAATCAATACTTTGTTGTTCAGAGTTCAGGATTAGCATCACATTTCACTAAGGATGCACGATATTGGATTTTTGGTTGATATCCAATACACTAAAACACTAAAACTAATTTGGCTGATAACCGATACCAATACCAATATTTTTTTTCCTTTACCTATTTACTGAAACCGGGTGGCTTTCTCTACTGTGGAATTAAAATACTGCATTATCTTTGTCAATATAGCCTGCTACCAAATGCAATGCTAAAAAGGAGGCTGATGTAACACTTTCAGCTTATTATGTTTAATGTCAAATTTATTCATGACATTTGCTTAACACTTAAACAGCGCAAATTGCCTGCCTGCACACATGCTGTGTGCAGGCATCGTTTTTACTGGTTTGTCACAAAAAAAAGCAACGACTTTTATATCAAGTTATTTTGATGGAATGGTCGATGTACAATATCACATTTTACAGCTAATCTCGGCCCGTGCCGATAATATTGTGTATCGCTGGATTTAACATTTAATGGAAACAGGCAACAAAACTCCCACATCATCCCCTGGTCCCTTGAAGATTTTGGCCTTTGCAGAAGAACCTGAAGTGTGAAGAAGAACTCTGCCTTGCATCAAGCTTGTGGATGACAAACTGAGTGCTCACAACCAACAACAATGAGTCTGCAAACAGGGACGAGGTTCATTATGCAATAGTCATAATTAATTTTTTTAACATAAAAAAACTAAAATGTCATTTTTCTCAAGTCCAGCCAGTCAGTTACCGCTCTACATTGACAATGGAAAGGTCTCCAGCTTCATGGTCCTGGTCTGAGTGTGTCATGCTGACCTGGAGTGATACATCAGCAGTAGGAAAAGCCCAGCATTACATTTTACAGCTACTCAGCTATTGCTGTCATTATTATTGCACTTTATAGGATTGCACTTCCTGTCTATGTCGTATGAAACCAAAATGTGATTTGTTGTTACCTTAACAACGACAATAAACATTGAATTGAATTGATCTGTGGTGTTCCACCTGGCTTAGTCTATGGTCTTTTATTATTCCTTCCAAACAAACTAAAAACATGTTTTCTTTTGTCAATTCAGCTGATGTCTATGTCTGAATCTCTTCATTGGAAATACTAGTTATTAGTTGTTCTATCACAGAAAATAATGAGGAGAAGAACAAAAGATCCAGGTGGAATAATACAGCTTAAAAGAACCAATGACCGGAATGATTTGGCTCCATCCTGTACAAAAATTAGACAAATTAATAGAAAACAACATATTAACATATTCATTACAAACTGTCACAATTTTTTGCATGGATAAGCCAAATGTATTAGTGATCATCACATGTTAATGAATTCAGATTTTCATACTCGCTTTATAGTTTTCTGCTCCTAGAAGATATTGATGTGATGTTTTATGAGCTGAACAATACCTCAGTGGGTGATACATTCATCACTATGCAATCAGTTATGAGGAACTTTATGTTTTCTCATCGTGTAGAGTCGGCCTGCTGCCTTACGTGGGCAAATGGTTGTTTAATTAAATTTTTAGTTTCAGTTTGATTTGCAACAGCAGGAGTTATTTTTAATGTGCCACACTTCAGGAGTTTGAGGATTATCTCGTGTAACCCACTCACAGAACTTTCCCTTAAACAGAAGTAAAAGCGATAAACTTCATATAGGTAAATAAAAAAAATAATAAAAACTGAATAAATAAATCAACAGTCAAACTGGGTAGCTATAAAGAACCCTGGCTGGGTTCAATTATTTCACAGTGCTGGATATTTGCCACCTCCCCTGGGAGGCAGGAGTGTGTATAAAAGGCAGCGGCTGCCGAGCAGCAGGGGACAGAACAGCAGAGAACATCTGCACAGAGCAGCTGCACACCGTCAGCCTCATGATGCACGTCTGGGCTCTACTCTGGACTCTCGTCTTACTGCTGAAAGAGGCACAGTCGTGGGGCTTCAGAAATGGAATATTTCATAACTCAATATGGCTGGGTAAATATAACTAACACATCCTGACAATGACGTCTAACATTTGTTTCACAGAGTAGCCTGGAAATGATTCAACTTCAGTGATGAGGAAGAGAATTTAATTAAGCCGATCAGACAAACCTCACCATCAGTGACATTACTCTTGTAAATTGCTCCTTTTTTTCTTTAGTTATTTTCATCTTTTTATTGAAATGTTCTGTTTTTGTGAACACAGCTACAGCTACTCTCATTTAAAGGCTCATTGTGAGGCTTTAATGAAGCATGAAGGAGTCCAGCAGTTTGTGCCAATCAGTGTGTTATAGCCTGGCTGTGCTGCATGAGGCCTGTAAACACATGGAAATGACTTCACCTCGTACCTCTCACAATCCTCAGCGAAGGAACTTCCCAGGTGAAGCCTTCTTTACCAACTATTACACCAATCAAATTATCGTATTTTATTTTTTTTTTCTTAAAGAAAAATAAAATTCTCTGAACACTGCTGACTTTCCCACACACTTCACTTCATGAGATTGACTCTTTTGAAAATGAGCTCTTGTGTGTGTTTCATTGTACTAACTGGTTTGGCTCAGACTCATCAACAGGGTTTTTTTTTTTTTTTTTTAACATAATTGACGTAAATGCCCAGACGGAGGCCGTGTTTCTCTTTGACAGAACAAGCAGCTGGGGTTTACCATCGGGAGTCACGCAAAGGGAGGTATCAGCTGACGTACAAAGAGGCCAAGGCTGTCTGCAAATACGAGGGAGGGATGTTGGCCACCTATGATCAACTGGAAGCAGCGCGACAAATAGGTCTGCAGCTTTTCACTCATAAGCACAACGCAAATTCACAGATCAGCACCTGCATTTCAGTGCCTTTTAGAGGAAACCAGGCTCCTCTGCTGTAAAAACAACACTGATTCCCTCCGCGCCTGATTTTTCCTGGTGGTGTGTATTCTCTCTTTACTCTTTAAAAGGCATCAGATGGAGGAACAGTAGTGACGCAAGACGACCCTTAACTGCTGGAATGCTTTTAGCTGGCAGGAAGAGGTTAAAGGTTAATGGGAAGCAGTGTCTTTCCAAGAGTTCAACAGAGTTCCTGGGCCCAGGCTGATATTAAAAAGTCTTAAACAAACTGTAAAGCTCATTAAGATAGTCTTAGGTTCACTCTAGAAATTGCTGGGTTAAACTTCTTAATCTAAATACATGGGTTGCAGTATTGGGTCAAAGGTAAAGTAGTTTTAGCAAGAAATGCACCAGAAGTTTGTGGTTTATTTCTCTGACTCCTGCAGCTTCTGATTTTTATTTTCTAAACATAATATAATAATATGAATGCTGCAAGTCACTTTATGAACTCATATTGATATCAGACATGGTGAAATCAATCATTCTGTATGAAACACCACGTGCCTCCATGGTGCACCTTCAATGGCGTGTGTATGTTGGGGTGAAAGGTGTAAAATTCACAGTCGAAAAGTCGATTTATTTCTGGAACTTTTTGACCAAATGAAACATGATACAGATTAAACCCAGATGAATGTTTGTGTTGCTTCTGTTGATTATGTTGATTTTCAGCTTACATTTAGGGAAAACGATTTAAAATGAGAAAATTACATCAGACCAATCAAAAAAAATACTTTAAAAAACACAAATATGGGATTAATAAAAAAGTTTGCTTAATACAGGCCTAGAAGTTATTATTTTTAAAGGAAAAAATTTAATCTGATTTGTATTCTAGTTGATTGAATATGACCTCATGTCCGAAGGAGCTGAACCTTCATCAGTGACAATAAGAGTGTTACTTACTTAAAGCTGCACATGTCCCTATGATGAAACAAGAGCTATGTGACTGTGTGATATTGGTAAGAGTTGTGGTAAATAATAAAAGTGTATTAGAGAAATGGAATATACAGAAGACAAAAAAGGTCTATTTTAGGTGCAGGACTGTTTTTTTCTGATAGCAAAAATGTCTGAGGTTCAAATCCTGGCTGTGACATAGAGCTGGCTTAGCAAAAACCAGCAGCTTTTTAGCCACCGACAACAGGGTTTCCAAGGCAACCAGTTTTATAGCTGATTATTGGTTGTGATCTAAACCCCTGGAGTCTCCATAAAGAAGAACAAATAAATCTTCATGTACTTTTCAAGTGACTTTCACAAACTATTCAAACCGGGCCGTGTTGCTAGAGATTCTGAAGGAAAGCTCTGGACGGTCAGCTCTGACTGTGTGACCAGTGGTGCTGCTGAACACAACATGGTGGTTCTTCTCACATGCAGGTTTCCATGTGTGCGCTGCCGGCTGGTTTGACAGAGGACGTGTCGGCTATCCCATCGTCAAGGCCGGAGCCAAATGTGGCTTTGGAAGAGTCGGCATCGTTGACTACGGATACAGGCTGAACAAGAGTGAGAAATGGGATGTGTACTGCTACAACCCAAACTGTGAGTAAAGGCTTTACTTTAATCACATTTTAACAATGCTGAAAGGAGACTTTTTTTTCTTTTACCCTAACCCCCTAACCCATAGTTAGGCTCTAAAGGGATTTGAAATCCTTTGAAGCCAAGCTTATGATACTGATGCTGAAGTTTGAAAGAACACACACATGTTAATGGCTTTCAAAGTTATGCATTTTTAAACAGTGTTTAAAAAGAAATGTTTGAAAATTACTGAAACAAAGTCAATCTGGAAACAGAAATCTTTCAAAACGTCCACCAGGAATGTACTCATTTGCTGCATCACTGTCACATAACTGAACACCACTTAACTCCATATCCCTTCATATTCACTAGCTTCATTTTCAGTACTAAAGAAAACCCTCCCCACAGCATGACGCTGCCACCGCTGTGTTTAAGATGAAGTGAAAGGCTTTTCCTTCACTTTCATTAGAGCTAAAGTCAAATAACTTGAGCTGTTTTACAAACCGGTCAAATTATTTAGTCCTAAGTGTGTGAAGCTGCAGGACACATAAACCCAAAACATCTGCAGCTGTCTATGAAATGTGCATCCACAAAGTTCTGACTCAGCACGGCTGACGATTGCAACACAAACTTTCAGACTTTGTAAAGGAAAAAAAAAAAACTCCATTATTTCCTCAAGCTTCATCATTAAGGTGAAGAGATGGGTGGAGCCATCAGAACAAGCTGAGCACAACACAATGGTTTCATAAGGTCAACAGCCCAATTGTGTTGTTGCTGCACTGCAGGAATAAATAAATGTTATTCTGATGAGCCGCTCATTAGAGCAACATCTTAATAACCTAAAGCACAAATGTTCCAGGAAGGCATCCTGCATGCTGCGGCCGTAAACGTTTAGCTTGAGGAAAAAGAAACATTGTGTCTCTCTTTCACATGAAGCTAATTTTGACATCAACATACAGATTGCATTTTAGCATATTACTTTTATAAAAATATGTTTTGTTTTTCTTTACATATTTTTCAAAACAGTCACTATGGTGTGACATTATAGCATGAGACATATCGTCTGTGAAAGCATCGACCTCCTACAACCAATCAGAACCAGGAGGAGGGGCTTAGCACTGTCAATCATGTTCATGCTCATTCCCACTATTTTGCGGAAGACCATCAGTCAACATTAATTTTAAAGCAGTGCTATACATTCTTAATTGTACTTTAGTTGAATGATATGTGTTAAAAAATATATTTCTATTTGGGTTAAAACTGAATTTAAGCATTCAATTGAAAAGGAAACTCAGTGTGGTAACGGCAGAGAAACAGCTTACTGTTCCAGTAAACCTGGTGGCCATGCTAGCTAACACGAGGATTCATGGCAGGCTCGGTAAGCTGCAGGGTATCAGAGAGCAAGGGTATGAGCAGCGCATACACAAGCATAATTGACAGCGCTCCTCCTGGCTCTGATTGGTTGTTTCTGACAGGGCAGTGTGTGTTTCTGCGGTTTGTGCTTGGAGATGCCAGAGGAACTTGATTTTGTCTCATACTGTCACAACAAACTAACAGTTTAATGTAAAAATCTTTATTATTTTCATAGAAAAGTTACATACTGCATGTTTAAAGATGAACAGGGGAGATTTATTGATGTTAATGCTTTTACTAGCTGAGCAACTTCAGAGTCTCAGTGATGGAAACTACTACGTCATAAACAAAGTCACCACAGGAAGTTGTCATCACTCTAGACGCAAGTCAGACGTAAAAGAGGTGATAAAGACAACATGAAGAAGAATATCCTGACTCAAAACCACAAACTGACTCCCACCGATGAGTTATGGTGGTTCAGACCAAGATTAAACCAGCAAAGGAGGAAAAACGCAGCTGGAAAAGATGCCAGAGCGGCAGCTGAGCAAGTCCTGACTGGAAGTCACACATAATCATTTTTAAAGTCTCCACACCCACAAACAGGACGCAGGCCAAACCATCAGTGGTTACAGAAGATTGTATTCACCCAATCAGATTAAATAAGCGCTTGTAGCAAATTCTCAGAATCTCAGTTCATGTTTATATTCACACAAATTGATATACAAAACGCTTTTATGGACAGATCACTGACAATGTAGCCATCAGTCCCCTGACACCATGAAACAAACCTGAAACCAGAGATCCTACCAACATGGCCGACAGCAAGAAATCGCTTTTCCTTTGGTTTGCAACAATCGCTGCTGCTGCTGTGCAGCAGAGTTGGCTCTTTTTCACACAAGTTGGACTCTATCTATGCTTTACTGAGCGTGGAAGTTTCCACAGCCAAGTCCACCACAATGGAAGGTTTTATAGTTGTTGGCTGATTGGCAACACTTGCAGGATGAACTAGAAAACAATGGCAGACTCCAGAGAGATATAATCATTAGTACATCCAAGTGTAATTAATGAAACAATATAAAAGTATATGTAGTATATGTATAGCGGATTAGCGGTAAAAAAAAAAAAAAAAAAAAGGAAAACCTTTAATCTGAATGAATTTACCTTTGAGAGCCCACAGGGAATAATTTCCTGTATGATTATATTTAATGGTGCAGAAAATAATTTTGGATTCTACCAAAGCACCTCTGGTACGATTTATTTTCTCACCTGTTACATTTTGAGTTCCTTTCTTTATTCTATATTACAAATGGCACTAAAAATGCTATTAATCAACACAACACTTGCACATCTATATTTTGATATTCAAAATTATACTTGCAGAACCATTATGTTCAGCAAGAACAGTCTTATTTTGCAATTTTCCAATAAATGTTCATTTTATTTCGGATGATTCTTTTTGTGAATTTCACTCACATAAACACATTTCTTGAAATAAATGTAAAACTGTATTAGGGATAAAATAGTTAGTTATTTTAAAAAAAAAAACTGTTTTTTTATGTTTGTGTAGAACATAAACAACTTTTCTTGGCAAGTCTTTCCATAATCAGCTTTCATGTAGTTGTTGTCATGGAGACGTGTCTGACCATCCTGCTCAGAATAATGGCTGTTGATGACATAAAATGGATTTCTGTGTCACGTGATATTTACAGTTCACATAAAACAGATAACCACAAATTACTAATGAAATGTTCTTAGAAACTCTTCTCAAATATAGAAAGAAAAGTATACATTAAAAATAATTGTAGTTAAACTCGTTTTACAGAAAGTTACAGTGGAAATTTTTGTTTTTATTTCCCAAATTGTGCAGATAATTGGAATAATTTCTTAAAGAGGCCTGGCTTTTTAAGGCTATTCAAAACGTGGACATGACATCATGTCTCAGTAAAACTAAGTGAAAAATAAATAAATAACTGAATAAAACTTCCTTGACCCTACCACACGAGAACTGCATTCATTATGCTTAGGCGAAGGCGCTCTCTAGTGGTGAAACTCAGCTATTGCAGCTCTGATTCTCACTTGAAGTGAGAATCAGTCTCACTTCACAGAGAGTCTGGGTTTTCTCTCATTCACTTGGATTCATCCAGTAGAAATTCAACCAGGTGAACAGACGAAGTTGTGAACAATGACGTCAATTTTTTGCTGTTTTAGAATTGTAGTCTGCCTGTCATTTTAGCAAAGGCAGCAATGAAAGTGAAAAAAGCCTGGTATGTGTTGACCATACTTCCATTTGTTGAATCAGTTTTCCTCTTTGCAATCGAGAATGTTTGTTCAGAGTGCAGGTAATATCTGCAAAGCTTAATTCATAGCATCTAAGTGATGCATTACATACATCAAGGGGAAACGTTAGCAATTGTTAGATCAAATTTAAAACTTTTACCTGGAGTCCACGCCTCCAGGAAGCAATCACTTCTCAGTAACCGAGAATATTTCTCTATATTCCAAAGAAACAGTCCCAACACAAGTGTGTACAAGTTTACCACAGGCAAAGTGATAAACTTCCTCAGGAAAAAACTACACAACAAAAGATCCTATTTGCAGCAAAACTACTAAAGATACTAGTCTTTAGTAGTTTCATCGTGTCTCCCATGTTCCTGACAGCCAAGGAGTGTGGCGGCGTTTTGACTGAGCAGCAGAAGATCATTCAGTCACCCGGTTTCCCTGATGAATACCAGGACGAGCTGATATGCTACTGGCACATCCGAGTGCGCCTGGGTCAGAGGATTCGCCTCCACTTCCTGGAGCTGGACGTGGAGGAAGACACGTCCTGCCTGGCAGATTACCTGGAGGTGTACGACAGCTACGACGATGTGTCCGGCTTCGCTGGGAGGTGAGTGTCAGTCCAAGCAGTTTGTGGGTTAACCTGTGTAGAAATGGGAAAAAACATCACACTGCGAAAACCAAGTATTTTTGGTCTATGGTGCAAAGATCTTAGTACAGTTGAAACAAGACAAAACTAACTTACACATAACTTTTCAGCAAGATATGGGAGCTTATTTTAAGTCAGTAATATTAAGTACTAGTTCCACTGGCAGATCTTTTCACTTCTAACAAGGGAAAATGTCTTGTTACAAGTGAAAGGATCTGCCAGTGAAAGGTAGTTTTACTGAACACAAATGCTCGCCACAATATTCAGATATTACATATAAAAAACATAAATTTTTGTCCTACAGTGGCATTCCTGTCTTTACTTCTATCATTTTTCTTATACCTTTCTTCAGATTCTGTGGTGACAATTTACCGGATGACATCATCAGCACAGGTGAGCCGCCATCTTTTATCATGACAGGAAACAGTTTGAACTCTGGTTAAACTACTGATTCATTTCCATCATATATATATATATATATATATATATATATATATATATATATATATATATATATATATATATATATATATATATATATATATATATATATATATATATATATATATATATATATATATATACTATATGACTCATATATAGTCACTATATATAGTCAGTCTTATATAAGATTATAAGATTGTCAGTCTTGCAGGTTTGCTCTTTGCTCTAGGGCTCCCTCTAGAGTTGTAGAAACAGGAAACAAGCAAACAAAGATTGATACAAAAAATGACAAGGTAAATTTCCGCCAAAAAAATCTCAGAAATTTTCTAGAGTTGTAAAATTCTAAATTCTTTTAAGATTAATATCAGAAAAAAACCTTGATTTCCAAGTTATTTTTCTAGAAAATTTCTGAGATTAATCTCAAAATTTGAGTTTTCTTCTAGCAAATCTTTGACTTTTCAAACTCAGAAATTTCCCACGGACAAGATGGCCGCCACTGCATTGCAGGGGAAGATATAGATAAACAATCATTTCAGGTCCCCCAATGCAAATTAGAAACGATAAGTTCCATTTCATTGTTAAGTGTAGATTCGACTGGCAGAAGTTTCAAAGCATTGATCAAACTGGTTTTTGCTGTGTTTCAGGAAACGTGATGACCCTGAAGTTCCTCTCTGATGCTTCAGTAATAGCCGGTGGATTCCAGTTACAATATGTTGCTTTTGATCCATCGGCCGGCCCACAGAATCATACCTACAACTTTCCTGCTGCTTCTCTTCACTGATGTCACTCTGTTGCTATATTTATACTGATGGTTACCTCATCTGATGGAATGAAGAAGAAGTCTTATTGGTTTTCTAAATAAACAATACGATGAAATAAACGTTCCTTGTTCATTATTATTACTACTACTATTTCCCACTTGCAGGACTCAAGACACACAAAAGATTGTATCTAAAAGAAGTCCAAAATGGTCAGCTAACTAAAGATGATGTATATCAAAAAGACCAAGTGACTCTATCAGAATATTGTACCAAAAATACAGCAGAAAGATGTGAAACAAGTTAAAGATGTTCTTTAGTTGTTGTTTGGTACTTTAGCATTACCTACTGCTAAATATTATGTTAGTGTAGCACTTTAGCATTAGCTGTTGCTAAATACCAAGTTGGTTTAGTGCTTTAGGATTAGCTACTGCTAAAATACAGTGTTGGTGTAATGTCTTGTTCAGTTACTGAACTAGACATTAGCTGAAGCGTCAACAAAGGGCCAAAAAATACCTGAAGACAGTTTTTTAAAGGTTTTATTTACAAAATAAAGTGACTCAAGACGGACCAGATGGATGGGCTCATGGGTGGACCAGTAACCAGTGCAGAGCTTCAAGTTGGACGCCAGCGAGGTGGGGTGGTGTGAGGATGCTTAGCTAATATAATGCAGCCGATCCAAAAGGCTACAATAATAGCTCTATCTCCAGTTCTCCAGCAGAGATCATGCTTTGCCAGTTATTTGTTAAAAGGGCGCTATTATGTATTTTCCATGCTCTTAGTTCCTTTTTATATCACTATCAAGTAAATGTTAAATCAGCTGTACTTGTTTAGAACTTTATCAAGTTCAGAGGTCTCCAAGGCGCTTCACACTAAATCCAGTTATTCCCATTCACACACTGATGGTGGCAAGCTGCTGGTTCATAGCCACAGCTGCCCTGGGGCAATCTGACCTTAAAGTGTCTCATGTTTTTCCCACAGTAAATGTTCTTATTTACAGTAACGACCTGGCAGGAAACACAAATACAGTGGAGAGCAGCAACAATATTACAGTTTCTCAGTGAACAATCACATACATTAGTGGTCCTACTTATGCCTTAACCTAACCCACCACAGCCACTAGGGGACAGCAGATGACTTAATAGTGGGGGCCAGAAGTGGCCACCCCGTATGTTAGAGCATCTTTCAAAGTTACTGAAACACACGTACCAACACATAGTACGTCTTTATATCTTCACAGGAACTTTGCATTGATTTCCCTTCATCTTTTTTGCCTAACCCTGACACTTACCTTAAACCTTACCAGTACACACTCAACCCCAAACTCAATTCACACCATAGTGCTAAACCTAACCCCAGACCCAAAACGGCTCTACTTCTCATGGGGTTGAGGGTTTGGGACCCATAAGGCGCAGTTGGTCCCCACCACACATGTGTTAGGTAAAAGGTCCTCCTGACAATGTATCAAAAACAAGGACATGTACACAAATCAATTCAATCAGCATAAATAAAAACCAGTGGGACCTATCGGCGTCACATTACACTGTCCTGTCTGCAACAAGCAGCTGGCAGACTGAGCTTTTGAAGAGGTTCCCACCAACCAATCAGAGCTCACTTCTCTTCCATCCCCCACAGCAGTGCTGCTGCTGGCCCAGTTCAAACAGCACAGCTTCCTGGTGGCTTAAATAAACACAGGGCCTGCGAGGTAACCGTGTGGGCCGGGTGGGACCGGGCCTCGGATCAGGTGGACAGTAACGTTACTGTTCCTCCACAGATGCTGAAAGCAGCTTAAAGTGCTGCTTTAAACAATTCACTGAGCTTTCTTTGTACTTTCTTGTCTCACTGGTGATTCTTCTATATGCCACGTTGTTTCAGGTAAAAATCAGTTGAATCTAATTAGCTGGTAAGACAGACCTGGCACAAGATTTTGGGGTAAACATGTTGTTTGTTGAAGTGTGAAGCAAAGACAAAGATTCAGCCCAATCATCTCAGGCTGACTATGAAGTACGGAGATGAAATGATTTGTGCTACAGCACCTTGACAGTTTGGAGACTTGCTCACCGATTTGAGACCAGAAGAAGACAGCTTTGGTTTTGGTGAAAACAATAAGCAGTAGCTGCTCTGTAGCAGGTCCTGAAAGTTTTTAGCAATCAGACAGATGACCTCAGTCACTATATGATTAATTATAATGACTGAAAGGTCAAGGTTACGTAGCTGTAAGATCAGTCCAAATCATCATCCTTCCACTGCCACGACTGACAGCAACAGGTGACTTGCAGTTTGCAGCACAGTTAATTGTTCTGAATTTTTAATTATAATTTAGTTTTATTTCCTTGTAACCGTTTGTCTAATTCAGATAGTTTTAGTTAACTGTGATAACATTGGTTTGCAGAAACACACTCCTTTTTTTGTCTGGTTGTTTGGAAAAAGCCTTTTAACCTGCTAGATTGTCAGGCAGTGAAACTTGCTGGCAACTGCTGATGCGTTTCCTCTTTGGTATTCATGAACAGTCATCACCACAGCAGCAAACTGACATAAACTCCTGCTTTAATGGGGCTGATGATAATTACTTAATATTCAGTATTTGATTCTGAACTGTCTGTCAAATCCTTTTTAAACTCATAACAGACTTGGATCTGTTGTAGATTTTCATACAGTTGAGTTAATTCTTGTATTCATGATATTGACTTTTTAGAGGTATTACAAATTAATATTTCAAGTGTGCTTCATTTCGTTAGAGTTGACATTTTCACCGACTTATTTCTCCGTTTGCTATTATGTAAAACGTTAGTATTCCAAGCAGGCGTTTTTACTCTCTTACTCCTCCTCCCTCGTCTCGGCGGGGTGAGAGCTGCTGTGAGGAGAAAACAGGCCGAGGGAAGTTTTCCAATAAAACAAGAGGAACTGAAAAATAAAAATATATACTTCAGCAAGCAAGACAGGAAACCGGGAGTGTGATGTCAGCTGGCAGAACATTGCAATAACTCTCACACACAGAGGAGGATGGAAACAAGAAGACTCAGTAGAGTGTTTGTGTTGTTTCTGGCTCTCTCTGTAGAAAGAACACAGGTCATCCTGATAAAGGAAAAGGCAATAGTAACTCAAAGTAGTTTGCAACAAATTCATTTTGTTTTATTAGTAAAAGGCTCCAGGAACCATTGATGTCTGTGATCTAGTTAAATCATGCCTCAGGCTGCATTCGCTCAGCTACAGTATTTAAAAGAGTTTGTGTTTGAGCTCGTGACCTAAAGAGGGAACTGATTTCAATTGAAAAAGCTTTGAGAAAAAATGAAATGCATGAAAACTAATAATAATAACAACCTCCTACATGCTCCCCAGCTTGTCTAGAGTCGGTGTTGTCTCCGTCCCCTCAGCTCTGCGCTGACAGATCATTAAAAACATTGATGGTGTTAATGAGGTCAGATTCTGCTCTGTGCTGCAGTTACTGGCTTCCAAAAGATTTCCCACTGCCAAACCGTTTTCTGCCTCGGTCGACCCTTTCTGAACTGGTTGTCACTTCTCCTCCTCTTCCTCTTCAGCACATCGCTGTCTAGATGGACGATTAAAGCCATCCTCCTCTGGTACCAAGTCTCTCTAAACCAACAGGGCAGTGAGCAGGGTTTCAAATTCAGCCTCTCATTTCAATCAAGTGAAAATTATTTTTGACTTAATCTGCCAGGGGTGGAAATAATGTTGGACTTAATTGAATGGATTAAGATCTTTCACGTTTTATCAGATTACAACCATAAACCTGTGTGTATTTTAATAGAGCTGCACAAATATGAAGTGTGAGGAAAACGAAGCTCATGTCTCCAACAAGTGAACCGGACGACAAGTGTTTGAACTGAGCCATTTATTGTTACATCAAGATGGAGGGTGAACATGTCTTCAAGGAGGCTGCAGGAAGAACATTTCTGTTCCAGGAGACAAACTTAATAAAAACACACAGCCATCCATTTGGCACTCTCAAGTAATATTTACAAGCCCCCTCCCACACAACAGCTGTGTTTCCATTGAACGCATAATTGTGCAAATTGGAATTATGAAAATACACTTGCTTAATTCAGATATGGGAATTTAAAAAGAAAGAGCTATGATGAAGTTGTTTTTGGGCCATAGAGATGTATTTTGAAAACTGCAATGGGAACACTTTTTTCATTTGGCACAAGTCATTTGATCAACAGCAGGACGTTACTACTGGCAGAAACGTCAAAGAAGGCGACAGGAAGTGGCAAGAGGATGATGGTGCTGAGTGTTTTGTAATTACTTTTCACGTAATTTTAAATGTGTTTCAGCATTAGCATATTATCGACAAGGTTTTGTGCATATTTTTAATGGAAACACAGCTAATGACACCCAGCTAGCTGTACAAGTTCACTAACACCACATCCTTTGTCATGCAAAAGGCTGGTGATATGTCGTTTCTTTACTGGAAATACATTTACTAAAAGGAGGAAGTGTGGTATTCATATAACAGATGAGAGCACAGACATAGACCACATAACATCAAACATGAAGTCATCTCTGCATTCAGGACTGCAAACACAGCTCATCTTTATCCCACCCAAAAAATCATGAATAAAATGATTGGATCTATTCAACCAATTAACCACATATTAATCTTCTTCTACCCAAAAAGTACAATTCAACAACTGTCAACAGGTTTAAACAGCAAATCAGTGATAGCCTCTAGCTGTGTTTCCATTAACCAGGAAACTGCACAAATTGAAATTACAAAATAAATTGGCTTAATGGAAACAAGGACATTTCTGAAAAGAACCTCACGTGTTTTGAGCCAGATGAGTTTGTTTTCTTGGCTGTGGTCATGTGATTAACAATCGCATGCAACTACTGGCGAAAACGACAAACAGGAAGTGGTAGGAGGATGACAGTTTGTTTTTCCTCCAGAGCTCTCACAGCATCGCAGTTCATAAAACGTTGTGTCATACTATTGTGTTGAATCCATAACTTTTCTTTAAAACGGTTGACTACAAATTCCCCAACAGCACATGTATAGCCACTCCCAAGTAGCCTGTCGCTCCAACACCTAAATAAGACACCGACGTCTCTTCTGATTGGCTGACAGATTATGCGCGCTAGGCTGTTTAATTTCTTATTGAACAGAAACACCACTATTGCAAAATTGTGTTTTTTCAACATTAGCAGAACAAAGATTTGCTCTCATTTGTTATGGAAATGCAAATACACATGATCTTTGCACGAAGATACACAATATAGCGACACAGTGAATTAAAATGACATCACAATAATGGTCTTTGAAAGTATTTAAGAGTTTAAGCTGACATGAAGCTCAGTTGCTAGGCTGTACCTTCACAACACAGTGGAAGACGATACGCGTGTCCCAAACACACCCACTCAGTTTAGTCATTTTAGCTCCTTAGGTATTAAATCATTAACATGGCCTGACGCTGGTCTAAATGGTGACCCAATTACACCTAAATCAAAGCATTCCTTTTGGATTAACTAGGCACCTCATTTGTTTTCTTGGCTGTGTTTCTCACTGCGAGTCATTTAGAATCTTAGGCTACTGTTGTAATGGAGGATTTCCTGGGCAAAGTAAAGGCTTTATCTTGACAGTATGTGCAAGTTCTGACTCGCACACCATCTGTAAGCAGAAGGACTCTAAGTAGGATGGCCAATTAGAGACAAGAGAAATGCATTCAAGACTTGAAGCAAACCATTTCTAGGCACTCTGTCCACTGTAATTCACTAATATCATTCTTCAAAGGGTCTTGATTGCATATTTGTGTCAATAATTCACGAGAGAATCCAAACCTTCCCTCCCTTCTAAGTAGACGGGTCCCAACAGGACTGAAAGAAGAGCGGTCCTCACACTTAATCAACTGGGAATGACTCAACTTTTAAAAATAATAGAGCATGTGTTTTTAGTAACCACAAAAAGGTTGCTCTGACCGAGAGACGCACCAAGAATTCATCTGGTGATCAGAATTGTCAGGCTAATCTGTGACAGGTCATTAGAACTTCAAAAGTCCCATATTTCCCCCCCATCTGTAAAGACAGTAAAAGTAAACACTTCCAGGTCACCATAAGGAGAACACTCTCTGGTTTTTCTTAAAGGTTCTGAGCAGTTGGGCCCATCGTGTGACAATTATACTTTCATTTTGTTCTCAGTCTGATGTCGTCCACCCCTCCTTGTCATCACGACCCTCCTGGCAAACTTTTCATTGCACTCTACAGGGAGAGCAGAATTTTGTGGTTATTTACGCAGAAAGGCACAGAGACAGCGATGTTGTGTAGCTCTGACTACTCAACTTCCAGAAGCTGCTTTTTCATCCAGAGAGAAAGATGGATTTGATCTTCTGAGGTAGCGAGGAAGTACATAAACACATAACCAGGGGTGAAAGTCCCATCTTTCTTTTCTTCCCATTAACATGCAAAATAAAGATACTGCAGCTCCTCAGTCATTTTTTCAGATCTTGTTAACTTGTAATAGTCAGTCCTCTCTGACATGATCGCTGTGTTCACCGTCCTACAGCGGGAGGGGTTTCATTTGGCTCGGTGCGGCTTGCGGACTTTGAAGGGTGTGTGCGAAAAAGAACGTTTTGAAACCACGTGACCGCGAGTCGACAGTTCGGCTTCAGGTCGACCATCCTGGGTCCTTTACTGAGTGAAGAAAGCGCAAACTAAAGTCAGAAGAGGCGCGGAGACGTTTTACAGGATGCGTTGAAACAGAACAAGACGTCAGTAAGTAATGGGAAGGCTGAGTGGAGCACAGCAGCAGTGCTCCGGTTTCACTTCTCATTCTAACTGGTGAATGGCTAACACCGTCAATTTAAAACATCAACTCTCTCACTGCCATCACCTCTGCTTCTCATTTGTAGACGACACGATCACAACAGGAAGGAAAGAAGAAAATATGTTTTAGTTCTTAAAGGGAACCCAGAATCAGTCAAACTGGGGTCAGCAGGTCAAGCTTTATAAAACTGGGAGCTAAATTCTGATTGGAGCTTCTCTTTGAACTCAAGGTGTGGCAGTTTGGTTCCCATTGACAACACAAGACAATACAGAGGGACAATCTGTTCATGTCCAGGTGTTAGTTTGTTAATGCCCTGCTATTCAGATTATCAGAAGAGAGTGCAACTGCATCATGTGATCAACCCAAACACATCTTTACACAATTAGACATTTTAACACCATATGTGCAAAATAAAGGTAAGACATCTGCTGCTTAGTAAATATTAGTAGTATCAAATGATCATTACAACCTTCTTTAGAAATATAAGCTGGTAATATGCTGCAAATCAGAGTCCTGCTGAGTGAAGAGCTCATTTCTCAAATGTGTCTTTAGTATTTCTGAAAATATGGAAATATAAGCCAATATCCTGTTCAGTACATGCTGCTCTATGTGGTTGGAGTTAGGAGTTTATCTTGTGTAAGCTGCACATCCACAGTTTGAGTCTGCTCCACGCTCTGAGTTCAATCGTCCGTTTGAGTCTCTTTAGGAACAGAAATACGACAGACTCAACGTCTTCTGGGTTCGTCTGAGTTGTTTGTCAGCGGCGTGGACGGGCGGGGAGCAGAGGGAGGGATGAAGAGAGGGCATGGGGTGTTCAGTCTGTTCTCCTCCATCATTCAGGGGTCTGTGTGTTGGACCGGTCCTGCCGTGCCCCGTGCAGAGAGATCAGTGGACCCCGCCGTTAAAAGACTTCTCAAACGTTTCCACTTCTGCAAAGTGAGTGGTGATGGGGTCCTTGTACAGAGGGTTGGATGCCTGGAAAAAATAAAAATAAAAATAAATAAATAAAAAAGCAACGAATAATACAATACACCAAGTACAAAGAAAGATCAATAAGTACAATTCCTGCATAAACATTAAAGTCAATAAAATTAGCATTATGACGTGACAGGATAGTATGAGACAATCTGTGAAGAAAACCAAACTCCTCGGCCCTCTCCCAGTGCTTTCTCCCAGTGAGAAACAACCAATCAGAGCCAGCAGGAGGGTCTTAGTGCTGTCAATCATCTTTGCATACACGCTGCTCACACTCTCCTCCTCAGCAGAGAACCAGCTGCTATTTTACAGCTGGTTCACTACAACATAGCCTGCCATGAATGCTAAGGCTAGTTAACATGGCCGCTCATGACTGTGGATAAACAGTTTTCTTACACTGCTCATCTGTCTCACAGCAAACTGTCATAACATGGTGACGGCTTTATCAAATCTGTAAAAGTTACATACTGCAGCTTTAATCAAGCTGCACCATCTTCAGGATGTTGACTCTACTGTAAATGGGACATGAACGTCCACATGGTTAGGACCGTTTGGCTGCTGGGTGCCACCGACACGACGGTCAGAAAGCAGTTCATGCTAGCTAAAGCTAACTCTGGTAGAAAAGACCGGAGACGTCTTCCTTACCATGAGGTACCGGGCGCGGACCCGAGCGCTCTGGAAGCGAGCGAACTCTCTCCGGTCATGTATGGTGATGACCAGTTTCCAGGTGGCCAGCAGAACCACTCCCACCACTAAGATGGTGCCCACCACAACCAGTAGGACCTTTAAGGCAGACGGACCACCTCCACACTCTGTGCCGGGAGTCGTCCAGTCAAACAGGTTACAAAGAAAGACAAGATGTCAGGTTTACATACATGATAGGCTGAAAAATCTGAATACATCACCACGGTAACAGATTTAACTGCTGGCAGGTTTTTTTTTTCTTGGAAGAAACTCTGAGTTTCAACCTGACCTGAAGCAGATGTTCTACATCAGTTCTCAAACTCCTAAACTCAGTTTAAAATCCAAGATGAACTATTCTGAGATGTCTTCCTTGATTGGATTTGCTCATTTACAGAAGATCATCTAAAAAATGTTGCTTTCATGAAATTAATTCATTTTTAAGTTATTTGCAAAAGCTCACCCTGCTGACTCCGAGTAAATGTGTTAAAAAGTGCTGAACTACAGAACCACACCCCAGGTTCAGATGATGGTTCTCAGATCTCAGTTCCAGTTTCAATGTAAACTTTGTTTACATCTTTGTTCTGTATAACATTCAACCACAGCCGTCCGCATCATCCCTGCAGACGTCCAGATGGAACACCAAAAATTATATTTTGCAAACATATAATGCATCACTTGCATAATTTACATTTAATGACAGCTAAAACAAAGACTCAGCTTCCTTTAGGCTCGTGCAGTCTAAAGGAAATGCTGACTTTATTAAGACAGTCTTGGGGTAAAAGGGAAGTTCAAACCAGATATTTATGTGCACCAAAAAAAAAAGAAAAAAAAAAAAGTTTGCTCTATCTGAAGTTAAATCAGACAAAATTTCTTTAGGTAAGTTAGATTTGCCTAAATTATTTCTATTTGCTGACCTGAAACAAGAGAAGTTTGGTTTGATTTCACAGCCACCAGTGAGAAAAGAAATACTTGGCACATGTAAATAAACCAAACATTTTATTTGGTAAATGTAAATATCTGGTTTCAACTGTAGGACTGGAAAAAAAAAGTCAGAATTGTTTTTTTTTCTTCCTGTCAGTGGCCCTAGTCCTCTTATGTAGATAGCAGCCAAGTCTGTAGCAGGAATTTTTTTTTTAAAGTAGCCCCTGCCAGACAACATGAAGTAGGCAAATGGTGGAACAATCAGAAATGAAAATATTTTCACATGCCATCAGGTTGGTGTGGTAAACTTTCCATCCCTTAAGAAATAAAATCTTGATTTGAAAACCGCTTTCCATTTTCACTCAGTTTGTTTCCGTCTCATTCTAGAACTAATTGTTGATCTGAAACATTTCAGAGGAACAGAAAACCCAAAACAGAACTCGTTCAGTTTTAGTTGAACCGTAGTAAAACACTGACCCGGCTCCTGGAGCGCGGTGAGGATGGAGCGTCCGCTGGCGTGCTCCAGGTACGTGAACTTCATCACGCAGTCGTTGTCCGTCTTATACACACACAGCACCGCTGCAGGGTCCTCGTTTTCTGCACAGCAATGGAAGACAGGAACAGGAGTTTTACTCGTCAGAAAATAAGCAGAGAGGAAATGAGGTCAATTGAAAACATCAAGGTCAAAACAAAAAGCTGAAAAAAAAAAAGAAGGGTTCATTCATGGCAAATGTTAGTAGTAGCAGATTTCTGGTTTGTTTAGCTGCTTTGCGGACATGACACATGAAAATATGTCAGTGATTCAATTCCAATTTTTAGGGTCACAATTTGATTCAGAAACTAATTTTAATTCAGAAACCAGTTGTTCTATTCAAACTGTCTGGAGAGTGTTTAAATGGTGACTGACAAGAGGAAAGTACGGCGTAAACAAACAGAACATTTACTTAATTCTGTCCAAATTCCATCAGTTTATATTTAAACAAAAATAGTGGATACAATTCTGTAACTTCTATAACCAGTATTCAGGTTTCTTAGCTGTGTTCTTAGCTTTTTCTTAAATAAAAAAAAACATTTAAAAACATGACTCAAAATATACAAACAGTAAGTGAGACTGCCCTCTCCGGTGGCCCAGTGGACATGCATGAATACGAAGTCTACTCACAAACATAGACATACAAATTAAACACATTAAATAGTTTTTTTTTTCTTTTTATAGATTTTTGAATCCATTCAGAGTTCCCAGGATTGGAAATTTTGATTTTCTTTTCACCTTTAGTGTTGAATAAAGGAGAAGGGGGATTCTTGAACACTGCCTGATGGTTTGTGAGGTCACAGCTTTACCAAACAAGGCCCTCATTTCCTGATGGCGGCGCCGACTTTGTGGATGTCCTTGTTTTCAGCCAGTCTATCCTCAAACCTCATGAGGGAGGGTGAGGTCATTCCTCCTCTCTTCTTCCCTCCGGCCCTCCTCTTCTATGTCATGCACAAAGTATCCGGAGCGTACATGTGGAGTCCATTAGGGCCACTCAGATGGCTGGAGTAGCGGGGAATGCAAAGAGACACGTCAGACTTGGAAGCGGTGCCACGCCGGGTCGCAGTGGAATGTTTCTGAACATCCACTGAGTGCCACGCTCTCAAACCAACGGGGGATCATTGACACGTCCCCTACACATCCAGTCATCGCTGGGAGGAATGGAAGGACAAGGCCAGGGACATCAGGCAGCTCCACTCTGCTCCACTCTGCTCCGGCCGGGTTCAGGCTCCACCCAATGGCTCACTGAGAATACAGAATGGAGGGGCGGAGCCTGGCAGCAGGTGTGTTTGCTCAGTGGGTGGACGCAGGTGACTGATGAGGTCTGTGGAGGATCTGAGTGTGAATGGATGAAACCTTTTAACCCAATGAGAGGGTCTGCAGTTTGACACCCAACACCTTTGTTCATGATGTAATAGATAGGCCAAGCTTTGAACAACCGAGAGTCTTCAATCCATCTTCTAAACCAGAGGAGGTGTTCTTCGTGAGGCAGAAGCTCTAAAGCTGCGTCTCCAAGGTGGAGATTGGTTCATTCAGGGATTTTGTACTGCTGAATGATTGCCATGGAGATTGAAGGATTTCTTAATCAAGGCAACACTTTTGATGAGGTAATAACATCATAATGGGATGTAAAATTTAAAAAAAAGAAGCAGATTTTACATAATACTGTCCCTTTAAGAAAGACAAACTGCCATAGAGTTTTCTTAAGTATAGGCTTCTAAATAGTTCTTTGCTGAAACTGATGGCAAAGCTGTGGGCTTTCTGTGTGGAGACCTTACAGCGGTGTTTAAGGATCACAATTTGAACTGCCACAGAGTAAATGTGCAAGAATTTGACTGATTCAGAGCCGACACAAGTGTAACAGGACCTGCTAGCTAAACTGAGAAAGCTACAAGGATGTTTCACAAAGCTCCACTTTTCACCAGTTAGGAACAGATTTGTAATATCCCACAAAATTGCAAGACATGGTAAGTTACTCTCTGATGGGGAGTTCATCAAAGGCTGCTTGGTAGAGTCTGCATTGCTAATTTGGATTGTTTTCTTTGTGTCTGGATGAAAGTAGTGATGTCTTTGAATGCAAACTGATCGAACTGAGATCTGACTACCGGTATTTAGCAAATAATAGACTTTGTTCATTAGATGACTACAGCTTTACCAGTAAGCCCATTATCCCAGGATACCTGTACATTCTGATCATCAAAGCTGAAAACACTGGTTAATGCTAATAAGTGGATACAGGAATATAAAGGGGAGATCTCACATCAGATAAAAGCTGGAGATGTTTAAGGCCTGGGAAAGGCTGACGCCTGCAGAAAACATTTCATTTTAGCCTGAGCCACATCAACGGAGCAACTAAAGAGACTCATATGGAATTATAATAACAGGAAAATATTCTCTGGTTATGTGTGGTAACTCTTCACCAGGCCTTCCAAAAATAAAACAACCATGACTGAAGACTTACTTCACTCTTCTGAGATCCCTGTCACAAATAGGGCAAAATATTTTATCCTGAATATATAATTTAATGCTCAAGTGTAATAAACTAACTGAACAGTGACAGACCAATCAGCTGAGCAGAGACTCAGCTGTTGATCAGCTCTGAAGAGTGATCGGAGAGTTACTGAAAATCTTAAAAGAAAGTTTTATAGCATAAACGTTGGTGTAAAAATGGAAAGAAGCTTGTAAACTAATGTTCTGTTGGATTCCAAACTACTTAAGGTGTAAAAATACAATCAGTTCATGAGAAGTTTGAGTTCATGAGAGTCAGACCAGGAAATTTTTTCCAAATTAGAAATAAAAATGGTAAAAGTTTAATAAATTCCAAACCATATCATACAGAATCTTTAACCAGATTGACTAGGGAATATTTTCTGCAGTGTCCAAGTTCAAGTTTAATCAGTTTAATATGTTTGTATGTTTCACCAGATTCCTCAAACTGAAAGTTAAATCGCCAATTTAGCGACGTTAGTGGCTAACAGCTAGCTGACGATGTTGTTCTCACCGTGCTTAAAAATCACATTTCTTCTGTCTCTGTGTCACGAAATGTTTTTTATAATGAGTAACCAAAGCGGCTGCAAATAAACACTTTCTAAACACTTCTGAAGGCTCCTTTGGTGTTTATGTAACTGTGTTTCGCTAGCCAGCCTGTCGACTGTGAAGGAGCAGGACAACAAGTCCAGAGCTACTTACTTTATTTCATTAGACACGGAGTGCATGTTGTAAAGCACTCTCCTTCTGGGGTTTACAATAACAGCTTAGGCTGATGGAGCTTTGCGAGACAAGAAATACTGCAGCATTTTAATATCACAAGATCTTGTTACACCCTAAAAAACGACATTTTAGCCTTTATTGTGGATGTTTGCTGTTTTAATTGTTGGTTTAAATGAACACTTGAGCAAAAGTGTGGATGTGAAAATCAGAGTAGGCCAGAGTCTGAACCCAGAGTGGTAACCGGTGCACCTCAACATTTTAGGTGCACCGGTTTTAGGTGAGCCGGCTCACACGGCTCCATCAGTCAGCTCTGGTTGGTCATGACCAAAACCGTCTCACTTTAACAAAAAGGAACTGAAAAGAATTCCTGAGGACTTCTCAGCTTTCCCAGATGACCGGGTCACTGGGTTTGTTTGGATCTTCTTTCTCTCAGGCTTGTTTCGGGTTAGTGACCTTTCCTCTTGATTACACACCACAGACCACTTTATCCTCCTGAAGCAGCACTGGCAAAGGTTTGTTCTTACCTCTGAGCAACACTCACACAATATCTGTGGTATGTTTAAAATTGACTTCCAACTATTGTAAAGCTGTAAGTATTGACAGCTTCTGAAGACAGAGAATTATTACTGAGTCAGAGGAATATTTCAAAGTTATAAAAAAAAAAAGTGATTATTATTTTTTTTTTTTTTTACTTGGATCTCCACCAAATTCACAGTGATCCAATTGGAAGTCAGAAAGCCAGAAATGTAGATCCACTAGCCCAACCAAACAATGAAGTGAAAAGAACTCTCTGTATCCATCTGAGACCAGGATGCAAAAAGGAAGCATTGAAAGCCCTGAAGGTCAGTGTGATCTTTGTTATTACTAAATGGAAGAAGTTTAGAGTCAGATGGGCCTTGGTCAGAAGATGACCAGGAATCCAAGTTTTCCCTTTTCAAGTTAAGAGAAGGAACCGGACCGTTGATTTTAGCTAACACACTCCACCAGTTCTAGCTTCATGCTAACATGACTCAACTTTCCTGAAGCATCTTGAACACAGACCAGAAGAAGAATAGCTTTCAGAAAAGTTTGGTGTGAAAAGTTTTCTGGTGAAACCAAAATAGAACTTTATGAACTGAACTCCAAGCATCATGCCTGAAGAGGAAACAGGAACTCGTCACCTGGTGAACAACATCCCTCATTGTAAAGCATGGTGGTGGCTCATCATGCTGTGGGGATGCATCTTTGTAGCAGAAAGTGCACAACCAGTCTTCATACTGGGTAAAATGTCTGAAACCAGATGTATAAAGTTTCTTTAAGAATGCTGTGAACCTCAGACGAAGCAAATGAGAGAACGCACAAGCTTCAGTGAATATCCCTGAGTGGCCTAGCCAAAACCTGGACTTAAATGGAACAGATCATCTCTGGGAAGAGCTACAAATGACTTTTGGTGCTGTTCATACGACAGAGCTTGAGAAAAGGCCTAAACAAAGGCTGCAACAGGCTTCTAGAAGCATCCTGAAGAAGTGTTGAGGCTGTGAAAGCCATCAACGTGTGGAGTTCCTCACATGAGGACAGGAAACCGATTTCTGACTGGCACATTTCTAAACTGAGGAAGAAAGAGCATCTTAAAAGGAAGCAGGTTTGTAGCCATGGTTACAGCCAGCCATGATAATTTCCGGGTGGTTTTGCTCACATTCTGCTCTCTTGTTTTATTGTTCCACTGTGAAGTTTTAGGATGATGTAATGTATGACTTCTTACTCTGCTGTTGATCGTCATACATCTGTGGTTAAAAGTCCATCTGGTGACACGCACTGCAAATTAGCTCAGGCTATAAATGTCACAGTGCTTGGCATTAAGCATACTAAACACTTGCCCCCATTCAAATACACAACAGCCTAATAATTACTGCCAAATGTTCTTCAACAAGGTACTTAGCAAAGGCTATGAAAACCTTTGCAGATGTGAATCTTTTATTTTCCATTTTTAGAAACCAGGAAACACCGGGTGGTCACCAGGATTTTTGAGAATGGAGTTGCTCTAGTCTTAGATTTCAGTCGGCTCTGATTTTATTCATTGTGATCGTGTTATTATTGTATGAATCTATGAGCTCACAGCACAGCTACATAGATGTTGGGGATAAAAATATCTTAATAAAAGACCAACGATGAGGAGAGGCAATAGCTAAACTTAGAGGCTGAACCACTAAAAGTCTGCTGGAAATTAGGAAGAAACCTCAGTCGGTAAACGATGGAAGCAGCCGCAATGATGTCACCCACTGGCTTTAGAGCCCAACAATCAGCATTTAGTTGTCACCGTGTTGGTTTTGGAGCAGCAAGGACAAACCGTGACTGGGCAAAAATCTTCAAGAGTGAGAAATGCGTCGATGAACTGGAGCATTGTTTGTTGGAGTCTGGGCGTTGTTTTGGCCTGTTGTGGTGAATACAGTCTGCCTCCCGACCCTCACCTGAAAAACTCCAGATCCCAGATGCAGTTGGTCAGAATTAACAGCCTTAGGGAAAGAGTGAGGAGCTCCATTGTCCACCAGGAACTAGAAACTCTGCTGCATTGAAAAGGAATCGGCTGACATCAGGACACCTGATCAAGATGCATTCTGGGGGAATACATGGCAGAGGGACGATAGTGCCCTTAAGCTTACCCTTAAGTGGAATAAGCTGCTACTTGGACAGCAATATGCAGATTTCCCCTAACTGCTGAACATATTAAACTAAATGAGTGGAGTTGCAGCAACAGGCAGTTATATGTTCTTTGCTTTAGAAGTGAGCGTGCATGGACAGCCAACTGACCTCATAAATGATCCCTGAGAATGAAAAACATGTTACTATCACTGAGCCTCACATTAAGCAGTAAACTGTGAGTCTTTCAAGAGTTCAAAGTCACAGGAACAGTGCTTGATTTGCTTATCAGGGATTTTACCTTATCTTACCTTCTCACTCATTTGTTTGAGAAAGGTGTAGTTTAACACACTTACAGATTGTTTGGAATTTTCTGGTCGGTTTCCTCTCAGTGACGGTCAGTGAGTCAAAGCGACCTGTCAGATGTTCATTTCAGCGATAGAGTTCTCTTTCCGGTTTGGTTCCATGCTCTACTTCTTTTCTCTTCCTTCTCAACTGTATTCCTCTCCATGGTAACATCTTTAGTATGTCGGACTGGTGATTGACCACTGTGTTTAAAATCTACCAAACATTCAGAATTTGTGTCTCACTAAATGTTGCTCTTAGATCAGTGCTAGTAGCAGCGGCGGAGACTGTTTTCTGGGGAGCTGTAGCCATTTCTGGGGTGTGTTTGTGGCTCTTGGCAGCAGCTTTGATCTTCTCACTCTCTGCAGTCTCAGTGCCAAGCCTTTAAGCGCAAAGTGAATGTAGCATTGTACAGGTTGGCAACAGCAGAGCCAGAGGCAAATACGAACGTCATCCAACCAAGCAGCCATAAATTTGCACTGACCCACGATAGATGCAAAAACAAAAACTGTTTCTCCATAGCTCTAGATGGTGTATGCGTGTGTGTGTGGGTGTGTGCATGTGTGTGTACTTGTAAACTGTACATATAGAGGTCTATAATAACCATTTTCCTTCACCAACAAAGGCAGGTCATTTGTGGAGCATGAAGACATTTTCCTGGTTCTCTCTTTTTTTTCCAGTTGGAATGTGTTCTACTAGTTAGGTTCAAAGGTATTGGTTAAGGTTATGAATATACTAGTAATGTTAGGGGAAATGTCTGGGATAGGCATAAACGCAGGTACTAAAATGAATGGAAGTCAATACAAAGTTTGATAGAAGTACAAGAATGTGTGTGTGTGTGCATGTGTGTGTATGCATTTACCCACCAAGGCTCTCTACAGTTATGATTTTATCCTTGCACAAGCGCTGGCAGGTCTCGTTGTCTGCGAGTCTCCCCGAGTTGAAAAGACGACACTCAATACACTCCCTGGAGCACAGAAGGAGGGAGGTCAAAGTTTACAGATAAAAACACTCATCGCAATAATGAGCCCAAATTTACTGCTAATCCAGAAAATATCTCTAAAATCTAAAATTATTCTAAAAGAATGGACAAATGTTTTTAACATTTCACTAATGGATCACTTTGGCCAAATATTAATGACCAAATGCATGTGAAATGAACATTCAGTTAAAACCAAAAGTTAATATTCTGAGTAAAAAGAACATTTTTCTTCTCTCTGAAGTTAAATCAGACCAAACTTCTGTTTTAGGTCAGTTAATTTTTATTTTTTTTTTTTTTTTTTTTTTTTACCAATTTTCCTCTTTGAAATTTTAAAATTATAATTCTAATTTATCTAAATTATGTATATTTGCTAAACCTTCTCTGGGGAAGATGTGTGATGATAGAGTTCTTTTGCTCAAAATTATTTCAACTTTCAGTAAGTGGCAGTTATTCAGTTTAAAAACTGTGAAAGACCCTGCCTGTGCTTATTTCAGATGGACGCTTTGCTATCAATATCTCACTCCTGTTGCCTGTTGACCAAACTAGTCCCTGATGTCATAGCGGTATACTGAGTGTGTATTTTGTTTCTGTGTGTGTGTGTGTGTGTGTGTGTGTGAGCTCCACCTTTTGGTGCCGCAGGCGTCGGGGCAGGTGGGGCATTTCTCGCAGGTCTCTCCGAACGCCCCCGGCTCGGTGCACCGACAGCGGCCGCACACGCAGCTCCCTCGCCCGCTACACATCTTCCCGTCGTCCGAGAAGCAGAGCGACGTCTCTGTGGAGCAGTTGCAGTTGTCGCCCACGAAGCCGGCGTGACATTTGCACTCCCCACAGTGGCATTCTCCATGACCTGGAACGACACGGAAGCAGCAGGAGAGTGAGAGACGGAGGCGTTAAGGGAGCACAACCGCCATGCTTTCCAACAGACACTGGAGACCTTTTCAACAAGCACCTAATAGTTGTGCAAAAAGTGCTTTGTTGTCAATTTAAAATTATTTGTTGGCTTAACTTATTTTCCATTACCATGGAATCAAAAGCACCTTATTGGTTTACTTTAAATCAAATCAAATTTCATTTGTATAGCACATTTCAGCAGCAAGGCAAAGTGCTTTACATCATAAACAAAAACACAAAGTCATGCAACATAGAATCAACAATAAAACATGACATTAAGTCAATTTCCATCATTAAATTCATAATTGATTATGTTTCAAATCCAACTCTAAACAGGTGGGTTTTTAGTCTAGATTTAAAGGAAGTCAGTGTTTCAGCTTTTTTGCAGTTTTCTGGAAGTTTGTTCCAAATTTGTGGTGCATAGGTGTTGAAAGCTGATTCTCCTTGTTTGGTTCTGGGGCTGCAGACCAGAACCAGAAGACCTGAGAGGTCTGGAAGGCTGAGATCTTTAATGCATTGTGGTGTTAAGCCGTTCAGTGATTTATAAAACCAACAGCAGTATTTTATATGACATGACAAATACTGTCAGCTGATGGCATTGATAAACAATCAGGGGAAAGCTAAAGCAGCTTTGGTTCCAGCTAACTAAAAGACATAATATAATATCTGCAGCTAAACAAGGTTGCAGTCTTCATGGTTTTTTTTTTTTGCTTGTTTATTTGTTTTATCTCATTGGAGAAATTTTACTTCAACATGTCTCACAGTGCTGATGTCCAGTTGGAGGCCTGTGGTGGTTGGTTGTTGGATATGGGGGTTGAATGTGGGGGTAAAGGGCAACACCCTGTTATTTTTCCATTAATCACCAACTGCAGATGGGCTTTTATTCACCAAGACACAGCGCCCGATGATCTCTTTCAAACTTGTTCCAACGGTGCATGTTCCATGGAAAGGAGACTGAAGGATTTTCATGCATGAAAGAATCGAGGCAACACTCCAGGATTGTTTTTGATAAGGGAATAACATTAGAACATGATGCAAAGCAAAAAAAAAAAAGGTACATTTTTTATGATACCGACTCTTCAAAAATTCCTTATTCTGGTGTAAACAGATTTCCTTCAGTCTCTATTAGTCACATTCTGAGTTCTTCAGTGTCACACAAGAATCTTACATGCTGGATAAGGATTTAGATTAAACACACCTTTTCCCAAAGTTCCACATCCCGAACTTAGAAATACACTGAACATGAAACGATGACCCAACAGAGGAGTGCCGCCTATGGAGGATGTGGATCACTTGTGAACAAAATCGCAGTTTAGGAGTGGCTGCTGCTTCTGTCCAAGAATCTTCCTACAAGCTGAGAACATTCAGTCACTGAGCAGAGCCGCAGGGCAGCGAGGAGGAAAAATAAACGGTTCTCAAAGATGTCAGGGACTCCTGGGTTTCAGGAGGAAGTGTTGTGTCTGATCATCAGCTGAGTGGTCAGCATTAAGCAACACTTTGTCTGGAATCTCAGACATGCCGTAACTTTAGTTTTAAAACAACTTTTAAAGCTGTGCACATTTCAGGAGGAAAAACTGAGTGTGGGCCCATTATTGTGTTATTTTCAAAGTTGGCAGTCTGCAGCACCACTCCCAGTCTTTGCTCAGATGCCGCCACGATGTGCGGCATGTGGCTGACTAATGGCACCAGTGCTGGGAATGTGTCCTTAAATGACTGTTTGTGCACTCAGAAGGTTGATGAGGTTTTACGCCTCTAAGTGCGAAGAGGATGAAAGAAGTGCAAATTCAGCTGCTTTCACATGGACAAGTCGAGGCTAGCTGCTAGCAGCCCTGCAGTCCATAAACACTGCAGTGCTTATTAGTCATGTGGGGGAGGTGATCGGCATCCAGCCGCTTTCACAGACCTCAGGCTCCGTTTCCAGCTCTTCTGTTAAGAGTTAATCAACACTGAGATGTTCTACAAATACTATTCACCATCGTTCTGTTAGGCCGTTCAATCATTAACCAGCCACTTGGCATGGAGGCAAATGCTTATTTGATTAATGAAATTAATAATGAAATTTAAAAAATACAAATTTACATTTTTGATAGATTTCATGGTTTTTCAGGCTATCAACTTTGTTAAATGTCACAAAATATTTTTTTGCATTCAATGAATCACAACAGCTTGTATGGCAGCGTATTAGGCCCATTGTAGATAAACAGAGGAAATTTCCACCATAAAACTTGCCAAGTATTTTTTGTCTAGTTTCTAGCACAAATAAATTAATGCATTTGAAATAAGAAAACTACTCAAAGTAGTTACTTATAACTAAGATGTTATAAGTAATGTTTCAGCGAGATATAGAAGCTTGCTGAAATATAGGAGCTGCAATAATTTCTCAATATTGATGAAAATATACTTGTTCCATTGGCAGTTTATTCCACATTAAAAGTGAAATAATCTGCCAAAGCAAATATTACTCTTTTAAGTCAATATTAAGGAATTATTGACTTAAACTCCTATATCTTGATGAAAAGTTTCCAATATATTTGACTAGAAGCTTCACCAAAATTACTATGTAGGATTTGATGTTTTTCCGATGTAAGGTTTGGGTGAGCTGACATCACTCAACTATGGAAACTGAAGGAGTAAATCAATGAAAAACAGTTCAGATTTTGCAAATGTTTCATCTTTTTAATTAAATGAAATTTTTTTTGAAGATCTTTTTAATTAATTTTTTATTAATTCATTGCCCATCCCTACATTGAAGAGTTCAAAACCTTACAAAATTGCCTTTGTACCCTCTGCGTGGTCCTTCTGATGTTTTGCTGTAAACTGCAGCTGACAGGAAACAGCATTAGAAAGCTGCACACCTGCACGATAGAAACTCTCCAGCGCTGTAGGGTTACAGAAAAGCTCCAACACCAAAGACAGCAGTAATCCTTTCTTAGTGTGTAGCTGGCATCCCTCCTGCTGAGTTATTAGGTAGCCAGGAACTGACTAACAGTCTGCATAGTAAGTCACAATGTCAGTGTAAAAACTTAGCTATGGGACCAGAATCCAGTTCATGTTTTCTTGCTGCAGCCTGGGAATGCATATTTGTTGCCAAGACGCAGCATGGGTTTCAAAAGCGCACTTACACAGGCTTATTCAACTATTTGGAGCTTATGTAAAAAGGGAAATGAGCTGTTAAGTCACTCACTTTAGTTTCACAAAAACGGGTTCCCGAAGTTCATATCCAACACGTCAAACTTGCGCACAACTGAAGAAAACATATGCACCAACGGGATGAAGAGTGGATGTGCAAAAATGTCTTTATCTGGTCTACAAAGTTTTAGGTCATCGTGCTGAACTGAGTAACCCTCATCAGGAATGCAGAGCGTCTGGTGTGATGTGGCAGCTAAGCACAGCGTCTGGATGTTGGTTCCCACTGCAGATGAGAAGAGCTCACACTTCCTGCAGGGGAGCTCTAATCACTGTGTGTGTGTGTGTGTGTGCAGAAAGAAAACTGAAGGCAGTAACCTCCAACTTCTCCAGTTCCACTCAGAATCTTGGCCCTCCGTCCTGCTCTTAGAAAAAGCTGCAGAGGATTTTTGAAATGCTTGTGGTGTTGTAGCGTTCGCCAGGGTGACTCAAAACGTTACGGAGAGAACAGGGAGAGCGAAGAGGGAAGCGGTCCATCTCTGGGGAGGCTTTCCTGTGGAACATTCTGCACGTTGGAGTAAAACTGTTGGAATAAGGCAGAAAATAAAGACCAGAGGTCCATTTCTAGCCATCTATCTGTCAAAAGATGTCATATTTCTGCACATCTCTGCTTCGTGTCGAAGTTTACTGAGGCTGCTTATTCATTCCCAGAAGACAGGAAATATTCCTGAAATTAATATTTTCAATGTGGATGAAGAAAATTTCATCCACATAGGAATGATAGAAAACTGTTTTTGTTAAGTAAAAGTAAAAGCAGCCAATGAGACCAGATCAGATAGAATATCGGTTCATGATAAGCTTGATTTTTTTTCACAAATTATCCACCACAACATAGCAATACGTTTAATAAAAGTTATATCCTCCAGCTTTAACCAGCCAGTAAATAGTCACTTCTTACAGAACATTTTCTGTTATGGTTTTTTATTTAATCAAATAATTACTGCTGATAATTTTAAATATCTGAGGAAAACTTTCTGCTAGTTTGGATTGGTGCATCACAAGACAATATTTAGGAACTTGATTCCTCTAAAACCACAAAAACCTCTGGTCCACTGACAAAAGCTTTGTTCATTTCGCTTGTTAGCAAGTTAAATTAATTACAGTGATTCAAAGAGCCCTGACACACATCTATAAATATATATATACCATCTATAAATTTAATAGCACAACACAAACTGTAATCTTTATGACTCTTAAATCCAACTTGCATAATAATTTGCAACACGGTGCAGAAGGCCAACACAGCAGCCAGCTGCCGCATGCCAGACTGAACTTTGACACATACTGATAGGCGATGGCGCTTCAATGGTCATCAGTATCAGCTGTGAGGCCTCAGCAGATACTCAGATAACACACAGCAGCAGAAGTGAAAACAACTTGTATGGCAAAACGCACACATACTCACACAGAGCCAACGTGGTTAGGTTAACACAGAGCAGAGACAAAGAGAGGTGAGCCTGAGCACCACTGAAGAGGTGCTTACCATCTAAAACATGTTCCATATGGACTGAATGATGGAGGCCATTTCTCTGGCCACCGATGGCTGTGGATAAATGGTTTTCCTACAACGGTAAGTTGTTTCTCCTCCATTAACACATTCAGCAGCGTGAGACTGATTGACAGCACTAAGCCCCTCCTCCTGGTTCTGATTGGTTGGTTTCAGATGATAACAGTGGCTCAGGGAAGAGGAGATCAATCTCGTCACATATTATTTGTCTCATAATGTACTGTCACAATATAGTGAAGGTCTAAACAAATATGTAAAACAGGACATTTGTTATAAAAAGTTACAAACTGCTGCTTTAAATCTCAGTGTGGCTGTTTGGTTAGAGAGACAGCAGAGAGACGCTGGAGTAGGGTATACAATCCTATGTTTGATGGAAGAGATGGTTTGAACTTCCTCTTTCCTCCTGATTGGTCCAGCTCTGGATCCTTTAAGCCTCCTTTTCAACTCCTCGGAGGGTCTGGGGTCAGAGTTCAGGTGTCACTTTTCAGTAAAGTGATGCCTCCACATATTCACTATCTGTTTGTTTCATTCACTGCACATATTCTGGTCGTACCAACAAACAAAAGCTGACGTCTTCTAAAATGTACTTAGACTTCCCACATCATGAGCAGCATTTAGGACATTAATGGGCTCATACAGGATGTGTGGTGTGTTTCTTTCTGTCTGACTTTATTTAAACAAAGCAAAAATGTCAAATGACAGAGAGCAATGCACATTAATTTCAGAGCAGACGAACTAAACAAACGGACCCAGCTGCCCCTCCCAGACGCTGACAGACAGCTTCATACTGTGGCAGGAGCCCCTGAAATGACAGCCTGACAGAACAACAATATCTCCATAAAACACTAAATTATACAGCGAGCTGAGGGAGGAGATTACAGCTCAGACAAGAGCTTAGACCAACCTCTAAATCTTCGTCTCACTTCGGGCCGAAATGGAAAAAACACGCAAAGAAAGTTCTGTTAAAGCTGCTCCCACCACGGCTTCCAGACTGCAGTGTGGAATGAAGACCATTTCCTCTCCAAAAGAGGACGTTTTGAAATGTTGAAGGGTCATAGAGAAAAACATTTGGCACAGCCCTCCGGGGACTGGGAGAGATTCCTACACATTTGTGGCCAAGTCGCACAGAAATGTGTCAACTACGCACCAGAAGACTGGAGGTAGAACGAGATGCTGGCAGGGCAGTGAGAGGAGGCGAGGGACAGCGCCAGCCTGACAGATGACAGCCAGAGTGCAGCTGAAAAACAGACGCTTTTTCTATAAACCACTCGCAGACAGGACTTAAGAAAAACACCCTACCAAGTTGACATAATGTGGCTCTGATTTTATCTCATTAAGGAGGAATGATCACTGATCTTCCTTCAGGGACAAACGGACAGAAAATATTCTGCTCTGACAGGACAGAGACATGCGGCCTACCCGCACTCTGGCGCCGACATGCACGGATTTAAAAAAAGAAAAGACAGGAAGGAGACTTCAAGTCTAATTTCAAGGTCAACATATTTATATTATATTTTATTTATTCTCACGTATTAACCAGTTCAGCTTCACTGACTTGACCTTTGGCTTTCAAGACTGGCTGAGTGATAGAGACTTCAAGTTTTATCACAATATTTTGTGGTAATAATGTGAGAATAATGAAATAATAATAGGAACTATTTATTACTTGTTTTGTTTAATTGTGTCGCTGTGACTGCATGGCACAGCAGTCATAACCCCTCACACTCAAAGGAGGGGTCATTTGAAAAACATTTTTAATGTGCATCTTTAAGACAACAGTCTTATGAAGAAGTTTGATTTCTATCACTAAACTGCACATAGTAAATGGTAAAATGGTAAATGGACTGAACTTATATTGAGCTTTTCCAGTCATTTTGACCACTCAAGGCGCTTTACACTAGAGTCACATTCACCCATTCACACACACAAACGCACACACATTTATACACCGATACGCAGACCGGTGGGTAATTTGGGGGTTAAGTGCCTTGCCCAGAGGCACATCGACATGTGGCAGGAGGAAGCTGGGATCGAACCTACAACCTCCCGATCGCAAGACGACTTCTCTGCCATACGGTCACAGTCGCTGTAACTGCATTTAATCAAATTTTCAAATCAATTTAAATTTATTGACAATTTTATTGAATAAACAGAGAAGAACTAATAATTAAAAAATGAATCTGTCCAGGGTGTAACCCGCCTCTCGCCTGGGACGTTAGCTGGAGATAGGCACAAGCAGCCCTCCTGACCCCACGAGAAATGGATGGATGGATGTCTAGAAACTTTAACTCTGGTCTATTTCTGTTCTGGAAATGATCTTAAAATGAGCAGAAGATCAGAACTGCACATAAACCAGAGATATTCAGAAATGACCTAAAAACAAATAATCAAATTGAAAACCTGATT
Source organism: Poeciliopsis retropinna (assembly GCA_010277075.1). NCBI lineage: Eukaryota > Metazoa > Chordata > Actinopteri > Cyprinodontiformes > Poeciliidae > Poeciliopsis > Poeciliopsis retropinna. Next base: position 1,476,567 of record VMRM01000044.1, on the reverse strand, counting down.
GCTGCATCTGTATCAGTGCCATATAGGATGATCACTGTCACATAAAAGTGCCAACAACTGAAACTGACAGTGAAAAAGAAAAACTTGGAGAAGTGAAACCTTCACTTAGGGAACAGAGACTTCCTGCATGAAGTCTTAGACTTCCTGTGGGAAACCAACACACAGACTGGATGATGACCAACAGCCAGCTCTAGCTGTTCTTTAAAAAAACAAAATAAAACAACGAGTCAACATAAATACACCCATGTATTATTTATATATCAGTTACCAGACTATGTCTGTCCTTACTGCTCCAATCAGATCATTGCGTTGCAATGTTCCAACAACTTGGAGCCAATCATTGTCAATCTATGAAATGTTTCCCAGCATGCACTGCAGGCCTGAGTTAGCACAGTGAATACAGGAGATCACATCAGTTAGAAAAGCAGAAAACAAGGTGAGAATTTATCGTATTATTTAAATACGATACACTTCTTAGATTTTTCATTTGCCGTCACGATAACTTCCAAATATTGATATTTAATACCCCCAAACTGTCCATATTATGGGTATTGTTATTTTTACTATTTGTTCCACTGTTTTTTCAATGGAATTATTAATACATTCAAAAACAAGGTTAAATGGGTTAGGGGTTGTGTGCTGTTAGTGAAACTAATCTCACTTCTGTATTGGACTGGGGTCCTGACAAGAAAGGGGCATGTTTCTGAAGAGCAGCATTTGTGTCTGCTATGATGTCACAGCCATAGTTACCTAAAAAAGGAGCAATGAATAGTTCCTATTGTCACTATCATAATAGTACCACAAGATATTGTGATAAAACTTCAAGCCCATAACTGTCAGGCGAAAACCTCTTTCTTGAAAGAATCCAGCAGAAAGGTTAAGGCTGAGGAAGCATGGTGGAGGTGGGATAATGATCAGGGATCTCACAGTCACTGAGTCGATCCTTCACATAATAATGGTGGGCATTGTGGTCTTAAAGTTTTAGCAGCATATTCTGTGGAATTATTGTGATAAAATAAAAGTGCCAATAAGATCTGTGCATTGCTTTTTCATTATGAAAGCTCAGCTCAGGTATGGCTGAGCTCCACAAACACAAAAACTGCTCTTAAGAAATTTGTAATGCACTTGTTTAGAACATCGAACACATAAAATAGTGTGATCTGCATCACTAAACTGCACACTAACTGCATTTAATCGTTTTTAAAATGTACTGATAACTGCAAAGTATCAGAGAAACAAACGAAAAGAATGACTCAAAACTTTTCCGAGGCAATTCATTATCTGATGCAGCTAACACACCATCTGAAAGATAGGAGGCACCAGCTGAGGCGCATTTCTGTGCAAAGCGGAATAGAAAATTGGGAAATGCAAATAATGGGAGCAACGTTAATATAGTTGAAGAAACAATCATGGAGTTGAAAAGACCCAACATCCAGACCTCTACCACATCAAGAAGCTATTGCTGGAAACGTCAATGATCTGAAGCAAGGTTGTGAAGAAATGTGGGCCAAAGGACCAGCTGTGAGGGACTAATTAGGTCCTACAGAAGTGGATCAGTGAGGGATCAACTTCAGCAAAACATCCTGATCAATGACAGGTTTCCTTGTTTCACATGAAGATACGTCACAAAGTCACAGCAGCATTAATGATCGTCAGTTACAAGCTGGCAATAGTTCAAACGTCACATTAGACCAACTGGATGAAATCAGTTATTAGCAAGATCAGCCTTACAACAGCACCGCCCCACACCCACACACACACACACTAAGCTTTTATTAAGCCTCTATAGACTATCAATCTTTCCTTCAGTTGTTAAAAGGAACTTTGTTATCTGAAAACCACAGTGATAACAAAACCTCATCATGTTAAACCACACCAAAACAAATAGTCCAATTAAACTTTTAAATATTCTTTTAAACAGCAACTTTATGTCCCTCGTCTGTGGAAGACGTGTCCCTGTTTAAAGGGCTGCTAAAGCAACGCTACACGTCTGCCTTTGTGTTACTTTATGGGCCTCTGTGCGAGAGAAGCAGCTGTAAAAATGTGGGTTGGTAAAAGTCGACAGGCCGAAACAAGCTCTGCCCCTCCAGCAGAGCCAAACAGAGTTCATGATCAGAACGGAGGAGCTGATACTCTGTAGCTGAGGACTGACTTCCTTCAGCGGCTGCAGGCGGCAGCAGGCAGGTTTGGATTGTAACAGCGATACATAGCTGGCAGGCACGAAAACTGTGTTTACCTCGGCTTTGTGCTCAGAGTCTGAATCACAGAATGCTCACCAGAAGCACAACAACGCGGCCAAAAGCTGGAGCTGGTTATTTCCTTACCTCCAAAGGTTTCAACCAAACGGCGCAGTGGAAAGTTACAGAGAATTCAAAAGGATTCAACAGTTTGTTACATTCCAACGTCAGACTGCCATGTATCGTTGGGATTCTGTGCGATAGACAAAGCAGTGCAAATCGCAGGATACAAAGTGTCCTTTGAATGAAAACCTGAAAGGTGTGGCAGGCATTTATATTCAGAGAAACAGCCAATAAGGGCCATTTGAGGCGGTTGAAGGATCTTGTGTGACCCCCAACCTTAATTAAAAAAAAAATGTACAATTTAGATAGAGAAAGAAATGGTGTGATAGATTGATAGATCTATATGGATAGAGTAAGAGATAGATAGAGAGAGTGAGAGATACATCAAGATGGAGATAAAACAGACATACTTCTAGTCTTGCAGCTTTAGCAATGGACTGTTGTTCTATAAAGTATGGATTTACAGTCTATCACACAAAACCTCACGAACAGATGCTGTGATCGTTACATAAACAAACCTAGAAAAACCAGGACCAAACTGCCAAACTGCCAGGCTCTGGGTGCACAAAACGTTCAAGCACCGTCTTGGATAAGGAAACTGTTAACCAAAACTATAAATAGCTCTATATTCTGCAGGTTTATAAACTGCAGACCCATAAAGCCAGAGGAGATCATAAACTCTTCCTATGAGCTTGGGTGATGCCAACTACAACAACAACCACCAAGCAGCATACCAAGCCCATTCTGACTGACAATGGCACCCAGAGCTGAGCACTGATCCCACTGGAGCTGCTCACATCAGCACAGACATGCAAGAAGCCTCTGTGCAGAGCTTCTATGCTCTTATTTATAAAGTTATTTACAGTTTGGAATATGTGGAAGTAAAAAAATCATTGTGATCGTAGGATAGAAAAACACTGACTTCCTGTTCTGGGACATATTAATCCCTGATCCGTCTCAGTTCCCCTGAGCTCAGTGTTGTTGACGTTGGCCTCACAGAGCTGCTGCTTAGTGACTGAATCTGGGCATGGCCGCTGAAGGTGGAAAGAAAAAAAACCCAACAGCCTGGGTTTGGACATTAGAATTCATTCCGACCAGCACCGACTGGTTTCTTTTCCTCACTCTGTGACTCAACCTTAAAACTGCCAAATTCTCCAAACTGTTCATTCAATGTTTTTCTAGTCAACATTGGAAGAGTTGATTTGTGAGACCATCAATTTACACTTCTGATAAGGAACCTATAGATTATATCATACAGTGACAGCTGTATGTATGTAAGCGGCAACTAGAGCCAAAATCTGATCTCTCTCCAATTCCAAACAACATGCCATACTAAGCGCCACAACACTCTTCTGTGTGGATGCTGTTACTGATAAAAGCAAAGTTAATGTCAGATATTTCCAGTATCAGTGAAGTGTTTAACAATGATGTCGGAGTAGGCTAAAAAATATTGCATTTCTTATATTATAGATCTTAAAGAGAAACTGGAATTGCCTAAAATCAGAATTGGTAGGTCAAAGAAATTATAACCAGTGAATCTCTAACCTTTGCAGCTGATTTCATATCCTGGGTTCAGGCATTCTTTTTCATTGATTTTCTCATTAACGCGATGCTGGAACTACAGCACAATAACTGCATTTCCATTGACCATATAACTGGGCAAATTTGAATCACAAATATAAATTTGCTCAATGAAAATACACCAATTCTGAGAAAACTCACGCCTGTCAATTAAAGGTTTTAGGATGAGGTAGTTTTAATGTATTTCACAAAACTAATTAAACTTTTTTTTTTTTTTTTGCATCATTTGAGTTGTGATCAAAAACTGTCTGTTACTCCTGGTGGAATAGACAAAGACGACAGGAAGTGGTAGGAGGATGATGGTGCAGCGTGTTATTTAATAACTTATCGCGTGAAACAATCTCATCAAAGTGTGACTTTTAATTGCATTTCTGAGTTAATGGAATTAATTAATTGTGAAATTATGTAATGGAATTTTTGTAATGGAGATGTAGTTAGTGTGGATTGAATATGAAGGAAACAACTGGAATTCTTTCCAGCCCACAGATAACGGCAGAAGGATGTTGTGATGATGCCCATCAGGTGCTGAGGCTCCAGCCTCTGGGGGCCTCTGGGGGCCTCCATAAGACTGAACTGTGGTCTTCACAGGCAGCTCTGAAAACAGCTGTGGACTGTCATGGAAAGGTTTTCCTTCCCCTCTCTTCAGTTCCCGTTCTATTCCTCAAATGGAACCAACACAGATCCAGAACTCACTTGATGATCAAAACAGACATATCAGTGGTGTCAGCAGCTTCTGACCGGAACCGCCTGAGCTATAGGGCAAATGCTATGATGTAAATCTTTACATACATCTGCTTTTGCGTCACATCAGGGGTGCTCATAACGTCGATCGCGGGAAGGTTCTGAGTCGATCTCGGCAGCAGGTGACAAACTGAAGGCCAGCAGGACGCTGAGACCAGAACTCCCTCTTCTGACAGGCTTATCAGAAATATTCACTGAGGTCCTAAACGTTTGCAGCTTCATTAAATAATAATAAAATCAACAAAACCTGTTAAAATGAATAATCCTAGTAATTTTTTTTCAACAGGGTGTTGCGCAACTGAGTGCTTTTCGGTTCCAAGAACAAACAAACAAACAAAAAAAAAAAGCGACTCAAAGACCGACTGTCTAGCAGATCAGGAGTTTAAATGAGCTGATCAACAACCGCTGTGTTCATGAGAGGCTTATTAATAATCGAGAAATAAATATCAAGCCTGGAAACCTGATAACGTAACGGACTGAATCTCTGCTGGGCTTGCGGGACGCAGGCTGTTGCCATGGCAACGGGTGTTCTTAAACGACGAAGAGAAACGGAGAGTAAAAAGTAAGAGTGGTTTAGAGTTGATCACCTGTTCGGGTTGTTTTATCTTTGCTGTGGCTTTACAGCCGCTGTAGTTTATGAACGACAAATTTGGACTAATTACCTCGTTTGTTTTGAGTATGCATCACTCACAACAAACATCAAATAGGACAAATATATTTCATTAAGTTTTAACAAACAAATGGCTTCTACCAAGATAATTATGTGGAATGAAATTAATTATATCCCAACTTCAGAAGATTTACCTTTACCTTTGCAGAACTCTTTGCTTCCTCCTATCACTCTGTAGTTTCTCATATCGACGTCATCAAACCAAAGTTCAGCTCTACCAGAACTGACTGACACCTGCTGGCCTCAGGTTTGCAACCAGCTTCTGACTGAGAAACCAGTAACCTGCTCCCAGTGTCAGAATCTCACTGAGGAAGAAACCGCAGTAGGTTTTCTATCACTTTATTATTTCTGCTATAACTGATACATATTTGCATATAAAATAAGTCAACAGAGTTTAATTTACAATTTTTATGTCTTTGTCTCATGAGGTAGATCTCAGCCTGCTGGTGAGAGAAAAAGTAGATCTTGGTCTCAAAAAGTATGAGCACCCCTGCGTCACACCATCAGCGAAACTAAAGAATCCCCGTTGTAAAGTGGACAGTGTGTGTGTGTGTAATTGTCTAACATAAAAATGATGTGTTGTCAAAATTCACAGTAAAGCTCAGTAACAAGCAGAGGACTAACTTGTTGCAGACGGTAAACACTGGCTCTCTGTGTTTACCTGTTGCCTTGACTGGTGATTGGCTGATTAGAAACTAAAAGCTGATGTCTGATCAGTAACGTGCATGATCAATATTCTTCAGAGCAGAAGCCGTTAAGAAATTTTTTTTTCCTGCATGACAGCAGAGCGCTTCTGTACAATCACACAGATAAAATGAAACAACATACAATCTGTTTGAAATTAGACCTAACTTATTTAAAGAGAAGCTCACTCTGATAACTTTTCTGGTACCCAAAAAGGTTAAATAATCCACCTCGTTTATGCTAATATTGCTCGCCAATATTCTAACCACGCCCACACACATTCGAGCTCGAGGCAAGTCCATCCTGATTGGATGACTTGCCTCGAGTCATCCAATCTGAGTGCCGTTTACTGACCAAACTTAGACCCATTGAGCTGCAAACTGAGGGGGCGTGGCTAGACGCCTGTCAATCATTCTGAGTCACGACAGACAGTAACGCTGAGTGGGGCTGTCAGAAGTTAGCCCTTCAAATTGACCCCGGGATTTTTCCCAGGTGATTTGACACCAGGTTTGTTGAAAATTTTACAAAATGTGATACATTATTTCTAAAATGTTTTTATTTTTAGGTAGTTACTTTTAAGGTGTTTATTTTAGCAACTTTATTGTAAGTAGTAGGGCTAGTAGGTTTAGCCCTACTAGCCATCCCTGTATATATGTATATATATGTATATTGGGTAAATTTGAACTATCAAAATAGGCAGTTCTAAGTGTTTTTAGAGGAGTTCAAGGTTTTTGTGGAATTTAGCTATTCTTGGGGTATGTAGATTTTTAATGATACAGTGACAGACCACTTTGCAAATTTTGACAGGTTTTCAGAAATGATTATTATACTATTGTAAACATTTTCTTTAGGCAGCTATATATAAGAATTTGCTAAAATAGGAATGATGGATTAGAGTTTTACAAAATCTTTTCATCAGATTTTGGCCACAAATCTCTACCTATGACTCTTCCTGCAAGTCCTGAGTGCCGTTTACTGCAGACTGGCCCCTGCTTAGTGGAATCCATGGTAATGACTGAGAGCTGACTGCTGAGGTTAACCTCTCCTCTAGATGTTACAGAACCTCCATCACAGTGAGGATGGGCTGTTAAATTCAAAACTAAAGATCTCAGAAGCTGACTCAGGTGAACCTGGAGCCTGAAGGCCCGACTCTTCCTGGACTCTTTGACCCAGAGTGAAGAAAACTTCAATTCTTGCCTTTAGCCAGCAAAACATTCCCAGTCAGGACTGGACTGTTTTCTTTAGCGTGAAGCACAGCCTAAGCTATCCTCTGCACGAACATGAATAAACACACATGTTCCCATTTACCCTGTAGGGATACACACATGTATTATGTGCACGCAACTCTGGAACATCAGATTTATTTATGAGGTAAAAGAGGGGTTCATGGAGAGCTGCAAAATAGAGACATGCTATTTCTGGCAACAGGCAGCCACAAAGCTCTTAGATCATTATTTGGAAGCAGCTGTGGAGGAGATGTGGGTCAGAGGGACATGTGGACTCGGATGTCCAGAGGTGGGGCATGAGTCAGATAACAACAGAGAGTAAACAACTGCAAAGAGAGGAATGTTAATGAGAACTGATGATTCATTAATTGTTTTTACAGCATTGGGGGAGTCGAGTTGTTTTTTCTTAAACACAAAAGATTGCAGGTTTACTGTAATACTTAACATTTCCAGTAGGTGGAGCCTCTTCCTGTTTTGTGTCAGAGTTAAAGGTGTTTTTCATTCAGAGTAAACACAACAAACAGGACTGGAAGTCGTTCAAGTCGAGAAAGTTGCTTGCGTGGCACAGACTGAAGAAGGGAACATAGCCGACTGCCGTACCACACATTTCTGCTTGGCTGAAACACGCACAGTTTCTGTAACAGAGGGTAAAAGGTAGCTAATGCTCAGCGACAAGCATTAATCCTGACAACATCACTTTACAGAACATCTGCCTGTAGTTCAAAATACATTCCAATCTCCTTTTATAGTGTCACTATACATGATATTTGTTGTACAGTATGATTTTTTCCTCCTATAAAAGAAATTGATATGTAGAGAAACCAATGGAATCATTTGGAATATGTTTTTCCCCTCAGAAAGAATCAAAGTTTAGATCTTAGCGTTTTAAGAGAAATATTAACTTTCTGCTGTAAATGAAAACAAGCATTTTTCATAAAGCCAGAGCACCAACAGACTGTCACTCCACACTGTCATTTATTAAACAAAGATAGACCCAAAGCAGAGTGAACAGACAAGAAAATTAATTACAGGAAAGAAACAGGAGCTCCACTCTGGTCTCTGCATGCCTTAGCATGGTCAATGTTAAACGCCCATGACATGACTAAAGGAAAAAAAGACTCAAAAAGTTTTGCTTGTTCAGAAGAATTGCCAGGTAAAAGTCTCTTTTCTCTAAGCTCAATACTACAGCGCAAACTAGGTTAGCAAAGCTTCATCTGAGTGAACCACAAGACCTAATGTGGAGGTCTGATGGTCTTCAGACAGATGTGATCAAAGAATAGTTTCTGTAATATCCCTCTCCCAAATCCTGTATGCCATCAAGTCAACATGAGCTCCACTGTACACTAAAATGCTCTGGAATCAAATGTGAGACCATCTGGGTGACGGCTGAAATTTGACCCAAACTGGGTCAAACACGAAATGAGGCAATACTGTAAATAAAAGCGGGTCACAAATCCTCCACATGTCGGGTAAGCGAACATCTCTCGACATGCGTGTTTGGGGGGGTAAGCTGTGATTGCCATTTGTCCATATTTGTTTCACTGGTAACTAAATAAAGACAGTGACTAACACTTCAGGTTTTTGTTATACCGAACCCCAGTACACGGCTCTGAGGGGTGAAGATGAGTCATCCATGAACGACGCAGGGCATCATTTAGGCCAGCTAACACACTAACCAATCAACAACATCCTGTTTGTTCGTTATCATGGACTGATAAAAACACCAACAGATTCCTGTCTGCTCAGTCGTAAAGTTCAGATGTCACAGTGGAGCTTCAGAAGACAAAGACTACAATTCCTCTTGAGGTGAGCAGCTTAGCTTTTATGCTACCACATAATTCCAAAGAACAAAAGAAGTTGCGGAGTCCCGGTGCAGATCTGTGGGCTCCAGCGGTTTTGGCTGTTATGAGACGTCAGAGTCCCTCTGCAGCCATGGCTGACAGTTCTGGCAGTGACACCAACTTGTTTAGTAAACTTTTTGGTGACAAGAAGGACTTTGGTTTAGGAGACTGTGCAAAGTGTTCAAAGACTTTTCTTTTTTTTTTTTTTTTTAGCTCAAAAGGCTTATTACATAACAAAAAAAAAAAAAAGTTCTATTTATTTTTCCAGGGACCAATTGATGGCTAAATTTACAACCATCAGAACTGAAGCTGGTCGTCATCAAATACAAGAAGGTCATTTTCCCCCCAATTTGTCCAGAAAAATACTGTCATGAATAAAAAACTACAGACAAAATAAAGATTTATTTTTGTTCATAAACTCATCTGCTGGAGAGGAGTTGCCATTATTCTGTATTCATGTGCAGTGATGCTGTTTGAGAATGTCAGTGCTAAAATTAAATCCATTTACTGTATTTAATACCTGAGCTTTGTCAGACATGTTTTTGTAAGCAATAACAGACTGAAAATTATTTGGATTTTTTTCCTTGATAATCTAGTGGTGCCTCAACTTGGTAACTTTGATCAGAATCTGTGATTTATTTATATATGTAATTTAAATGTGATGAATTATAATTATTTTATTGTGTCTGTTCCAGGCACTTAGTGCCACTTCATAGCACAATCAAGTAATTATGTTACCTTCAGTTGTTATAAAAATGCTCTAATGTATATATCAATGATGACTGAAAAAGGAAAATTCACTCTAATTTAGCACCTTGAAATTGGGCCTCTGTCTCTTTAAGAAGCTCGAGGAAGAACGCATGCATAGAAGAATCAAAGCAACACTCCAGGTATGTTTATGATGAGGGAATAATATTGTAACATGATGCAAAGCTGAAAAAAAGTTGATTTCTCATAAAAACCTCCAACCCCTGTTAAATCATTACCTTTGGGACTTAATAGTTATTCAGAGCTAAACCAAAGTTAAAGTCAAAGCTTGAAAAACCCAGAGACCAAAAATCAGCCACAGTGCTATTCATCTCCAATATCGTGACATTCTTAAACTTGACCTCTGACCTCTGAGTCAGGGTTCTACATTGGAAAACGGGGTTTGCTAACATCAGCCCCAGGAGCTCCAGGTCCTTCACCAGGCAGCAAATGTTCCCACACAGACTCCATCTGAGCAGCAGATCCCATCCAGGTGGGTCCAATACAGTTTATGAGAGTTTCCTGCAAGGTGAAGGGCTTTACTCACACTTTAATAGTTTTACTGAATTAGTGTTGCGGTGTGGTTTAGACAGGGAAGTTCCGCTAAAATGAACAAGATGGCGCAGCGGGTGTGAGGGAGTCACTGAGCTGCACAGAGCGAGGACAGAGATGATACAGCACTGCAAACGTTAAATGGGTGATTGGAAGAAACAGTCCGTCTGCAACTATAGCTGTGTTTCCATTGACCATAAATTTGTGCAATTTGGAATTATGAAAATATTTAATTAAAGGAAACGTGTTAATTTTGTAAAATCTCACGTTTTTCGTTACACGTTTTTGGTATCACATCCAAATTGGTTTTCTGCCAGATCAAAATTGGTGTTTTTCGCGACACTTTGTTTTCAAGCTACATCAGCCACTTCAGGACGTGTACAGCAGCAAAGCACTTCTTTGGACCATGTGCATAGCAAAATTTGTCAAAACCTGAGTTTGGCTTTAGCTGCTTTTTCAATTTCAATTACCCTAAAATTGTGCTTGATATAACGTTTGTAGCTAGGAAGAGTTCATTTTTTAACAGTATTGAAATTACTGTATTTCACAAAATTGCAATGGAAACTTTTTTCACAACATACAATTCACATGATCAACAACTGGATGTTACTACTGGAGAGAAAGACAAAGATGAAGACAGGAAGTGGTAAGAAGATGATGGCTCCTCATGTTTTTAATGACTTATTGCGTGAACAAATTTATTCCCTTGTGATTTTAATTGTTTATTTAATGCAAACGCTGCATTTGCAAAGTTGTGCTTTTTCGTCATTAGCAGAGGATCGCCAAAGCTTTGCACACGTTTGTAATGAAAACCCAGCTGCTGTCTCTGTTCCCTTAGGTCAGCCTGACAGATACAGGCCTGCACTGGGCGTTGGGATCCAGCCAGAGCCGGCCCCGTGGCCACAAAGGCCCCTCTGTGATTTGACAGGAGCCACCATTGCCGGGGAGACGAGCCAGGAGGTCTCTCACCGCGGTCTTGGACCCGATGTTCTGGGAGCACAAAAGGCTTTGCCTGTCCCCGTACAGATCCTCTAAGCTAAGCGGCCCTTTTCACACAACTTGTGCTGCTCTGTGGGCATGAGCGATGACAGCCAATCAGAGGATGAGATCTTCGGGTTAGGATCAGAACATGCATTTTCTAACGGCATTCTCAGCCAATCCCTTTCTGGCCTCAGAGGTTTGTTAGAAAACATTAGTGAACAAACACGACAATGGAATGAGCCGCATCAAAGCATCATTCTCATAAAATGAGAATGGCCCTTTGGGCTTAGTCAAAGCCTAAGCCTAAATCAAATTAAGAATCTATGGCAATAGATGAGCATTTTAGATTTCTACTACAAAAACTTTTCAAAAACCACCAATCGGTTTTAAATTTGCCTTCCAATTGATATTTATGAGCCAATCAGTGTTGACCGATCTCTGTTCAGCTGTAATGTGACAAATTTAGGAAAGAGAGCTTGAAGAGAGAGAGGCTGGAGACGGGATGTGATTGGTGGAGGAAATAGTTTGAACTTCCTTCTCTCTCTGCTCTGCATACATGAAGCCTCTTTTTTTTTTAAACTCCTTTGGGATTTCAGGTCATAGTTCAGGTCTTGTTTGAACTTTGGAAACGCTAATGAACTCCGAAGTTCATTAATGATGTGTAACTGTTGCCATGGTTACACATCCTAACAAAAATCCATCCATTTGGACCCCGAACTGTCCAAATATGCAGCGACTCAGCCAAACAAATTATGAACAAATGTCCACAGAATAAATCAGAACAAACATAACAGAGCTGCTTCATCATGCTCCCTCCATGAGACCTGAAATAAACTGGGATGTTAGCATGAAGACCCACTCTGTGGCTTCAGGTCAGATCTGAACGGTAAAAGAAAAAAAGACGTTCCTACTGAGCAGAGGACGCCTTTGTGTCTGGCGCAAGAGAAGTCGTCACACTCGCAGAAGCTTCCGTAGATCTTCCCGAACTCGGACTCGTAGCAGAGACACTGGTTGCAGCTGCACTCGCCGCGGCCGCTGCAGACTTGCTTGCCTTCGGCTTCCCGGCAGGCGCTGAGATACATGCTGCTGGCCTCGCCCTCCTGGCACTCGCAGTGGGCGCCCAGGTAGCCCGGCTCGCACCGGCAGGTACCGCAGTTATACATGCCTGCGGGGTGGAGGCTTCGGTCAGCAGTCAGTGCAGTACTTCTTAAATTCAAAAACCCTTTTCTTTGTAGTTTTTTTTTTCTTCTGAATTTTGCAGATAACTGGACTATTTCTTAGACATTAGACAAGAGAGGCGTCCTAATCTACAAGGTTTCTGCGTCAGACTGGAACATTCCTGATTAGTCTCAGGCTTTGTTACCCATCAGTACCGCTCAGTCACTGGGTTCTCCTCCAAGTTGTAAAGAGTTAGAAGAGAAAGCAGTTTAAAAATAGTCGAAGAAAAGCTCTGAATTTTAGCTAAGAATCTCTTCATAATCATGTCAAAGCAGCCATTAACTGAAGCAGCTTTGGGGGCTTTTCTTATTAAAAAGACAGGTTACTTTACAGCTCTGCCTACTATTGGATGAAGTGGAAAACACTGGTTAGCTCATTACAGCAGCAGCTTGGTGTCACAGTTTATAACGTGATAAACTGTCACTATATGTGACAGTTTAACACGTTATAACCACAAACTTAATTAATTGTATTTTGTTGGGATCTTATTTGCAAGAAAGTGCCCGATTGTTACGTTTATTTTCCTAAGTTTTCCAAATAAAATTTGAAATGTAGCACTAATAAGAATTGACTCACTGCAAGTCATCTGGTTTATGTCTGTTCATGTCTGTAACACCTACAAACGGAACTTTTTGCCCAGTTTTCATTCCAAAATGCAAGAAGCTGAGTCAGGGTCCATTTCCATGGTCTGCTGCAGATTGTTAGCTGAATGAAGGTCTAAACTTTGACTGAGTCATTCTAATAAATGAATATGCTTTGGCTTTAAGTTGTGTTTCGGTTTGACAACCTGCTGTAAGGTGATCTCTCTTATGGAGCCAGTAACGGGTTTCTTTTTATGGCTGTCCTGTATTTGGTTGTGTGTGTGTTGCGTGGCTCTGTCACAAGAAGCACTAGTAAAAAAAAAACATTGAATTTTATGGACAATCAGAATAGAATGTTACTGTGACAAAGTGTGAAATATTTCAAAAAAGTGGAAGAACTTTTGCAAGTCACTGCAGAAAGCAGCACAAACTGAAGCTACGCTGCTGAGAGACAAGTTGGAACATTAAGATATTAAAGGTACACATTTAGAGGAGGAAATGTTCCGAACTGGAAACAAAGTAACACGTGGAAAGAAAAGAAGAATCCAAACTGTCAAAGACAAAAGAAGAGCTGCTGTGTTCACTGTGTTCTGGTCGTACAAGAAAATGTTAGATTCAGTGGAAAGTGTTGGCCTTAAAACTGAATCTAAACTGATCTCTGCTATGGATTCTCCATGACAGAATTCATAAATTTATTTTGGGCTCAACTGTTAGAATAATAAAAGTGTGATATTTTCTAGCTTAAAATCTTTTTCATAAAAGCAATTAGCTTTTATTGCTTTTAATGTAAAGCTTTAATGCAGCTTTACATGTTTCCCCTTTAATAAAATTTCAGCAAATTATCTGCCATCATAATTTCATCCAGCCTGACTGATGTGACCTGCTGTGTCACCTTCATCATCCTGATGCTCAATCTGTTCTGGCTCAGTTATCCTGATGGCGTTGTGTTGCTGCCATTTCAGTGAGTTCAGAGGAACCGTTTGTTTTAGTGACTCATCACATTTTAAGGCCCTCTGAGTTTTCTGTTTCCTGTTGGAGGGATGAGATGTTTCCAGCAGTTTCCTCTGAATATCCCAGCCCACCATTCCAATTATAGAAAAAGGAAACAGCAATAAGCCTTGGTTTATGTAATCGGGGTTTCCTGTAAAAAAAAAAAATTGGTTTATTTTTAATTGGACATATTTGGTATTTTTTGTAATCACTCAACAGATTATTATGTAAAACTATAATCACAAAAAAAACTTTGAGAATGTGTCCTTTCTGCGCAACATTAAACTAAGCATGAAATGTTTCCAAAATAGATTATTTTGTAGGAATGGAATGTGAAAATCATAGAAAACTTCAAAAGGGTTTCACACGTGAAAGAAAGGCAACTACATCAGTGAGTGGGGAGCCGTGGGGGACGGCTGCTCTCTGAGGCAGAAGCAGGAAAGCTGCACCTCTGAGGAGGATGGAGGTGGAGCTCGGTCCACTCAGGTGTTTCGCACAGCTGAATGGTTGCCATGGGAGATTAAAGGATGCATAACATCTAGGTGTGTTTTTGATTAAAGAATAAAATTATAATATGATGAAAAGTTCAAAGAAGTCGATGTTAGACAACGCTGCCCCTTTAAGTAGCATACCTCACATTGCTTCATTTACCCCCCTCTCTAACAGAAATGTTTTATGTTCAGGGAAAATCAGTGTCACTGGTTATGTAATGCAGCAGGTTGTGATGTCATCCAGGGTGTAATGTGTGTTTGATGACCTTACCGATGGAGTTGCAGAGGCTGCTGTTGACCTGCGCCGTCCGGCTGCAGCTGCAGTCACACTGATAGTCCACAGCCACCTCCAGGCGGTCCTTGAACCCCACCGGCTTTATGGTGAAGGTCTGGTCGGTGCCGCGGGGCGGGCAGCTCCGAGCTTCCACACTCACATCGAAGGACACCTACCAACAGGACAAACAGTCAATAGAGCGCAGAAAGCCAAAAAAAAAAGCACTCCCCTTCTTTTTGCCAAAAGCAAAAAAGGTGGAGGGGTGAACCTTGTGTGACCCCGGCCCGTTGGTGTGGCTCTGGGACACACAACCAGCACCCATCTGATTACACCCAGGAAGGAAATCCTGAGAATGTTTTTCAGCAAACATCATCCATCCGAGATATCCGTTTTAGTCATGACTGTAAAGCACAGAGACGTTTCTGGATCTGAACCAGAGTTCTGAGATAACAGCAGAGTCCAACTCTAATTAAAGGGAGTTCATATCCGTATCACAGAGCCTATTTATACACACCCTGCAGAGCAACGAGTAAGAGGGAACACAGAAATGTTCTGTTTCAGGTTCTAAACAGAGAAAAATTAATCATGCTACTAAAACTATTTCTATTAAATGCATTTACTGAAAAAGCAACCAGGCATCAGGTTACTGACTGACTGTCAACACGGAACAATTCATCTTATAATCTGAATCTGTGTAGACATATTCAGTGTTTCTTAGTTCCAAAGTCAAGAAGTGTCAGAGAGCAGTAAAAAAATCCCACAGACCTCAGTGTGTCTATATGATGGAACATGTTTTAGTGAAGACTGTTCCTACTTTTATTTGCGTTTTTGAGGGCGAAGAAAATCTGAAAGTTATTGTAGAATAAATAAATAAATTCTACCAGCTTAGGTGTCACTAAATAAACATAAAACACATCCACAGTTTACCAGGACTTAAAGATGAGGTAAATTAAAGTAGTCGTGTTTTTTTTAATTTTTTTTAGAAACAAAAGCCAAAATACAAACTAATGAGCAGAAAACACTGACCTGATCAAACACAAGGCTACATAACCACTGGGAGCACCTCTATAACAGCAGGAGTTCGGGGTGTTTGTTGATCATTTCCAAACTGTTTAGACTTCATCGTTCTGCCTTGAGAAAGATTATTCACAAGCGGGAAAAAATAAATAAATGAAGACGGCTGCAGACCGTCGCAAGGCCAGCAGACGCCACCAGGAAAACTCCACAATACGAGACATCACCTCCAGGAAAGGCCAGAACACGTTCTGAACAGACCATGAACTCCTTTTTCCTCGCTGTGTTCACTTCAGTTTGACTCTGTGAGAAATGTAACATTACCTAAAAGTTTATCTCAGGCCAAAACGACATGAAAATCAAACTGCAGCCACAGAGGAGAAGCAGAAGAGCATTGTGGGATATTTAATGGAAACAGAGAGGCAGTCAGCATGCTGATCATTTTACAATGTTGAAGGGATAGAGAAATATCTGAAACTTCAGTAAATATAGGCTATAACAGCAATATCCATCCATCCATCCATTTTCTAACACCCTTGTCTCTAGTGGGGTCAGGAGGTGCTGGTGTACCTCCAGCTAATGTTCTGGGCGAGATGCAGGGTCACCTTGGACAGGTCGCCAGTCTGTCACAATAACAGCAATATGTAATGTTCAGATTTCCATATCTGTGCATCCCTTCCCATAAATAACATCTCTCTTCAGTAACTTTCAGCTGCATGCCTCACTTGTCTTTCATTACTTAGTTACATGTTTCTTAACTTCCAATTATTGGAAAAAAAGCAACTCAACCAGAAGGTCAAGGACAACTCCAAAGGTCCTCCACAATAATAAAATACACAAAATACTATTCTTTGAAGCTGATTCTGCATTTTTCTTTTTCAAATTGTGGTTAATGGAAGCTACTGCGTAACTGATTGCTCAGTTATCTTTTCTGATGTCAGGATCTAAACGGCCGGGTGGATTTCAGGGCAGTTTTTAGGGAGGGGGGAGGGGAGGGGGCGTCTGGGATGAACAAACAATCGGAGCTGAATCGGAACAGGAAGCGGCTTGGTCACATGCCACAGAGAAACCCCCTCTGCCCCGACGCGGGAAGCTTAACAAGCTAACGAGGCTCACAATTAAATTTACTGTAAATGTGAGTCAGGAGGAGAATGGTCCACACAATCATGTGGCTCATTGAGAGAGCTGAGAGGATGTGATAACGCTGATGGGAGCAAGAAGACAGTAGTGAGACTTTACCGAGAAAATCTGTGTTTTCAATTTAATGATCTGAACTACAGAAAGAACCAGAATGAAATCCAAGTTACTCTGAGGTTTAATTAAAGAGAGATTGGATTTGGGTCTGTGTAAGAGGAAGTGGTTGGGTTAAAGAAACTCGTGACATATGAATAGGCTGAAGGGTTGGGATGGGTGTGTATGTGGGCGGGGGGGAGTGGGGGGTTGCCATGGATTCATCCTCTCAAATGATGGAATTCTTATGACTACCCTAAATTCAATTAACTGCTGTAAAACTAGAGAATTAGGGCAAACAAAGCAACACGCAACTAAACTCAAATGATGCAGATTTGCTCTGACTAAAAAGCATCTGCATTAAAATAAAAGCAGCCGTTACCGCTTCTGCTGCCAGGGCGACGCGGCCCAGCCAGCATTCTGATTCTCTTCGTGCTGGGCGGTCTCACAGGCCCGGCCCGGTCCGGCCCGCTTCTGTGGGACACCATTGAGATGCAGCAGCAGGCGGCGGCCCAGTGGAGAACACTGGCCTCCAGCAGGATAAAAGACATCGCCCGAGAGCCCCTCTCCATTCATCCAGACTGAATCGGCCGGCCTCATTCACCAGCTTTTCCCATCCCAAAGCAGCCCAGGGATATAAAGCATCCCAGTGGAGGGACAGAGAGGAGGATTCCTCACTGTGAGGCTGCATGTTAGAGCCTGGCCCTCCTCAGCATCAACAATAGATTCAAATCTCATCCCAGCCTTGAACGGAATAAAAAGTGACCATGAAAGCCTTTCAGATGCACAGCAATCCCCTCTGACACCGGCCCAGCAAACAGCCAGCAAAACATTTCATTTGATGTTTAACTCCCGTCTGCAGACTCAAGTCAAGTTTATTTGTATGACGCATTCAAACCACAAGGCACTTCGCAGTGCTTCACACCATAAAACATAATTCAGTCACAAATTATGAAACAAGCAAAACATTACATTTTTTATCAAAATCCATCATCAAAATCACCAAGCAAATGTACGTCAAATATATTGATCAACGTGTCAGTTATGAATGAAAAGCAGCTTTTAGTCTAGTTTTAAAGGAACTCAGTGTTTGGGGTGTTTTGGAGTTTTCTGGACGTTTGTTCCAGATTAGATTAGAACTGAATGCTGCTTCCCAATGTTCTGGTTCTGGTTGTGGTGATGAGTAGACTCACTCTACCGAATCAAAAAAAAAAAAAAAATGCCAACAGAAACACATTTTTATTAGTACATTTATATTTGGTTCAATTCTGTAGGAATGAGCTGCTCATGGCGGCAGCATGCTGGGGCAGATCTGTTCGTTAAGCTCTGATTTGTTTTCTTGTGGACTTTTGTTCACCATTTTTTTTAGTTGAGTCATTGCATGTTTGGACAATTATTCCCTCTGGTTCTGGGTGCCAGCAAGAACATAAAATGTCTGCGCCTGTTTCAGAGACTCTGACTGAGCCGACGTCCTGATGGTGACAAACTGTCACTATTAATAAAGAATAAATACTGCAGCATTTAGGACATCAATTATAAGTGAGGCATAGTCACCATGTAAAGTATTAAGTTGGTATTTTACTAGTTGAAACCTAAAAAGCTCTTAAAAATATACGTATGCATGCTTACAATTTGCACATGCAGATCATTTTAATCAACAATTAACAGATACGTTTCACCCTCTTTTTTCCCCCATCATCATGATTTCCTTATTCTCCATTTTAGCATCTAATCAATGAGCATCCAACAGACCAAGACTATTATTGTCCTGCAGAATGTAAACGCATTACGGTTCAGTCTGAACAGTCTCTCAAGTACAGCATGAAAGCAGGTCTATGATATTGTTTGTGAGCATAATATTACAATGGAAATTGTGATGTGATTTATTGTGTGGCCTTCCCCAAAACCCTGGTGTAAACTGGTTTGGAGGAATGACAAAGAGGTTCCACACAGTCATAGAGACATGCTTTGTCTCTGTTATGAGCAAAGATCTTACGGTCTACAAGCTCCTGTGTATGATGGTTTCACATCAAGAGCAAAAGGTTTAAATATGGGAGTTTCAGTACAGGTCGAAATGCCATTTATGCCAATAGTCCCCATGGTTACAGCAAACAGAACTTTAGTTGCATCAAATAACTACCACAGCTTAAGGACATCCCCTCCATCATCCGGCAACATCAGATAGGTTTAAATTGAAAGAAAGAACTGACAACTTAAATACCTGGAACTGGACCAGGCATTCAGATTGAAACTGTGTTGCAGGAGCAAAAATAGGTGAAAACTGATCAGTTTAAGCTCATTTTAGGTCATTTCTTGTCAGTTTTAAAAAAATAAATAAATAAACACAGAGGACTGGAAAGGCAGAGTTTTTAACAGTTTTTCATCCTGATTGTGCAAGTTTCTGGTAATACCATGACGGAGCATGAGCTGACAAACAGCACCACTTTGTCATTTGACCAAAGACTGAATGCAGATGACATACTTTATTTTAGAACACTCAACAGGTAGATGTGGCAGGTTGTTTGTGGTTAAAGTGAGCATGTTCCAACAGGCAAATACAGATCTACAAATTCTAGCTTAGTAACAGATGTATGAGTTTGAAGGCTGAAGGAAAGATAACAATGTAGCCAAAACATTCAGAAACATTTCTAGGACAAAGTTTCTGTGAGCAGTGAGAACAGCAATGAAGATCCTCTGACTGTGTCGATTCAGGCATTTCCTTCTTTATCTTTTGTTTTGTTTTAACAAGCTAAACATCAGTGATCTGCATCTTTATAACAACGTGTAAATAAACACAAAAAACTTTAATGTAATTAGTCAGCCTTTCCCACTGTGCTTACTTTAATTACACACTTCTGTTTTTTATATTTAGTAACATAAAGCCTTCTCTTCCAGCAGAAATTGACAGGCAGATCAAACAGGTTTGATCAGAAAACCTGCTTGCTCAGGTTATTGTTAGCAGGAAGGCGTAGCTGATTGCTATCCGGTTGGATCAGATTGGCTAAGAACAGGTGTTTGGAAACTGATGGGTGAGTCCTGCATACAGTGATTTGTTAGCACAGTTGATAACCCACTAGCATAGCGCTGGTAGTAACTGGCTAGCATATTGTGTTTAGGAACTTGTTAGTGTGAAATAACCTCTTAGTGCGGTTAATAACCCTGCTAGCATGGTTAGTAAGCTAACAGCACTGCGAAGGTAATACCATGCTAGTGCAAAAATAATCTCCTAGTGTGGTTAGCAACCTGCTAGCATAGTTAGTAACCTGGTGGCATAGTGCTGTTACTGACCTGCTAGCAAGGTTAGCAATCTGCTAGCATAACACAGCATATTAGTCACCATAACAGCAATATTTATAGTGCATATCAATATCAACTCAAATATCCACCCTACCACAAAACTAAACATGTTATATGACATTTGCTTAAGACTAAGGCTCTAAAACCTAAATGACACACAAAGCTATTGTGATTTGACTTTATCTGCTGACCAATCAAAAAATTAGAATAAATCAAGATTTTCTCTTTGAATACTTTCCTCTTTCCTATCTACAGCCTTGTTTAGAAGTTGTGAAACAGGTCTGGAAGCAGCACAACCAGCTGAATCAGAGGGGAGTGGTCTCTTTAAATAAAACAGAAACTGTAAAGGATATTTACAAAATGAAATTTTACACCTCAAGGCTTTATTGTGTAATCAGCTGTAACCACACCATACTATCATGAACTCAAATCAGTAGCCTGCCAACCAGTTAGCCATCATCTGCTGGTCAAAAGGTGTAATTTGGGAAACAATAAGCTATAATCAGCGTGTAATGTTTAATTAAAAATAGAAATGCTGTTTGCTTCATCGTCAGAGCAGCAGCGTTCATCAGATACAGGTCGTTAAACTGGAGCTTTCTCTTGGACTGTGCTGCAGTTTGACTGGTTTAGGTCTTAATGGTGACCAGAGGAAGCCAGTGATAAAGTTTTCATAACCCCAAAGCAGAAAGCACTGCCAGGCTGGAAGATCTCTCAGAGGTTTCTCTGTGGCTCACTGCATAATAAAACATTCAGAGTGTGAGTGGGAGGTTTGGAGAAGGACTCACCGTTTCTCCAATCTTCAAGTCTGCACACTTCCTGAAGCCTGGCAGCGGCCTCCCATCCTGGCAGGTGGCGGTGAAGGACAGGCTGATGTCCTCGGGGTGATCCGACACAGTCAGCTCCACTTTGGACCGAATGTTCTGCAGATTCAAAAAGGAGAAAGAAAAAAAAAAAGAAATAATGAATAAAAAGGTTAGAAATAGATGATTAACAGCTGGGCAATAAATCAATAAAATATACTGTGATAGACACGTAATCAATATCAATAGATTATACATCCAACAGAATTCAATAACTTCACTGAACTCCGATCCAGAACCACATAGCATTTTGGGAGTTGTAGGAAGAAGAACGGCTTTCGCAGGTCAACCTCTCACAGTGAGCTAAGCCAGGTGGGTGGCATCAACTAACTCATTCTTTGGTAACCTAGCAACAAACTATTGAGCAACTTGCGCAGCCTCATCAGGGCTTCAAAATAAAAAATGGCAGTGTGCAGTGAAATGAGAAAATGGGTTTGAGAGAAAGTTTAGCATAAAACAGAAAAGACGGACGTTTGGCAGTAATTCAGATATTTCACATAAAAAACTCATCAATAATCATCGATACGGACTGACATGCTGTGATTCGTTTTTCAGCAGTATAGTCCAAGATGATTTCTAGCGCAGGAGAGGACTCTGAGCAGCTGTTCTGTTCTGCTCCCATCCTGCTGCTTCATGCCTGCGTGTCTCTGGGTGAATAATAGAGCGGAAAAGAAACATGAGGAATGTGTTTTTTTTACACTCAATTTGACCACAACTATGAGAATTGTGCGTGGATGCACACTGCAAGCGGAGTGTTGCAAACAGCCGCATGCAGCTGCAGATGAAACTGTACCCAGAACAAATGAGAGGCATTCCCACGCACACGGAGGAGACGTGGAGTCCCTGCTCTGACCCTGAGCGCCGTCGCAGCGCCACAGTGGCGGCTGCAGCCGCCGACCCCGAGCTGCTTGATACAACGTGGCAGCTGGAATGTTAATGCCTCCGTGTGTCAAAGATCACCGAACCCGCTTCTGACACACATCAGAGGTCGAAACTAAAGGCGGCTTGTCCCGGCTGAGAAGACCGTTTTACACACCCACGCAGGAAAACATGAGGCGAAGCTGCACACACGCACTGCTTCGTGAAATGCGTTTCATGAAGACCCAATCAGAAGAGAGTCTGGCTTCAATTTAGAGCCCAGACAGGAAGAAGAGGAACATGCTGCACTCAGAGAAAAACACTGGCGGTACTGGGGTATTTAACGCAGAGTCCAGCAGGACACACACACTGAGGCAGCGTCAGTGTGTGTGTCCTGTTAACATGGGGGTTCCTACAGATCCTCCCCGGTGGTGGCGTGAGCCGTAGCTTTATTTCATCACCAACACGGCTGATGACCTGCCAGGGGAACCTCATCACTACCTTCACAATGACACCAAGATCCAGAATAGGGCTCAAAAAGTTCATTGTGATGAAATAATTGTCAACTAATTTAGTAATTGATTAATCGTTAACTGGAGTGTAGTGAAAGAACACCCCCTCACAGCAGTAGGTAAGCTAAAACTGGACAATACATATGTATTTCAGATAAAAAAATCTAGTTTAAATAAATTATGCATTAAAAAAAACCAAAAACAACAAAAAAATCTTCTAGTAAGCACTGTTTGTTCTCCAATTATTAATCTGGTAATAAAATAATCAGCAGATCATCCCTGGTCTGTATAGATGTCGAGTTCAGCCTGATTTTTTTCATGTTGGTGTTTTTAGCTCCATTATCAGCTACAAATGATCAAGTGACGCTAAAGTAATGTTATTCTGTTAATGCAGCTTAGGCAATAAAATGTTTCCTTTCTTAATTGAATTATTTGTGTATTTGCATTTTCTCATGTGTTTATAATATTGTATGGCATAATGTGTCATTTTTAAATCTGGCAGAATAAATCGATACAATAATCAATTTCTAAAATAATGGTTACCTGCAGCCCTAAAGCAGAACACCTCCATATCTATCACAGACTATGAGTTTCCTCCCTGATCAGCAGTTTTCAGTTTCAGCTGTTATTTTCTAGAAAACTGTGTCATTATGAACCCTAACCCTTCAGTTCCTTGTGGGTTTGCAGACAGCTCCAACCAAAGCCTTTTACAATGGATGGCAGAATATAAGGAAAAATCACATCATGAAATTTGGTGATGCCTACATCAACTGCAATAAGTCCAGATTTTCTTCAATCTCTGTCAAAGCTTCCAACCCTCTGTGACCTTTAGTATTTTTGCGCAGTCATCTGCGTCAGGAATGGACGCCTGCGGTGGTGAGACTCCCTCCAGCAGGCTGACCGTGTTATTAGCTTGCAAGGTGTGAATTCCTGACACTTGGAATATGACGACCAAAAAGCACCTGCATTCCTTTAGTTGCATTGATTACTGCAACAATGTCTTCACAAGTCTAAAAAAAAAAAAAATAAATCAATCTGGCAGCTGCAGCCAACATCATATCTGTTGCAGAATGGCTATCAGAACAGTGAGGTTATGAGGAAGAATCCGCTTCAGCTGTCCTCCCCTTCCTCTTATCAGATGGCTGCATCCTGATCAGACCCACACAAACACAAACAGGAAGCCGGGCTCGCTCCACTCACGTTGTAGGCGGTGATGATCAGCTGGATGACGTTCTTCGAGTCCTGGTCCAGGATCTCCACTGTGGTTCCAGGAATGAGAGCTGTGAAATTCTGGAAACATGAAATCAATAGAAACAGATCAGAAAAGAATTCAAAACACAGAACAAAGATGCTGTTGGATGCTCACAGAGAGATGAAGCATACCTTGTAAATAACGTAGAGCCGTTTGGTCACGGCGAAGATGAGGAAGATGTTATTCTCGGCCAGTTTCTCTCCCAGCAGAGCGAGGGATGGATAGTCCTGCAGAGAGGGAGAATCGTGAGGCATTGTGGGTATTAGAGCCACATGTGCTGCCAGTGAATTACAGTTCAGATCAGACATCGCTCTGAAGCTCGCAGTGAACTTTTGACCTCAGGATAAACGTTAATGTGGAGATGTTATCGCTGCTGCACCCTCCGACATCCCACACTGTGATGTGTTCATTATCTCAGGAAGCTTTGGTGTCTCTGATCTGATTTACAGGCAGAAATCAAAAGATCAGGAGCAAAACGCTGCTGTCAGAACAGAAGTCACGTGTAGCTAGGAAACAGAGTCCGACTGTGTGGAGTTTAACCTCAGTATAAATCCAGCTGTCCTGTTTCTGCCGTCAGGTGTGAAGAGAACATTAGAGGACAAACAGCAGACAGGTCGGGGAGAGCATTACGGAGGTAGACTCATCACCTTCTATGGTAGGGTCTGATGATTCCAGACAACTGGAGACTTTCTGCTGTAATCCTAGGAATTACATTGTTGTTTGGTTAACGTCTCATGTTGGGACACCTGGACTTTTTGAAATGAAACGAGGGAGGTTTCTTCTCTGAACAAGTGCTGAAAGCTTACGGAACATTTGGTTAGTTCCATGTGAAAGTGACTCAGTGGTGGAAATTGACCTCTCCGACCAACCAATATGAAACAGAAGAGGTAGATTTCATCTTTCCGACGCCTACTCTGCAGTCCTGGCTCGTCTCCACCGCCGGTGGTTCAGCAGGGCGGGACCAGAACCACTCGCATGGTGTCATCAGGAACATGTTTGGATCGTCAAGCAACAAGGAGCCAAATGTTGATCTGAATAAAAGGGTGAGGCCTAACCAGCCCATTAGAGACTTCAATGGTCTTGTTAGCGTGGTCGCTATGACTACAACAAGCCTGTTAGTTCCAAACATATTCAGAACTTGGGTGAGAGGCAAAATGTCTTCAACAAGCAAGAGAAAGAGATTAATTGCCTTCGACTCAGTAACTAGGATTATTCATGTTGTTCTGTTGAAACGAGAGTTTGGACCAACAAGATACACAAACACCTTAATATTGGTAACCGGTCCTGCCGCACTCAACGTGTGGTTGGTCAGTGAGGTAGAAACATGTCAACACAGACAAACCTGTCTTACAGTGGAAGTCCAATACATCAATTAGAGAGACAGGTCAACCACAGACTGTTTCGATTGTCTTATTATCATAAACATTGTGTTTAAATCGCTGTCACATGCCATTACAGCAGACCCCCATCCACTGGTTCAGTTGTCATCAATTTTTCAAATCCAAGCTATTCCTGAAAAATCTGCCTAGTTGCAGATTTTTTTGTGCAGCCCATCTGAAACATTGGAAAGAAAACGCAGCTTAGGAAGCTGAAACACCTCAACACAGTGCAGCTGGACACAATACTGACGGCCATTTGCAAAGCAGCAAAAGTATCATTTATTTTTGCTTGGCAGTTACTGGCTACAGTATCACTAAGATGGTTTCCACTGTATTAATGCATATTGAGGTGTATTTGGTGTGTGAACAAATAAAATAGACGGTAATATGTATTTTCAGAGGGGATCTCATGTATTTGCAGATTTTAGCTGTTTGTGTGTAGCTAAGCCCAGGTAAACTGGGAGTCCACCATAAGGATTATAAAGTCATTGATTTCTGGTTTTAAATGCGCTTAAAACCAGAAATTTCAGACGGTGTTCCGAGTTTTTCTTGGTCAGCGATGTGTTCTGGGCCTTTTTGTTTTGATTTGGTGATTTGTCTCACCATCTTGGTGGAGGCGCTGTACTCATTGTGCTCGTTGAGGTGACAGTGGCCGTCGTGAGGCTGGACCAGTCCCCCCAGCCGGCCGTCCAGAGCCAGGTGCGGCACGTCGTCCGTGGCAAACACCAGCAGGTGGGAGGCCTCCTTCCTCCAGCCGATCTCCTCCTGCCGGCATCACAGCAGAGTCAGAAGCTGGCCGCGGCCAAGAAGGGTGAACTGCTACAGTCACTGGAGCTGCTACAGGAAGGGCTGATCAGTAAAGGTTAGCAAAGCCTGAACATAAAAAAAAACAAAAAAACTCAGGATTAGGATTTTATTCTCTGGTTTAGTTTTGTTTACTCAAAGGTCACTGATAGTTACACCTTCCCTCTTTCTAGAAAGCCTGAGAACCACTAGCCCACACACACACAGTTTTCCACAAAAGACTCAGTTCAGGCTATTATCACCAGGAAACAACAGGCAGGGCTCACAGACTGCTGACTAATGCATCATGGTGCTAAAGAAACAGCGTTTCACCCAATCAGCAGAGAGAAGCCTTTTGCAGCTCTTTTGTTCTCTATGTAAAGTTCTCAGAGCCGGTGGGCGGCCCGATCAGAACCCTCTGAACACCAACAACACACACACTGTTGTGGGAAGAAATTCTGCTCTGTGCATCAAACACTGTTTGTGTCAAAGCAAAGCAGCTGATCTGCTGTTCCCACATATGCAATTATTTCTGTCAGAACGTGACAGCAACACTTTATGAATCAAAATATTGTTCGACCCTAAAATGTTCAACATTTTTAATCTTGTAATCCAACCCAACACACCTGTTTGTATTTCTCGACAACGCTGCAAGAAGCAGAAGCATTTCAATATAATCTAATGTTTGGCAAATAAATAAGCAAACCTGAGGGAATCGAAGCCTCATTGAGGAATCAAAGCAGATGAGGGTTCAATGTAGAACATATGCTGGTGAGTGGATGTGTGGTGACCGGCTACATGGAAACTCTAAGAAGAAAACAATCTTTTTCCTAATCACTGAACGCATTATATGCCATAGCAGGTCAGCTGCTAATTCACAATCTTGTTTGTAGAAGTTGTTACAGAGTGAAAACACTCTTCAGCAGTCAGATAAAAAAAACTGTGAAAATCGTTTGTTTTTTTTTACTTTGTTTTAAAATGCCAGCAACATCAACCACTGAATGTATTTATATTCCAAGCTTCTACAGGATCAGTTTTTTATGGTAGAACTGCTTAAAATTAGATTTTTAGAGTAATAGATTTTTTTCTATTGTCGTTTCTGGTATGCCCATGAGTTTGACGCACAATTGACATCCACAAACAGCGATGGATGACAAAGCAGATTGTGTCGACTCATTGGGGATTGATTTCGGATTCCAAAAAACAATCTGATGAGACGCCGGAAAAACTATTATGTTCAAGTTGTGCTAGAAGCAGTTAGCATATCAGCACTGCTATTTAAGTAGCTCAATACTAAACATGTAGCAGCAGCACAAATGTCAGCGCTTACATTCCACATTTCTAAAGACCAGTAATACTGGAATAACCGATCCGATGGTTAAATAAGCTAAATAACGGTTTATAAACAATAAATATATTAGCTGTTGAGTTCTTATGTCTATTTGTCAAATTATTTATCAAAAAGGGGTTTTGAATTGAGAATTTTTCTTGTGCTGTTGATTACACACCCAGTAATTAACTTGATTAAAAACTTTAAAGCAAATCCAACGACTACTTCAAATATATTCTGATTTCATAGCTATTGAATTTGGCACTAAATTCTATATGCATAGAAACCAACAGGACACTGACTTATCTCAACCCAGAGCAACATAAAGAAATGCTGACAAACATAATAAAAAAAAAATAAACCTCAACATATAAAAATGCTGAGAACTGCAGAACTTCTGTGTTTTATTTTTGTTTTTGCAGGGAAGTGACAGTGATTACATCTGAAGTCTTAAATTCCCCTGCCCCATTTGTGGGAATTTCTCTGTATTCTTGTAAAACAATCTGCACCTAGAGACTAAATCGGACCGTCAGATCGAGCACCACCTTCAAGCAGCAACTATTTGAAAGACAGCAGCTCCGGGTAATTACAAGGCAAGTCATTCTCTTCCCTTAGAAAACAATTAAAGTGGGGGAGGAAGGCGGGATGTGACTGGGCCTGCGAGCGCCTCGTCCTCCTGACCCAGCAGCTGCGCCAGACTCAGCTTCCTGTCTGTAACCGTGGCACTTTGCATGAACGCGTAGATGAGTGCAGTCCAACACAACTTTGCACCTTCACTGGAAGCATTCCAAGTAAGATTAAAAAAGGAGGCGCGGCGTCACCTTGCACACGGCGGCCTGCAGGATGGCGTCGAAGCCGCCCTCTGGAGCGTCTCGGTTCCGGGACACCATCTGCTTCTGCACCTCCTCGTTGAAACGGTCCACTTTGTCCGTCAGAGAGAGGATGTGGCGAAAACCAAAGGTGGGCACGCAATTTGGGAAGAGCTTGTATCTGTGCCGGGAGACACAGACAGAACGTCAGGCTCTGAAATTAAACAGTAAAAGCAAATAAATATGATCTTTTAAGTCCCAAAGGTTTTGGCTTCAGAACTAAATAAAAAAATACCTGATGATGATCCAAATCAGTTAATAAAAGGTACCAAAAGGTAAGAGTTGCACCGATCTGATATCAATTTCTGTATCAATCCAGATTTTTTTTTTTGTCTGGTTATAGAAAGGAAAAAATAACTTACTGTTATATTTCTGATGCAGTAACTGAAGCCACTTTCCTACTATTACTCTAAGCTAAATATGACAATGCTAACTTGAAAAAATGTGTTATTTGCTGCTGCATTATATTTTAAATGTAAAGTATAAAGTCACAATGCTTCTGTTTTCTCCTGACCGTACCTGAACCCACCAGTTATGTTACATATTAGTGATGTGCTGAGGATTGAGCTGATCAAAATGCAAAAAATTTTTTAAAAAGTATTAGTCACACAGCAATGACAGGAGGCAGCTCGGGTCAGCACAATGTCATTCACACACAAACACGCACACTCAACTGAGCGGGGATGTAACCTAGATGGCAAGTGATGCGTGATGGTGTTCTCACCTCCGGGGTAAACACTGTGCCCCCCCCCCAATCTATCTGTTCTCCTTTCTTTACTGAGTTTGCATCACCAGCTCATGCAGGAGGTTCTCCTTCATTCTGCCTCATTCTAGCAGCTGCAGCACATTAATAAACATGATTCATGGTGTGACTGATGCTTCATTCTGCTGCAGGCTGGCCGAAATCAAACCAAACTGATGAGTTTTAGGCCAAAACAAGTAAAGTATGAGTAGGTCCAGACGATAAAATCACAATATTGATAATTGGTCTATATTGATAATATATTGATTATCAATAGTTATCAATAAAAACTATTGTTTTAAATGTCTAAAATTCTGCCAAACTGACCTTTGACCTTTATTGTTAAGCAGCTATGAGACACGATGGGAAAGTTACTCAACAGGCTGTTGCTAGGTAACCAAAGAGCGAGTGAAGTTTGTTGTTGCTCACTGTGAGAAGTCGAATGGCTAAAGTCTTCTCTCTGCCTACATCCCCCAGAATGCTGTGCGGTTCTGGATCGGCGTTGAGTGAAATGATTGGAAATTCAGTCAGACGTCTCACTTACTGATTTAAATGCAGTTATTAATTTATTGTCCAGTCCTAATCCTGAGTGTTGCGTTTCGTCTGGTCGTGCTTCCTACCCGTTGCAGGGGTTCTCCTGGTACTTGGGGGCCGTGTAGGAGAAGGGCGACATGTTTTTATCCACGAAGGAGCCGAAGCCCAGACGGAAGTTGCTGGTCAGCTTCCCCATCTCCTCCGCCAGCTTGGTGCCCAGGTTACGGATGGTGTCCAGGTCGTCTTTCATGGACAGCGAGAGGTCCATCAGGTAGTAGAGGTCCACCGGGTAATCCTCCACCTGCCGCACCTGCAGGCTGAACGCCGTCTGGTCTCCTGCAGGTGGCGGAGCAGCTGGTGTTTACCCACAGACGGACGGACGCCTCGCAGCTTCCTGCCGTTCAGCTGGTTCTTACCTGGCCGCAGGCTGAGGGAGATCCTCTGGGGCATGATCTGCACCACATCGTACTGGGCCGGCCCCGATCCTTTGGTGCTCAGCGGTGAGTTCTGCAGGACGGAGATTGTACTCCTGGGGTACTCGATGAAGCGTGGCTCGCAGCCCCTCTTCTGCAAGTTTTGCTTGAGGTCGCATCGCGACGTCAGCGAGCGGCGCTTCCCGAAGTCCTGCAAGACCAGATGCAGCAAAGCTCACGCTGCAGCTCAACCATCAGCTTTTCTAAATGACAAATCATGACTCAAAAAGGTGATAGTCGAAATATTAAAGAAAATTAAGCTCAGCATTCTGCTGTATCCATGTTCGAGGCTCTTATTTTGAAGGAAGAAAAAGTGCAATAAAATTGGCTTGTCTTCAGTGTGGCTGACAACACTTGTGTATGTAAAAAGCTGATTTGTTTGTATGGCAGCATTTTTGCAGAAGAGTTCCAAAAACCAGAGAAACGGTTGCCATGGGAAACGTAGCCCAGCCTCATGGTTGGCTCACAACACAGAGGTCCGCTCCTGAGCCTCTGCTATCCAAACTGAAGGGCTTTGTCTCTGCTATTGTTTTTACACAGTCTTTAAATCACATCTATTAGTCTCAAGTTCAAAATCCAAAATATGTACACCGATCTAAGCAGAACTACACAATTCAAGGCTGAACGGAAACTCCTTCCAAATACAGTTTCATAAAACCTTTATTCTGCATATCAAAACAGAACTTGTTTTCAATTTTTGAAAGTCAGACGGGAGTAAGGAGGGGATTTTTGGTTTTTCATTACATTTTTATTAAATATTTGATGACTATAGTTGTGGCCTCCAGTAATAGTCTGGTTCATCCAAAAGGAGAAAAAAAACTGTGCTCCGGTCCGTTTTATTTCTGACTGTTTATTGATTTGCCTAGGAGGCCATTTTGGATTATATTGACACTGAAGTGGCTGGCACTTCCATTCTGTTTGATTAAACCCATCACTAAAGCACACTGTGTGCTTCAGGGTTTTGGTTTTAGAGAACCACTGCTAGCCTTTGCACATTGAAATAAAACACAGCACATATCTGTGGCGCAATGTTTTCTAGATAAAGCTTTCATTTTACGTACAAGTGACACTTTATGTTTAACCTCGACTTTGTGTTCACTGTGTCTAGGAAAAATGTCCCAACTAGTTACAAAATGTTTCAGATGAACAGCGTCTGGTGATAACAGTTCAAGATACTTGCTGATCAGTCAACATTTTTTTGCCAATAACTGAAAAAAAAGATGCTTATTGAAGCAGAAAACCTGCATAATAGGTTTTCTGCTTCAATTAACTATCTAAAATTGATAGTTAATCAATTGTAGACAGCATGTTTCATGCCGAATTATGCAATATGTATTTTGGACAGCCTTATTACACTAAGGCTGTAATGTGCAGCCTTAGTGCTGCACATTACCTAGCAGGTGTCTACAAGACGACAGTCACTCACCTCTTGTGCGCACCAGGCGCAGCTGGGGTGGATCAGGAGGCATTCTTCACAGGACGTGGCGCTGCCGCTCATACAGATGTTGAGACCTGAGGAGACAAGGTCAGCAGCTGGATTCCCGCCAGGTACATTCAGTACAGAGACATATGCGCTCACTGTTATGGGTTTTTTAATCAGTTATTGCAAATATATGGACCCACCAGGAGGATGTTGGTTAAGTCTTTGTTTTATTTTGAAGGGGAGATGTGAATCATGAGTGTTTTCTAGCAGTTTAAACTAGGATTATCCCTGTCAGGTGCTTTAGCTGTTCATAAACTCAAGCAGCACTTTTCTTTTAGTATGGACAGTGTTTTATAAATAAAACTGATTGATTGACAATCATCATCACTGAACCCAACATCAGTTATTTCTGTTGCATCTATGAATTTATGCCTGACAAAGAACTGATTTAAAAAATATATATTTTTTATCAGTGATCAAACTTATACTTTGCAGGTTTCCTCCAAGCCGTTCTTCTCCAGTTGCATTGTAACCAGTCAGAGAGAGACTGTAATGGCTGCTGCAGGTCCCTCTGTTTGTCACTTGCTGCTTTACACATTTCCTTACCCAGAATCATATCTGAGCAGAGATCTAGATCC
The DNA here is from genome assembly GCA_010277075.1 of Poeciliopsis retropinna. Lineage (NCBI taxonomy): Eukaryota > Metazoa > Chordata > Actinopteri > Cyprinodontiformes > Poeciliidae > Poeciliopsis > Poeciliopsis retropinna. The sequence continues at coordinate 1,444,496 of VMRM01000044.1, read as the reverse complement.
ATGGAGCAGGAAAACAACCCACCTCTGTATGTTTCATGCCCAATTATGTAAAAGTCACACGAAACAAATTAAACACGCTAATGTTAGAATAGCGAGCATTTCTCTGGACCTGCAGCAGCTCAAGCATCATCTCCCCAACCGTTCCAAACTACTGACCAGCAATCTGCACCGGTCATCTGTTCTGCCACATTAACCTGGCTTCATTTACAAAACTCATTATGAAGGTTGGCCTGTATGTAGGTCCTTTCTTCATCTTACAAACTCCAAGCCTCTTGTTTTTAGATAGTTAATTGTTTCTACATCATCCTTTGGAACAATAACATGTTTCACAAATTTGTTTTTTTAATTGTACATTTTCTCATTTTCCGTGTCCATCCCACTAACCAGCTAAATTAACTCCAACAAGCATCACATGTTGAGGTTGACATGTTAAAACAGAATTATGCCATTCCTACAGTTCCTCTCCATCTGACAGGAAACATTCATTAGAACATATGGCAGCTTCTCCAGCATCCTCAGGTAGAGATTCAACATTTGCCTCATCAGAAGTTGTCAGTGTGTTTTCTCCACAATAAGAACCTGGACATGTGCTCCAAAATTAGTCATTCCACTTGAAAAGTGTTTTTCATCTTTTTTCTGACTAAAGTTAGAACGTCTAGGAGTTCAGACTTCAGTCTGATGGAAAGCAGGTTATGCAAACAATGTCCCATTGATAATGACTGATGAGTGAGAAGGACAGAAGAATCGGCCATGCTTAGTAAAATAGAAATTCAAAGTCTAGTTGATCATCCGTTTCCACGCTTCACATCACATCAGCAACAAGTTCAGAGTTTCAGGTAAATAATTCTGAGTTGAACCCAGCCGTGGTTCTGAGTAGTTCGGGTCTAAGTGTGTTTTGGTTCTACAGAGCAGACAGACTCCAAGTCTTACCTCCAGCAGAGCGCAGAAGCGTCTCCAGCAGCATCCAGCACAGAGCGGCTCTTCCCGGGCTCCACATGGTGTCACTGCGCCGCCAGTCAGCTTCTGGATTTCTACTTTTCTTCTCAACACATACACACACGCACACACACACACACACACACACCCAAACACGCGCCGACGTGTCTAGTTTCCATCAGACCTCCCATTTGACTCCGCTCCGGTTATCTGTGCAAACCACAGCGGCGACCTCGACCGCGTCGCCGGGGTCTCCTCGGATCATCCTCCCGGCAGGCAGCGCTCTGGCTCCGGGGCGATCCGTCCCTCCGATCCGCTCCTGCAGCTCAGATTTCTGCTTTCTGCTTGGACGCCTCTGCACTTTGCCGACCTGACCCCACCAGACAAAACCGACACAAATGACAGCGGCTCCCAAACGTCCCTTAGGATTACATGGTACTGCCGAGGCTCAGATAAGCGGCAAAGCGAGGATGGGATGACGTCAGAGTCGATCCAAGATCAGCAGATGTCCACCAAAATAATATCCCAAAACAAGCGCGGTGTTCCTCTCCGGACTTTAATGATCCGCTCTCCCGGTCTAGTTTACGTCCCTGCTGCAATCCCCGCCTCCTCCACTTTAGGGATTATGCTGCATTCGCGGGAGCTCGGGAAAAAAAACAAAAGCATATCGGAAAGATGAAACAAGGAGATCTTTCCTGCCAACAGCCATCACGATCTTTAAATAACTGTGAAGAATGTAAATTAGTTACAAAGCATCCATTTGGGATTAATAAAATATCTTTGAATTGAAAGTGTTTGGTTTGCTTGAACAAAAAACCTAAATCCAACCCAAAACTGTACTGATAGAATATAAAACATTTCAGTCAAACTTCTTTTTTTCACCTTTTTTGTTGAATGTTGTATTCCAGGAAAAATGAATTCTTAAACCACATCAAAAGTAGCAAACATGTTAAATGCTAAAAAGACAAAAATCTATACTGGATGTTGTATCAGTCCAGTAAATGTGGGGTCTGTATCGCAGACAATAATACTAATACGCAAGTTTGACATAACACTTATGATTTTTAGGCATTTTTGTGTTTTTTTTTTTTTTTTCTAGGTCCTAAGTTTTAAATAAATAATTCAAAGTTTATTGGTCTAAAAAATATTCTAACCAACCAGCAAAAAATAATTTCAGACAGAATATTGATCATTGGGTGAGCTTTTTATAAGAACAAACATCTAAACATTAGACCCAAACATCCATCTGTTAACTGGTGAAGAACAGCAACCAAACACAAAATGAAGACGCAGAATTTCCCATCAACGATCTAGAATCTTTTCTTTTCTTTACAAACTTCAAATAAAAATGGAGAACTGCTGCTAATTTTGAAATAAATACAACTTGAACAGAGGTGCAGTCTTTTCCACTTAGTTCTGTGTGGCAGTAGGTGATTTGGTCAGCAGGGCAGAGGTTATATCTCTGATGGTGCTGAGGGGCAGGCTGGCCAGGACCTCCTGGTGTGTGGTCTGCAGTTCCATCAGAGCTTCCAGGATTGTCTGGCGGTCGACATGGGGGTGGAGCTGGGTGAGCTCGGCCATCAGCAAGTCATGGCCGCCCAGGGTGCCGAAGTGCTGAGGTACGCAGGTCCCCTTGGCGGTGGGAAAGATGCTGGAGTTGAGGACTGCTGGGTTTACCAGCTGGGCAGACAGAACGATGAAGGTGAATTTAAGGCACAATAATCTCACAGCTGAGCTAGAAATACTGATAAAACCGAGATATTTCTTCAGAATGTCTCATACAATTGTTTTATCCATTCTATAGATGCATCGGTCCACTTTTCACTTCCAATACAATACAGATACCTGAGGTCTCTTAGAGGCCAATGCCGATCCAAGAAAGTGCAATTAGGCGTTCTGAATAATAATAATAAAAATAAAGCATAATGCTGCTCAGAGAACAAACCATAGAATTAGACAATATAGAACTGCTCTTATGAATCGGGCACATTGTCAATACCTAGTCTAGCATCCCCCCCACCCTCAATATCAAGGCCTATACAAATATTAATATCAGATCGATGCATCTGTACTCCATTCCATGTGGGAATTCTTGGTTTTGCTCTCTATAGAACCTTTATTCAAATGGCTCTATAGAGCCAATGAAAGGTGCTGGAGAAATATGTGCATGTTTCATATCCTAGGACATAACAGAACTGTGGTCATATGAAAACCAGTAACAAAGAGTCAAAGTGCTGGAGGTTCTGAGTGAAAGCAGAAACGAGAATAGATTCTCTGCTGGAAATCATTCAGATCTGAAGTCTTCCATGCCAAAGTGGATTGTTTTCTCTTCTACATATAAACCCCTTTCTGATACGAATACAGTTTTACACTGGTTGTCATAGCAACCTAGACGAGCAAAGGAGAGCCTGCAGATGCAATCCAGCTTGGATCCTCGTCAGGTTTACAGTTTAAACAACATGAGAACAACCGGTTTAACAACAAGTGAAACATTCCTCAGCGTCATCATGGAGTTTGTGTGCACAGCTGACTGTTTGCATTCTGATGTAAAGGATTTCTCAAACATGCATGAAAAATCAAAGCAGCACTGCAGATATGTTTTTGAATAACATGATGTAGAGCTAAAAGCTGGTTTTACATAATGCTGCCCCTTGAACCATTTTAAACCTTAGTCTCTTATTTCATGGCAAAGCAAACCAGAACTCTGAATATCCATTACTGCCACCTGCTGGTATATTTCTGCATAGGAACTAATAATGCTCTGTGCAACAAAGCAACCTGAGCATGGCTAATGTGTGGGTAACCCAGAGTTTTCGCACAGAGCAACCATGAGGTTGCTGCTGTGGGCTTTAGTTGCTCTAATAAATCCTGTGGTGTGATCCTCAGTAGATCCAGTTGTTCAATGTGATAATCTCAGACTGCCTGAAAATGCCAAGAGCAATATCTTTACTGGACGTCTTAACAGTTCAATCTTACTTTTATTTAAATACATTTTTAATACATTTTAACAATGTATTATTTGTATAGTATTTATTCTAGTTTTTCTAATTGTTATTTACACCTGCACTAGTTACTCTTGTATGCATATATGTATATATGATCACGTTTTTTTTTTCCTGTGTACTCCGGTAGCCAAGCAACAACATTTTGTTACCAAATTCACTTTTTATCTTTGTGTAATAAAGTCTCAATCTCAGTATTGCATTTCCATGGCAAGCAGTCAGGAAACAAAACCAGTCCTAGTGAGGACATTTGGCCTTCTCCAGATGTGTGTAGACCCAGAAGCATGGTAGTGTCCCCATGGCAACAGGCTTAGGAATACACTGTGCTTCTTACATTTGCTATATTCCTTTAAAAAATACCAGTCATGTATCATGCACAGTGGAGTTTAAATGATTAAAGCATGGACAAATCCATCAGAACCCCACCTTTTTCTCAGTGAGCCTCCAGTAGGTGTCAGCATCTTCTGGGGCCGTAGACTCCCAGGTGGAGCCAGGTGTGTGGCCCCCATCAGCGGCTCCACTCAGGTGCCTGATGTGTATGGTACGGTTGTGCAGTCGATGACCATTGAGCTCTCTCACTGCAGCTTCAGCCTCTTCTGGGCCGTCCACCATCACTATGGCAACTCTAGAGCACCGGCCAGAGACAGAACCTCCATGAGCAAACACTGGAACCTTCCAGACAGCTGAACTGATCCAGTGAAAGGTGATGAGGGACAGCAGCTCACCTCACGCCGTTCTTTGAGGGGAAGATGATGACTTCTGATGGCTGGAAATTCTCAAACAACTGCATCACATCACTCTGAAACATGTTTCAGACTCTTTAGTCAAATACCTGTGAAAACTATGATGTGGCTGGGTTTTTACATGATGAGCAAACTTTTCTCCCAAAAATGTATGCATCATCACAAACTGAAAATATTCTTCTAGCCAGGTATGATTCAGAAGCTAAAAGAATGCAACATTGTCGGGTGGTAAGCCATGTCACAGTGACGCCAATTTTCATCTATGGCTTCTTAAAGCAACACTCAATTACTCCAACATTAGCAAGAAAATCCAAATAAATGCTGGCATTTTGACAATTCTTACTGTTTAAATAGCTACATTATCACTCATTTGTGAACCCCTCTCTGCATTTCCATGGCAAATATGCTCAAAATTTTGTCGATACTCAGCTAATGTCAAAAAATTCTGGTGTTCCCATTAAATAAGGAATGCAATTAAAATCTGATGTGAATGAGTCTGTTCACGCAATAAATAATGTAAAGTCTCCCATCACTCCCTGTCATCCTCTTTGTGGTTTGTGTCAGTAGTAACATCTGGTTGTTCATGTAACATGTGTTCCCATTGCAGTTTTATGAAATAAACAAAATTCTGTTAAGGCACAAAGCAAAAAAACAAAACAAACAAAAACACCAAAAGTTTTTCCAGCCAAAAATTTGAGTTATTCAAATTTGTCGTTTTTCCATTACGCAAAATATGGTCAATAGAAATGCAGCTATTGTCAGCGAATGTTTTAAGAGAAAAAGACTTTCTAAACAAAACTAACTCCGGAGTGCTGCACTATACAATATTTCAACACAATAACATTGTGGACATGAATATTACTGCAATGCATTATTATTTCTGTCAGTCATGGTTAAAGGGAAGTGGCTGAGCAGCTGTAGTTGCAGGAACATGAAACACTGATGGAACACGGATGGAAAATTAAAAATGAACAAAGGTCATGATTATTATCAAAGTGCGCACACTTTTAGTTTTTGTTGTACTTTTATGTGATAAATATTTTGGTGTTCAGTAAAACAAAAATTTTTTTTTAAAGGGATTCTTAGTTTCGCATGTTTCAGTTCTTTAAAAATGAGGTGGAAGTACTAACATTTTGGGACACTAATGTTCAGCTATTCCAGAACATTGCAGCAATTTGTTTCATTTGTGATACAGAATAACAGGAAATGTTGACCTCCAGCTATTTGTTTGTTCCTTGTTTTTTTTTTTTCATTCCACCAATGTAATTAAGACACCTATATCAATAATGACTAGAATATTAAGAACTTTAAATATGGCCTCCATATCTTTCTGCTATAAACAGTAAAGGCTGCCAGCTCTGCCACATGACGTCATTTCTAATCAGCTTTATCAGTCACGTACTGCCCTCTGCTGGCCATTACAACGAAATACAAAACAAATTTAATTGGGCCCCCCACACAGCTGCTGTTACAATGTTCTGAGTCTGTCTGACCCATCAAAAGCATCAATTTTCAAGGCTTGCAACTGCCTTGTTTTTTTTTGGTCCAATACTAGCACAGTATTTACTGCTCATGAATTTTACATCCAACAGTTTGCATACGGTGTACAAGTATGTTGCTTTAACTTTTTGTATTAGTTTTAGATTACTGAAATGTCTCTCCAACCAGCAACAGTCATAGGCAACATGCAAAATACACATAAAGCAAATCCAGACTTCTCAAAAAATGCTATGTAGTTGCATTTTATTCAAGCTGCAGTACATAACTTTAATAAAAAATATCTTTTCTCCATATTTGTTAAAGCCATCACCATGTCATGACAGTTTGCTATGAGACAGATAATCTGTGTAAACAACCAATCTCCTCCGCCTCCTCCCTGAGCTTCTATTACTGGCTAAAATGATGCAACATTCTGACCAAAACAACAAATCAGAACCAGTAGGAGGGTCTTACTGCTGTCAATCATCCTCATTCTCTCACTGCTAAATGTGCTAATGGTGGAGAAACAACATATAATTGCAGATAGCACTAGATAGCACTGGGAGAAGGCAGAGGAATTAGATTTTTTACAAATTATCTCTATACCATACTGTCACAACATAATGACAGTTTTAACAGTTGTATAAAAGTTTCATACTGCAGCTTTAATTTCACTCAGGAGGGACGTGGGCTCAAGCTGCTGCTCACAGACTCATCTGTTGTTAAGTGGTAAAAGGTACAGGGACAGGTTAAATATATGAATATCTTGGTCACTTTATTTCCTTAATTCATTAATTGCTAGTGAAATGGAGGCAAACAGTCTGTAACTAAGTCAACTATGCTGTATGGTTGAAAATCTAACAGTCCACCCACCTGTCTTGAAAAAAAAAACTTATAAATTGAAACTCTTGCCGTTTTCTCTCTCCCTCTCTCTATTTTTATTTTTTTTTTGAAACCCTAACTTTATTATTTTTCTTAGCGGCACAGTAACAGCCACAGTCGTTCTTGTCTTCTACTGTCTGCTGCTGAACATCGTCATCGTCCAGCAGGAACGAACCATTTCATGCAGATCCAAGGGGTTCAGGGAAAATATGGATGTGTGTTTTCGGTCTGGGAGGGCAACGTTAAATTTTTACATTAAAATCTTTTACAAGAAAATCTTTGGAACCACTGATTTAACCAAAATTTTCCACTTTCCCACATTTGATGATGTTAGAGCAGTAAGTAGCACGTGTGGCTAAACTGACCTGTGTCATATAACCAGGCAGGTTGGATACATACAGTACTGAGCTGCTGCTCTCACCACTGACTGGTCTGTCATCTGTCAACACACACAAACACACAATTCAAACACATGAAACACGGATGATGTTTGAGTATCTGTGGCTAATAACCCACTGTCGGCTGTGTCTACTGCTGGTTCTGGCAACTGTAGCTCCTCCTCAGCATCGTACCACGCCTCACTAAAGCTCACCTCCTCAAAGCCTGCAGGGCACAAAAACAGAAGAACATTCAGCTACGGTTGTGGTTCCATCAGCCGTGCAAAGGTTCTGCTCACCCATTTGCTTAACTAATCGCTCTTTGGGTACAAGAGCAGCAGGTCTTTTATCCTCTTCATCTTCCTTGTGGAGCAATTTCAGTTTCTGGAGGGGAAACAAACAGTATTTAGGGTTAGCTACTGCTGCTCCATGGAGCACATTATGGTGTGTGCTGTAATCACACCTGACAGCTCTGTCTGTCCTCATCAGGACCTCCGCTGTCTCCAGGTCCTACATGCTTCTGTGTCCCCTGGGTGGGACTTAGCATAGAGGTGTACTGAATATATTAGCCAACAAGTATTGCACTCCAAACAGTCTTTGCATCTTTCAGTGTATGAATATTGCACACATAATACAATGACATGGCCTTATATTGTGCAGTCCTAGCTGCAACTAATAATTATTTTATCAATCAATTATTCTATTGATTATTCTGACGATTAATCTGATTTTAAAAATAGCAAACACTTGATCAAATCCTAAACATGTCAAAAGCTCAGCCCTTTCTGCTCAATTTAGTGCTGATCTGGTGATTATGATTAAGTTTTTATTTTGTTTGTTTTTAATGAAAACATTTTTTTTTTCATTAAAATTAGCTTTGGCCTAATGGTGTTCTTCTAACAACTTACCTTTTATTGGAATCTTTATACTCTAATAAATCAATTACTAAATTAGTTGACAATTATTTCTCTCATCAATTAATCACAAGTTATCTGAAGTATCGCTTTAGCCCCGGACTACACCGTGATGAGGGGTTTTTGAGAAGCTCTCTAGAAAATCATCACCTGCTGTTTTTCCTTTATGGACATTATTAGCTGAAGCTCACCATGTTAGAGGCCTTTTACAAACATCTGCCTCACACAGGGCCTTTTTACCCAAATCAAGAAGAAATGATTCAACTGACTTCCTAATAAAGTTTGCAGCGTCTGATTGTTGAACTGGAACTCCAACAATGTGTGTCCACTTACCAAGGAGGAGTCTTTCCCAGCAGACCACCAAGGAACTAAGCAAAGACAGAGTTACTGTGGAAGGTCCTCAAAGCCCAAACATCTGGGCTCTGGGAGTTGTGGGTAACCTCCCACCTGTTCAGGGACATAACATGCTCCTGCCGTGATCTTCTCAGACTCCACATACAGAGGACTCAGCTGCTCCAGAGGAACCCCTGTCAGGATCTGGTTCTTCATCAGGTTATAGTCAGTTTCCAACTTTTGCAGGATCTTCACAAGGTTTGGTGGCGGGTCTTCAGCTCTGCAGAGACGTGATGGGATTTTTCTAGAAAGCTTCTAGTGCAAACAAAACTAGATAAATTGGCCTGCGGGTTCCTCACATTGCTGTGGACAGGTGTCCCTCAGCGGACGTGTAGTAGAGCCTCCAGACGTGCTGCCTGCACATCTCATACTGCAGGGTGAGCAGGGTCAGCTCTGCCTGCTGGGCGCGCTGCTTACAGCCGCAGTCCATTCTAGGAGCAGCCGACACACTGCTAGGGCTGGAACATACATTCAGGAGAACGTATGTTCTGAGGCATCAACTGGGGCCTGCTATAGCAATGCTCAGGAGAGCAGTACATTGGCTTGCAGGAGGCACCTATTGTTCTCCACCTAATAATATATATATATATATATATATATATATATATTATATATATATACACATAAAATGTGTGCTCAATGTCATGTGTGCGCTATTGCTAATGTTGGCATGGCGACTGTGCTAAAAGGCATTTCAAAGGAGAGCAGAGTCCAAGCAGAGACTTAGTTTGAGCACATAGAGAAATTTTGAGTACAAGCGTTACATGTTTTGAGAAGACGGATAGAAATTGCTGCTTTCAAAATAAAAATGTAAACAAAAGTTTTAAAAGTTTTGAGAACAAGAGGCATGAAATCCTGCTTTCATACTGAAAATGTGTGCTCTTGGATTATGGGGAAAAAATTCCCCCATATAAAGCGAGTTGCTCTCACAAGGGGAAGGGTCTAGGGGAACAGAACAGGGATAAACGAGGGCTCTGTGGAGCTACAATAACAAGGAATTCAGACCAATGTGTTTAAGTTCTATTTTAAATAGATCATAAGTGAATTATTTACATATGAAAAGCAAGGATTTAAAAGTATGATCTATCCACTTTAATACAAAAAAACCCCACAGTGGCCTGTTGGTGGCCACCATTGGTGGTCCGCGACTAGCTGGTGGTCCACAACTACTGAGTTTAGCATGTTTTCTGTGTCACATCACCTTTCCAACACCTTCTACCACACAACGGTTATTTGGGACCACCAGTTCTTGCTCCTACACATTACCTTTTGTTCTTCTTCTTTGGCTCCTTGCGCTCTTGAATCATCTGGAGTTTGATCAACTCCTGTAAGGCAAGAGAAGGTGAGAAACTATCTATAGCAGTTCTAACCAACATGAGGTTCCAACCTTACTTCAGCCAGGTAGTCCAGATCAGACATTTGAAGCTCAGTCATGACGTTATGTTCGGATGTGTTGGGACCTTCAGTTTGGGTCCGCTTTGCTGTGCAGCTCTCTACATCAGTATTCACTGCAGCGTCACAGCTGGGTGCACAGGGAGCAGTGAAGGTAAACTTCTCTGCAGTGCTCTTCAGCCTGTTGGCTGCTGAAGGGTCACCCAGCTGGATCAGAGCCCCAGCATTCTGCAGTGTCACACCGTTGCCTGCCAAGTACACAAGGCTGCCCCCATCATCCTTGATGGGGAAGTTGAAGTGACCCCTTTCATCTTCAGAGCGCCGTCTGATCTCCACGTCACTGACTCCTGTTTTCTTGCCACCAAGCACAATGTTTTCTCCTGCAGGACCTGTAGAAGGAGGAGCCTGCTGGATCTGCGCTGTGTGGCTGGTGCCCCCCTCTGAACGCTGTGTGAGCTTTATGGCGTCCGCTCTTGGCTGCTGTGAGGACCCGCTGTTTTCCACTGGACTCGTTGACCTGTAATATGAAAACATGTGACGGCTCCATTCAGCCAGAATTCATCTCTTACTCAGAAATTATACCACATCTTCAATGGCCTTGAAAAACTAGGTCACATTTTTATTAAAACTTCACATTGTCTGTGAAACCCAGCAAAAACAAATATATCAGTTTAATAATTTTAAAAAATTGCTTCAATCTAAATTAATCTAAAACGTTGTTAATTTTCCATAAAAATAAGTGAGAGAAACTGATGAGATAAAGCAGACATGTCAGGGTTAACAGCAGGTCATTTTGAAAGTCATGCCTGGAACAGGATTGTTGCAAGTTTCAGTAAGTTAAATTTAACAACTTGTAAAACCATTATGAAGACATATAAAATTGACACCTTAGCAGAAACATTCAATTTAACATTTTAACTAAAAAATATTTTTGTTGTCAATTAGTTACAAAAGAAGATTCCAGTTTATAAAAAAAAAAAGGATCCAATTATGAATGTGCTAGTAAAAGAATCAAAACAATTCTTTTAACCCAAATAAACAGAACACTATTGCATGTCTATATACAATCGGACAATATGTCTCATTTCATCCCCTTTAGCAGAACTCTCAGTTTCAAGGGTTTTTGTTGGGCAAGTTTTTGTTTGTACCAAGGATAAACTGGAGCTGAAAGGATGGAAAAAAAGAGTGATCTGATAAACATTCATATTTATTCTTTAGTCTTCCTGTTCTCTCTCAACCAGTTATATTCATTTTCTGCTGTCACTCCATGCTGGGTTTTTTATTTTTAAGAAGTTATGAGGCATGGAGGTGACACCTGAAACTGTGATGTGCCTGGATGGTGGAGGCCGCCCTCTGGCTGCAGGCTGCCAAGTCCTCAGGATTTCTTCTCTGTCTGGATCTTTCTAAGTACATGTTGAATGGCACACCTGCACTGATGATGCTGCTGTGCGGCTCAGACACTGATGAACCCTACAAAACATAAAACATCCTGCACTGACTGACTACCAATTTTGGCTGCTTGGCATGCAAAACCTGCTCTCCACTCCACTCACCCTGTGCTGGTTCAGTGTGTGTGTGAGAGGGAGGCTGTAGGCCATCTGGTGGACCACGGCGTTGTCACAGGCCTCCTCACACAGTTGATTTTGAGATCTTGTCACACTATTAGAAAAGCCGGTCTGGGTTAAGTTCTCCCTCGTGTCACCTGGAAGCATCTTCAACATCTGCAGACACACTTCTGTAGTGGAAGGGAGGGAGGAAACCCTGGACTGATTAGTTGAAGGGTGAACCTTCAACTACAGACTACATGTCTGTAGTTGACAGGTCAACTACAACCTAAATTAAAAAAAAAAAGGTTGTGGAAGTTTTCCTGCACAAAAGATTCAGACCAACAGGGGAAACACACTCTAGTCCATTTAAATCAAACCAGACTTGGTGGTGGTGAGTACACCTTTAAATTCTGTTTAATTATAAACAGCTGCTTCTTGCTGAAGGTGGCAACAGCTTTTCACTGCATTATGCACACATCAGTATTAATAGCTGATATTTTTATCTATAGAGACGTAGTTTCTACATCTTCAGTGGAATTTCACTAATCTTTGGCTGATCTTGGTTTCTAGCCCTAATCATTAAAGGTGCAGCAGTAGACCGATTTAGGTCATACCAGTCTCCCTTTCGAGTCAATTTCACAAAACTGACCCTAAGGGGACAAGCTGGAGTGAACAAAAAAAAAAAAGAGGGCCAAGAACTGAACCTTGAGGAACACCACAGTAAAGTAGTGGCAAAATGAATTTACGGTTTTGTGTATGAACACAGAAAGTTCTGTCCTCCAGGTATGACCCAAACCAGTCACCTTTAATCCCCACCCAATGTTCCGACAGAGATATTAGAACACTGGGATCGACAGCTTGACATAGATGAATGGGTGATGAACAGGCTTCTGCAGCACATGATAGCTGCAGAGGAGGTCAAGTCATTTAAATGAGATGTGCTGGAACAAAGACACATCAAATCCAGGGCATTGGTCCCTGAGGACCAGGGTTTGGGAGCCATTGCATTGCACAATCAGGTCAATCATCAGTTCAAACCTGAATGTTGCCTTTGGTGTCCTACATTAACCTGGTTTGGCTACAGAATCAGAAGACCAGTGTATGCCACATTACCACATCTGAAGTCCTGTAATCCAGGTCTGCAAAACCTGAAAACAAAGTTTCAACACAAATTGTTGTTAACTGATAACTCCTCCATGGACCCCACGGCTTCATTTGCTGCTTCACCGTGTGACTTACAAGTTCTGGTTGGCTGCAATTGTGCACTGGACACAACTTCCAAGTTTAGCTGTAGAGAACGAGCAAGGTTAGATAGTGGCAAAGCTCTCATCAGTTGCACAGATTCACAAACTTACGCTTCAAATAAACATGACCCTGACAAAGCTCCAACCCAGGATGATTCTGGAGGAAGTAGTGAAGGCCTCCCTCATCTGAAGAAGAAAAAAAAAAACATCAGACAAAATCTATTGAAACACACGAGAGGCTGGATGGAGCATGGGCAGACAGGCTTCATATGGAGAGAAATCATCACAGTTATTGATGTCACAGTTCTGCAGCTGTGACACAATCCAGTCAATGCTGCACCTTTAAAGCCCAACCCAATGTTGGAAGATATTAGAACATTGTGTTCAGCAGGATCACAGGTACTTGTTCATATCAATATACTCATGTCTATCGCGAACTCAGATTTGTGTGACAGACGTAACATTGTAGTTAGTTGAGCAATATGGACGGACCAGACGGAGAGGGAAGCTTTTGAGCACAACTGTGAGATCTCCACTATGAGTACATTGCACATGACCTGGGAGATTGATGACTCTGTGTCTGTCTTATTTCATTCAAAGACAGTTAACCTTCTGATGAAAACTTTGAACATGCTATAGTTGTGTGTGATTTTTGGTTGTATGAAGAGCTTTACAAGTTTTACTTCCAAAACTCTAGTGCAAAAAACTTTAGTGCATTATTTTGGTGAAGCAAACAGTTTTCAGAAGTTGGCATTGTAATCAATATGTGTGAAAGGGATTGGCAAAACCTAAATTCACAGCCAACTGTCATCTTAACATTTGTAGTTTTGCTAGGTGAGACAACTCATGGTTGGGCTTTTCCAGATTGCCTTTGCATATTACTAATCATTTGTTTTCTGCAAGCAGGTGTAGGAATGGTCATGATGAGGTGTCTTCATAAGACTTTACGTGCAGACAACATCTGGCGGCACAGTCTGTACCTTCGAGGGACCAAAATTAGACGTCCAAAGACGACCCAGAAAATATTATAATGTAGTTTTTTTCCTGCTAATCCTCTAGACCGACAGAAAAGGCTATGCTACGCCGCTCTGACGGGGCATGGAACACCAGACGGGCTTCCCGGTCATACCCAGTATGATGCTCCTGTCCTCCGCCGACAGACTGAGATACCAGCGCAGAAGCTCCGTGTCCGTCAAAGCCAAGTAGTGGTGAGTGTTCACCAGTTCTAGAACTGACCTGTGGCGAGAACAGAAATAAACCTTAACGTCTATTCCTCATGAGCACAGAAAGAACAATATGGCGTTACCTGCTTAGCAGGAGCTTTCGGCTCTCCTCTGTGTAAGCAGACACCACATTTAGTTGGATAATAACTAAACCACAGACTTTTACACCCTCACAGTCATTAGCAAACTACTTTTAGCCCACCTCGTGTCTTTAGGGAACTTACTTGTGTTCGAATGTTCACAAAGATAGTATGGCGGCGTCACCGACTGTGTCAGCGGTTGAGTTGGCGCCGACACGGCGGGACAGTCCAAGACCCTGTAAACCGAGCGGGGAACAGGCTCCTCGTAGTACACCGTGGCGGCTGGGCCGGGCCAACAGGCCAGACACACAGCCGAGGGATGGTTGGTCAGCAACTGCAGGCCTGCGGGGCTCGCGCTCCTCACAGCGTCTCTTTTGGAACTCAGCATCATTACTATTTGGCGTTAATTCTACCTTAACTGTAAAGGCTAACTCTTGTCACCTGGTATGTTGTCTTTGTAAAAAAAAAAAATAAAATATATATATATATATATATATATATAAATAAAAATTTAAAATAGCTGTTTAAACCTGCAGGAGCATAACCCTTCAATTTCAGCTTGGAAGCTAATGCGAGGTTGGTCACGTGATCACACCGGTGTGACCTACTTATCAGTTGAAAGGCCTGAGTTTTATCCACCAGGATTCTGTTCCCCCATGTTGTTGCGTTGGGGTCAGAAATATTAGGCTTCAAGTTTTGAGATCCTTTTGAGAAAATAACCCAAATACCAGAAAGAACAATGAGAAAAGCATATGCATTTCAAAAACAGTGTAATTCAAGTTCTGAATAAATAAAAGCTTTTTTTTTTTTTGTCCATAATTTTGCTTTTAATGATGATTGCATTATGTCACCTTGTAGGTCATCCAGCAACACTGCTTGTAAAGCCACCATAAGGGAGATCTGCATTTTTGTTGTGAACCTTTTTGTTTGGAGCAATTCAACACAGAGTTGAAACATATTAGAGCAGCCTTTGTCCTCGTCTCCCACACTGCGCCCACTGCTTTCAGAAACAGAGCTTCTGCTCCAGTGTGGAACAGCGTGTTCATCTCCTGCAGCACCTGTCTGTGCTCTGCTGAGGGGCCAGTTCTCTGGTGATGTGACTGATCATACAGATAGCGCTGAATCCAACAAAAATAAAAGTTTGCCTCCTACATGTGCTTGTGTTCATCAGCAGTGAGGAGAAGCCGTCGCTGCAGCTGATGACTGATTGTGTTAATGCAGGGCTTTTGGTACTTTGCTTTATTTGAACCCACAGGTGTGTGTCAACTAGAGTTGGGCAGTAACTACTTGGATTTACTTAGTTACATTTACTTCAATAAGGTTTTTGGTGGAAAATGTGTGTATTTTTACTATGCCATACATTTTACTTTTACTTCTCTCCAGCATTTCAATTTCAAAGTGACCTCTGAGGAGAGGTGAAGAGAAACTCCCAATTTACCGGTGGATCTATGTTCTCACCCTCACCTGGTCACAAAATTGAGTTTATGACTGAAAGAAGAAGTTTCTGGATGCAGCTGACTGGAGTGTGTTTCCTCAGCCGGATGTCTGGGCTGCACAGGAGGTTGGTCGCCTCCTTCAAGAGATGTTTTGTACAGCGGTTGGTAAGCAGTTGCTGCTAAAGGTGTTTCGACAGGCTTTTGAAAGCTGATATGAACTCTTATCCAATTCTTTTTTGATTTACAGTTGGGTTTTTGTCTTAAGTGATGACATTGTAAAATCCTTTGTGTGTTTTCCCTGCTGAATTTAGAGTGCAGTAATTCTTGAACCTGAGAAATGAATGTTGCACTAAGATGTGAGCAGGAATGAGAAATGTCCACTAGAGGGAAGCCTCGTTCAGCCAACAACAAATCTGTGCTGACAGGAAATTTTGAAATATAGAAATATCATGTGAGTGGTATGTGTGTTTTTGTGATGCCTCAGAGTTCAGGCCTCCCTAGGGTCCTTCACACAGTGTGAAGAGAGAGCTGGAGAGAGTTCAGATGTTCTCTTCCCGTTAATGAGTGTGTGAGTCTCCTGGTGTTTCTGGAGAAAACGTGTGAAACCACATTATTTGTGGAGCAGCCCCGTTTTGTTGGTGAATCAGTGGTTCTCCTGGTCATGTGATTTAATGTGTGCTGTTAAACTTGTGGCTCTGTGCTGTGTCAGCATTGATTGTGTGCTGGTTTACTTTCCTTTAATGATGTGCAGATCTAAACCTTCAACCAGGATATGTTCTGCCAGGCCTGGACTTGGAGACCAACTTAAGAAATTTCAAACCTTTTTGACTTGACAATATTCTTTAACTAACAAAGTTCTTTAACTTCAGGTTGTGGGAACATCTCTTGTCCACAGCCTTCTTCTGTCGGTTGGTTTTCTCTAAGATTTAGTTCTGGGGTCTAGCTACGTCATTCAAAACTTTAGTGTTCTGAGTTAAAGTAAGGACATGGTCCTACCATCTCCATACTCTACTCCCTGAGTGTCTGGTGTTCTTTTGTTCTGTGTTGTTTTTGTGTCAAACTTACTTACTTTGGGATTAAATACCAAAAGGTCAACTTTGGGTCCAACAAGCTCTTAAAATGTTTTTGGGAGATTTTAGCCAGGTCTGGGTGTTTTCTTCAAAAGAAAAGGCTTTTCCTACTCTTTAGTCCAGACACTAGAAGAATAGGAGATTGTTGTCACAGTTGGTATGTGTTGGAAATCCCTGCAGCTCCTTCCATGTTACTGTCAGTCTCTTTTCAGCCTCCTTAACATGTTTCAGCCATGGATGCATCTGTTCTGGTATTAGAGAGCTGAGCAAGACTTGAGGCTTGACTTGGTGCTTTTCCTTTCAGTGACTGTGACCATTGGGTGAGAACCTTGGACAGTTTTACTAGTCAATGTCAGACACAGAGAAATAACAACAGGTATGTCACAAATGGGTAGGGGAGAGCTTGACTGTGAAGATCAATCCGGCAACTGGAAGAAAGAAGGTGTGATCTTAAAAAAAAAAAAAAACAGCAAATGACTAGGCCTGACCTTCAGGGTCATAGGGGTCGGCTCCGCCCACACAGGAGCTCTTTTACACAGAGCCTGAGGAGCAAACACCACCCAGGATCTGGTACTTTAAACATCTTAGAGTTGTCCAGGTGGACCATCCAGCTTTTCGTACTTTGAAAACTACCTCAGCTAAAGCTGCAGTCATAATGGACCACTTTTGTCAAAATATTTGCTTTTTTGATGACAGAAACATATTGTTATACCAGCAGCAGAATTCAGCTTCTATGCACTACAAACCTGGAACAAACTTCCTGAAACATCGAGTTTCTAAAACTCACCTTATGTAGATTTGGAGCATTGATCAGCTTGTTTGTGCATTGATTGTTTTAATGATGAAACAATGATAGTTACACAATTGTTGGCTGTATGCACTTTGGACTGCCTTGTTGCTGAAATGTGCTATACAAATAAAAGCTGATTGATTGTAAATGAGAGCAGCATTACTGAGAACTTGTCCATATCAGAATCCAATGTATTCCTGGTATTACCATTGATGCAGAAAGTAGCAAACGCCAATAATAAACAATGATGCAATAAATATGCAAAATGACACATGATGTCAATAACAAGAACCTCGGCCTTTTACTGGTCCGTCTAAACTGGATCTGAAGCCCTCAGTCATCGGTGTTCAGAGCAGATGGACAAATGCTCTAATAAAATATTTGTATTTGTTGTGAGTGCTGGCAGAAGCTGTGCTCACACACAAACATGCAATAGGAGGGCAGGGCAGGTCCCCAGAGGGCACTAAAAGGCCTTTCATAATATTCCAAGGCACTCTGCTCTCTCAATCAATGGCCGCTGCCTTCCAGGCGGCGTTACTGGAGCCCATCGCTCAGCTTTTCCTCTCTGTGGTTTGATAAGGCACTGACTCATCAGCAGGCAGAGTGCTGTGGCCGTCAACACACTTTGATAGCCTATCAGATACCATCATGCTCTTCACTTCATGACTAACTGAAGTAGCAGTGGCGTTACAAGCCAGGCTCTGAGCTGCAGGCAGGAGCTCTGGGGAGACAGAGGGAAAACATCACAAGATGCCTGCTGAGGGCCCACAGGACTCGCCTCGGCCCTCAGCTGCTGTTCACATTACAACAAATACACATGCAAACACAATTCTTCACAGTTTGTGAAGAAGAACTCACACTGGGTTTCTGCACTCAGATTTTGGCTAAATTAGAAATTTTCCCTCAATCCCAGTTAGCAATGTTCCACTGGAAATCCCGTATTCAGTCATTTTTCTGAGATCTTCCATCTCAGTCAGTCTTGTCATGATTTGCGGTGAAGAGGTGGCGAGGAAGACGCCGAGGAACCAGGTTGGAATGAAGAAAAATTATTTGTTAATCCAGGAGTACAAAGTCCAAAACCCAAAAATCCATGCAGCGCCAATGAGCGGAAGGCTAATGCTCACTGCTGGTAGCAACTGGTACAAATGAATAACTGACTGCAGACAAGACTAGACAGCTTGACAAGACAGATTCAACAAGGACCGATAAGGAAGAAGGAACACAGGTGGGATTAAATACACAGAGGGTAATCAGGGAAACGAGACACAGCTGGGAACAATCAAGGGGTAGACAGTAAATTAATTGAAAACACACAGAAACCCAAATTAACAACAGAGAAAAACCCAAATCCTCACAAAGCATGCCTTAAAGATTCCACCATTTCTGATCACTTTCAGATTTACTTCAGAAGCTGCCAAATTTTGCACTCTGTTTTTTTCTTCTAACATCTGCCCAGACATTTAATTAAATTAGCATCAAAATAATATGACATCAAATGATGACTCACTTCCTATCAATGTATAGAATTTGAGTAAAAATCATTTAATCATATTTAATAAATCAGAATGATGCATTCCAATGAGACTTGTCAGATTAAATACAAGTTTTGAAAATAACCTTTAAGCAGGTATTAAATTAACTTTCCATTTCATCCCAGAGTTCTTTTCATTCCATCAGCTGAACATGGAGAGAGGATGATACAACCACAAACCCACCAAGTTAGGTCTGTGGTTAGTATGGTTCTCCTAAACTAACACAGAGTAGCTGAAAAATATCACTGGTGACATAAAAGTCAACAACCTGCCTGTCCCTCTCTTGGGTCATTGGGTCTTTTGTCTGGAGTGTATTGTGTCTTTGGTCTCTTGAATCATGATGGGATTGCTGATGTGAATTCTCTGAAATGATTTTCAAAACAGGATCAGATTTGCTTGAAAGCTGGAAACACAGCTGTCCCCCATCCTCCCGCCCTTTGGTTCAGTGTTGGTTTTCCCCTTTTCCCAACTGTAATGTGCACACCTACATTTAGACAGACCATCAAACCAGAACTTCCTTCCACCTCAGTGCTGCTGTACCTTGTGTGGGTCTATCTCATATATCCAGTGGTTTCTGCATTCAACCTACAACTTTTAGATGTGTCTCTTGTGCTACAGGCTTCAATTCAATGGCTAACTGCCTCAGCAGTATGCAGTTGGAGCCAGGTGTGCTGAAGCAGAGAGAACGTTGTAGAACCCCGGATCTTGAGGACTGAGACCACTGCCTTCGATCCAGAGATGGGCAGTAACTAGATCATTAACTTAGCTAGCCTTTGTGGCTAGTAAATATGTACTTTTTTACTAACTATTAAGATGAGCTAATGCTAGTAAAATTTCTGGATTGGCCACTCTCTCCAATACAAGTAACTTAAATTAAGAAAGAACAAATATATTGTAACCAAAATGTGTGAGACTGAAAGCTACAGTTTGTTTTGAAATATGACTTTTCTAAAGTTGTTTCCTGTCTGCTGAGCCTGTTGGGTTATTTCCAGATCAATAAAACACAGTAAACACTACATATTGTTGTTGGTACTACATTACCTTGTTCCTACATACTACATGCTGTAAGTATTAATTGTAAAGTTTAATATTAAGTGTTTTTGAAAGTATTTATTTTCCCCTGAATGTTATTCAAGATGAATAACATTCTTTGCAATCTAAAGAAAACGTGCAAGTTTTTTTTAGACTGCAAAAACTTGCATGTAACTTTATATTGTGTCTGTTTTTGTTTTATGATCAGTTACTCAGTACTTCAGTGGTATTTTTACCAAATGTACACTGCTCAAAAAAATAAAGGGAACACTCAAATAACACATCCTAGATGGACAGTTTGATTTCACAGAAGTTTGATTTACTTGGAGTTATATTGTGTTGTTTGAGTGTTCCCTTTATTTTTTTGATTTTTTTGAGCAGTATATATTTACTCTTACTTCACTAATTTCTTGGAAAACTATTTTTAATTTATACTTGAGTAAAATTATGTTGAAGCAGTGCTGGTCTTACTTGAGTACAATTGTTAACAGCAGTGTAATAACTTGTTTGTTTCTCGTAGCTCAAAATCAAGAGTTTCTTCCTTTGATGAAAGGGAGAAAGTTTAGTGGATCATCTCTGCCCTTTTCAAGTTAGCGTCTAACTTCAGCCTCTGAAGTTGCTGCTATCAGAACAGATTACTCTTTAACCTCCTTCTGCACCCGCACTTGTCTTTTGATACTTCAATATTTATAGCTTATTCTGTGCTCTCACTCAACTCATTCATATTTCATTAGCTTCCAAACATGTTTGGCCCTTTTTGTTGGCTTTATGATGCTCGTGGAGATAAAAACAAGGTATAAAAGTGCATCAAAGTAACTAAATCAGATCTTCTTGCCCTTCTGAGAGTCTGACGCCGTGTGAGCCAGGCTTGAAACCGAACTTATCCTCTGTAGTCGGCCCACCAGACGTTGCTCTACCACAAAGAGTAATCATTTACCCAGAAATGCATGAGCAGCGGTGAGGAGAGGCATGTGACCCAGAAATCAGGCAGGTCAGACCCGAGGAGTCAGTCAGCTGACTGCTGGCAGGAGGAGGAGGGTCAAAAGACGAAACAACAGCTCTGCAGGCAGTGAAGCATCAAGGAGCTTTTATTGTACCCAGTACAGATCATCAGAAACTCAGCAGTGTAAGAAACACATTGTGAGGGGGGAGGGGATGAAGGGAGAGCCTGTACAAACACAGATCCTTTGATGAGATCATCATCCACCTCTGGTGGATTTCTGGCCTTTTCCACTTTCTCACAGTTTAAAGCAGCAGCATGTAACTTTTAGAAATAATATGTTTGTTTTTTTTTCTTTACATATTTGTTAAAACTATCACCCTGTCGTGACAATTTAACATGAAACAGAAAATCGTTTTTCTATAGACTTGCTGTCATCTTCAGAAACGTACTGTTCTGTCAGGAACAGCCAATCAGAGCCAGGAGGAGGGTCTTAGCGCTGTCAATCACACTCCCCGTTTGCTCTGTTACACTATCACTGGTTCACCGGTGATAGCCTGTGATGAATGCTAAGACTAGTTAGCATGGCCAGTGATGACAGTGGATAAATGGTAAGTTGTCTCTCCACTATTAGCAGATTGAACAGCAAGTAGATGAGGATGATCAACAGCGCTCCTCCTGGCTCTTGATTGGTTGATTTTGGTGGGAGTGGTGCATTTCTTCAGACAGCAATAATAGCTCAGGGAGGTGAAGGAGACCAGTCTTTTCACATTTGTCTCAAATTACACTGACATGACCTAGTAACGGTAAAAAAACAACGTATTTTTGTAAAAGTTACACACTGTAGCTTTAACAGCTAAGCAACATGTTGTCATTCAGCCTCCTACCTGAAGCCTAACAGCAGTAGTAGCAACATCATTACAGACTGAACTGTACAGCGTGAATTTAAATCAGAACCAATGCAGCCTCATAGCAAAAATATATATATACTTTATATAAGTTTGTCTTTGCCTAAATTCCGAAAAAAGAGCATATAAACAAATTTTTTGTCCAGATCCAGTAAAGAGATATGTCAATGGAGTGGTTCCAGCAAGCAGAAAGACGGAGGTCCACAGAGGGTTCCCGGAGGACTCCGGTGCCCCCACACCCCGGTTGTGTTTGCATGCAGTGCCCTGATGCCCCTGCCATACTGGCGCATCAGAGGAACAACCAACACGTCAAGCACCCAGACAGATTAGGGGAAAGAAAGGAACCATCTTTATTGGATGTTCCCACAGTGACGGCGTGAACCACATACACACACACACCGGAGTTCAGCATATTAAAATCTCTTACATAGACGTAAAGAACATTTACAGAGTGGAGCTGAGGCCCGGACAGATGGGAAAACAGCTGGAGTGTTAAACGGTGTTCTTCTATCTACAGAGTGTTTGTCTTTGCGTGAATTCAAGCCCTTTCGCTGATCTTGGATTTTGAATGTGGAGACATGAAAACAGGGAACCCAGAAAGGCAACTCTAGACAGGACAGAGCTGTGATTGGCTGCTTCCCAGGAAAACAGATTGTCACAAAGTCAGACGGACAACCACTCCCGCGGTCTGTCAGTCCACTCCAAAATGGTGGCATTTGACTTTTTCGCTGTTCGGTTTCCGTGGCAACGACAGCCCTGGCCTTGCAGTTGCAGAGCTCTGGAGCTACAGGGTCCAGTTCTCCCTCCCCTCACAGGTTCCTCCGAGCTTCCGGAGGCCTCAGAGGGATTTTCCAGGGGGCAGAGGTCATTCCCTCCAGGCAGCTCTGCAGGTTCCAGCTGTAGATTTTTCAGAGCTGGTATGAGGAGAAACATCGGGAGTGTCTGCATGTACAAGTGTGTTGTGCATCCGGACACGTGCGAGCCGGCTAGTAGCCGTAGCCGTCAGGGAAAGGCAGGGCGGCGGCGCACTGCTCCCCGGCCTCCAGGAGGTAGGCGGTGGCGTCGTCGTAGTGGGTGAGGGGCACGGTGTCGTCCTCCAGCCCCGGCAGGCCGTCCATGTCCGCCTTCAGGTTGGGCCGCTGGTTGTCAGGGAACGCCATGGAGAACAAAGCCTCGGGATCGCACACAAACTTGTAGACATACCGCTCGCCCGCCACCTGAGGAGGATCACATGTTGGGTGTGAGCAGAAAGAGACGCCAAATCCTCAGTAGAAATGTGATTCTAACAGGAAACTAGTGATGCACCCATCCACTTTTTTCACTTCCGATACAGATATCTGAGGCTTAGTATCAGCTGATCCGATGCAAAAAGACAGTCCAGAATTGACTTAAAACTTTTCTTTTTTTTAAACAGAGACATAAATTAATTAAATTAGAGATGTACTTGATACCTCTGTACCAGTACGGCACACTTAAATACATCAATAGTTTCACTTGTACTGGGGACAATCAAGTAAAAGCACCACAGCTTTAATTTGTTCAGCCAGTGCAGCTGGGAGTAGAGCAGCCAATGTAGAATAAATAATAAAGACAGTGAAAAACCAACCAACAGGTTGACTATCTTGGTCAAACATTTAGAAAAACTGCAAGAAACCTTTTTTGAAATGGTTCACAAAGTCAAACTAGCATTTCTGAATAATAATAATAATAATAATAATAATAAGCATGACATCACACAGAAAACAAAATATAGAATTAGACTGAATAGATCCGCCTTTATGGATCGCCGCATTGACACAGATACCTGATGTAGATATTGTTTCCAATATTAGTAACGATAGAGATATTGATCGATCAATACATCAAATTTTATTTGTATTGCACATTTCAGCAACAAGGTCTTTCAAAGGGCTTTACATGATAAAAACACAAAGTCATGCAACATAGAAGGAACAATTGAAACAATACATTTAGTCAAAGTGCCATCATTAAATTCTTAGTCCTTTATGTTTCAAAAGCAAATCCAAACAGGTGGGTTTTTAATCTAGATTTAAAGTGTTTAAGCAGTTTTCAATATTCTCAGAGTTTGTTCCAGATTCATTGTACACAGAAGCTGAACTCTCAGTTCAGTTACTACTGGATGAATGCATGGCTATAGAAAATTCAAGGATGGGAAGATTGGAAAACTGGAGCAAAGAGAGAAGAAAAAGGAACGTGCCTTTACCTTCTGCATGATGCCCTTCTCGTAGTAGTAGCGCAGTGAGCGGCTCAGCTTGTCGTAGTTCATGGCGGGTCTGTTTTTCTGAATGCCCCAGCGACGAGCCACCTGACACACACCACCGGGACACAAACCCGCACACACACATAAGAATCGGGCGTTGGCAGGTAGAGGGGCAAAACATGGCGGCAGGAAGCAGGCACCAACCTCCTCTGGCTCAATGAGTTTGAACTCCATGCCACGACCGGTCCAGGCAATGAAGTGTCCGTTGGCCGGGTCGTCCAGCAAGGTGATGAGGAACTGCCAGAGCTGCAGGGAGCCGCGGCGCTGGTAGGGAGGGCTGTCGCGGTAAGGAGACGGCTCCTGCTTTATTTTCCCTGCAAACGGAGGAAAGGGTGAAGGAGAGGAGATGGAGAAAGAGGAGGCAGAAGGAAGAAAAAGAAAAAAGGCAAGTGTGAATCAGAAATGTTCTGCATCTCAGTTTGGTGAGACATTCCTACCAGATGGACAACAAAGTGCACTGGCTGGTCATTATGCACAGAGCCGTGTTCATCACTAACCAGCAAGTTACATCGACTTCCAAAGACTAACACAAAGAAGAACATTATTCTGAGGTGGAGGGAAATTAAACCTGGTTCTTATGATTTTCATTATACTAGTAATACTAATTTACAAATCAATAGTCTGTAATTCTGCTTAACACTAAAGAGAGAGTAGGACACTGAAAACTGGAGGGAAGATGAGACAAAAAATGTGAACAAAAAATCCAATACATATTTGTTAATCATACATTTTAAATCACAATATTAATATAATGTATTTTTCAATTCTCATTGTGATATACAAGTTAAAAATAATACATTTAAATGTTACTTGGCATGCTTGTTTATCTGATTGGCTGCCAGTCAAATTTCTCAAGAAACTTTTCCCCTCAGTTATTGGGAAACGGGGACACCAGAGGAACTGTCCATCAGCCCTAAGAAACTCCTGGCTGATTAAAATCAGAAGGTATGAGGCAGCAAAAGCAAAAAAAAAACACATTCTAAAAGTTGGTGTTTCTTTACGTATTTTGTAGTTTTCTCTGTGCTTTGCCAAAGGGGGTCCCTGGCCAGAAGCTGGTGTTGTTAGAGGGACTACTCTAACCCATAAATCTGCTTTGATCTAAACTATCTTAGATCAAAGTCTGACGGTGCCACCAGCACAATGGTGTGGTGAAAATGATGTGATGTGATTGTGTAGCTTTTTCCATGTATGCTAATGAGTTTGCCCTTGTCTGATCAGAGTGTTTCTCCCAAACGGCTTCTAGCAAACCCAGAACAGGACTTCTTTTATGACTTTGAGTATCAGTCTCATTACTGAGCAGCTTGTTGAAGAACAGAGCAGATTTTTACCTTCTAGTCTTTCAGGAACCACACATGTATCGTCAAAGTACAGCTGTGGATCTCTGTCGTAGGAGTAGCCTGAAATGAACCAAGAGGAAAGGCAGCATGAGTCAGATGGAGTGTACATTCAGGCTAAAGAGGCTAGCTGCCTGCTAAGCAGTTTATACAGCAGCTTCTCAGGAGCCGGGGCCAAATGCTGATGTGTGTGTTGCTGTTGACGGCGCTCTCTCAGCAGCTCCATGAGCCACCAGGTTCAAGGTCATAGAAGACATCAAGAAATAACACACACAGACAACAACTGGGCTCTACTCACCGTCATGGGGATTCTGGTAGAAACTTCCTGCTCTCCCAAAGGACGACTGGCAGTTAGGCACTTCTGGAAACAAAACGGAGAGGAGAGCAGGTTTAGAATCTGGGATTAAAGGCTCAGATGAAACGGGCTACATTTGTGCAGGACCACCTACAGATGGAGCACACAGCAGCCCTCGCATGTCTTCTGACTGGTGAAGTTCAATAGGATTAGCTGCATCCTTTCTGTTTTAAGTCTCAATGACAATCAATAGCATGAGACCTCTCCCTCTTAAGGGTGAGTGGATTTTTTGGCAGGAAGCTTCCCCTCCAGCCTTTAGGACCACTTCCTGTCCACTCATGATCAATTTGAAGTTTTCCTATTACTTCCTTGACCGCTGTGCTCATGCTGAGGAGCTTGACGTGCGCTCTCTCCATGCAGAGCTACAGGCGCTGTAGTGACGTGGGTATTTAAAGGCCATAAGAGGATTTGTCATTACATCACAGGGCAGCACAGGCACTCAGCACAAAGCGAATCAGAACAAATCAGTTAGCGTGAGGGGAAAGTTTCTGAGCTTCAGCGTAGAGGAGGGAGGGATGTATGCATTAGGGCCAGAACAACAGCTGGGCTGGTGGGCGTCCGGGTCCAACCATCCCCCGGCAGTCACTCTGGCTGCGTCCATGCCAGCACGCAGCCTCTCTGTCAGGATTGTTTGTTGCGAGAAGGAGAAAAACTGGCACCGTGCGCTCCCTCATGTGCCGTTTCAAAAGAGAAGAAAACTTGGCCTGATGCCAACGATCAACTGAAGGGCGTCTCTCTGAGGACACCAGCCTGGATCTGTTCTAGAAACCTTAAATTCATGGAGCTAAAATTAAGGTCTTAAAAAGCCATAATAACATTAAAATAATGTATGTTTGTCACATGTTAATTACAGGTCTTGTCATGACAGGACGATTTAATCTTGTATACTGTGTGTAGTTTTTATCTTGTGGGACTTTTCTATCTGGCAGAAGTTTGAGTTGCATGCAGGTCTTCATTGCATTCTGTTGCTCAAGACCGTTGAGGCTCCTGGTAACTGGCAGCTAATATACTGTTGCTAGATAACCATTTGTGTCTATAATGGGTGATGGGCCTGACAAATAACAGCAACAAGTGAAAATCATTTCCATTGGGGTGAGAACTAACACACAGGAGTCAATACTGACAACAGCCACAACAGTTTGAACTCTTTTCAACTTTCTAGTGTCTTGTCGTGTGCACATCTATGTGTATGAGCTCAACATTTCACCTGCTTGAATGCCATCAGTCATTTGCCTGTAGGAGAGCAAGTGATTGTGGCCTCATCATTCACGTTCCATAGGAAACGAATGGAGAGGTAGCGATGTAATGCAGCAGGATCACCAAACAATCCCTGTATTTATAGTTCTTTTGGTCTTCAAGGTGGCATTAAAAAGTTTTTATGAAGTCTTAAATCTGACTTGCTGAAATCTGGTTGGAAACGTATTTACTAGTTGCTCTGAGGCTCGTCCTGACCGGCACACCTGACTGTAGCGGGACAAACAGCACCTGCGTGTCCAGGCTGCTGCTGCATGTTAAAACTCACAGTCATGTGTTGATGCCAAGACCAAACATGGCCAGGCACATTCCTCACCCAGTCCCCCCACTGCACAAAGACTGCAGTCAGAACACTGATGCTCACCAGAGTCGAAGCAGAAGTCACGAGGCTCCTGTTTAATGGCCATGGGGTGGAATGCAGCCTGACGGGGGGGCACCATGGCGGGCACGCCCTGCTCGCTGTACCGAGGGTCGATGAGCTCCTGCTTGAAGCCCTGGGGAGGCACCGCCACCAGAGGCTCTGACATCTGCCGGTGGTAGGGGGGGCGACCGTCACGCGGCAGGCTGGTGCTGCTGGGGGGCGTGGCCAGGAACTGGGGACGGCTTTGGCTCTCAGATGGGGGGAAAGGTATGCATGGCTCTGACATCTGCCTCTGGAACCTAAACACAGAGGAGAGGACATCTGTGTTGAAGGATGGCTCACAAAGACATTGAATGAGACAGTGAGAACACAGCGGGGTAGAGAGTGAGGGGGGCTCACCTGTGCTCAGGTGTGAAGCTGTTAGCATCCTGGCTGAGGGGCACGCAGGGCACAGCGAACGGGGGGCTGTGCCCCAGGATGGCCTGCTGGTTGGGGGGTTGCTGTAGTGCACGCTGCGCTGGGGTCTGATTGGCTGTGTGGCAGTGAGGAGGCGGGGTCTGCGTTAGAGCTGTGCTGGTGGGGAGGCAGGGAGAGACCGGTGTGGAGGGTGGGGTCAATGGCTTGAATCCGGGGGTTGGCTTTCCATCACAGGCACTGTGGACGAAGAGGTGAAGGAATGAGCTGATTGGATGACATTCAGGGTGCTCTACAGATGGAGTCAGTCATACCTGTAGCTGTAAAGGCACTTCTCTCCGTAGGGCATGGGACTACTGTCCTGGTGGCAGGGGGACAGGTCCTTGGTGGGGGTCAGCTCTCGTTTGATCTTGGTCGGCGGAGGCCCATGAAACATCACTGCACCGGAGACAATGGAGAGCATCAGATAAGCTCCAGCCATCAACAGATGCTATCTGTAGCGCGTTGGGGACCGACGGCTAAATGGACGCATGGCCAGTGTCTGGATTCCCTAACTGACAGAGACACTCTGCGGGTCTTTATCATCTGCTCCAATCACAGCTGACGCTGTGCCACAGCATGACAGGAGCTGCGCTCAACATGCAACGACCATCAGAACTCCCATCTGATTCCCATTAGGGTTGGCCAATAGCAGCACTCATGAATCAGAGCGGCTGTAATCTAATGGCACTGAATGATTTGCTCCTCGTTGTGCTGTAACCATTAGACACCGGCTGCAGCGCTCCGTGGATCGGCTGCAGTTTCCGGGGCGCCACATAATAGCCACAGAGAAACTGGATCCTGGAGCAGCGGGGCTGCAGAAGTTGAATGAATTATCCAGCAGGCTGATGGACCTGAGTGGAGCCAACATGAGCATGTGAGCTCCTGTGTGTGCGCCTCATGCCGAGGTGGAAGTAACCCGGAGATTAGGCATGGTGAACAAACAAACTTCACTCCAAAGGACATATCAGCCAAGAGACGGGGGGCCTAGGTTTGGTATTGACAGATGGCAAACACTAATCCTGTGTCAGGATGCATTATGGGATACAGTCTGTAAAGTGACACAATAAAAATGAACAGCAATAGTTTGGTTTATTTAGCTTGTCATAGAGAAAAAAAATGTAGGTGTTCAGTTTTCAAAGTAACAGAAGCAGAAGTAAATGTACGTTACTAATACATTTAGAAACGTCAGAGTTTCAAACTATATGTTCAATTCACAAACTACATATTTAATTTCCAAAAAAATTTCCTAACTAAACATTTAGCTGTTAGTCTAAATATTTAAGAACAATCAAATAACTTCACTCCAAATGATAATATTTAGCTTGCTAACTTAATACTTAGTTTTCATGCTAAATATTTAGGTCTGAACTACAGATTTATTTTAGTTGAAACAACTGGATAAGTTAACAAACTAAACAATATTTAGTTTGTTCACTAAATATTTAGTTGAAAATGAAATGTCTAGTCTGTAAATTGTATATTTAATTCAAGCTAAATATTTAGTTTGTAAACTAAATATTAAATTTGTGAATTAAATATTTAGTTTGGAACTTTATTTGTCATTTTTATAAATGTATGAATAACATGGTGAAAATATGACCTTTGAAAAAATTAACACCAACATTGTTGCTATACGACTAAATAAACCAAACTATCGATGTTCATTTTGTACTGCAACTTTACAAACAGCACCCCATAATGCAGTTCTACAATGAAACAAGCTTGAGTATAACGCCGTGGCAACCGTAGCAGTCAGCAGACTGCATAAAGAGTGAAGCTACCTGCAGAAACAGCCTGGAAGAGCAGCTGTACAGAAACACAAGCAGGACTGTGAACCTGGAGGTTAGTTTAACCAGAACAACCACACCCTGTCATCACCTCCCACGCCTCAGAGCGACAGAGGAGGGCCAGTGAAGCTCCACTGGTTCTGGTTCAAACGTGTCAACAAGCTGCTCAAAGCAGGTTTTAGAAGAGGGAGGGGGATCTGGAGTCCGGGGGACGAGGAGGACTGCTCCAAAGCAGCTCCAACCGCTGGAATCTAGCAGTAGCTGAAGGATCGGAGTGTGAAATTTTGTGAAATCAGATTAGGACCTTGGCTCATGTGATGCCCCATGCCACTCGGCTGATTAAACTCAAAATGGAGGGGAGAAGGTGGGAGCCGAGGGCGAGGAAGTCTAAACATCCAGAGCTGGAAGCCGAGCATGCAGACGGGACAGACCCAGGTACTTACAGCTTTCCGACTGGAAATCTGGGACAAACTGCTCATCGTCGGGCACCTGGGCTGTGGAGATACAGGAAGACGGCACAAATGTCAGTACACCACACACACACACCGGAGTGGAGACACACTTGTGACTAATTTGTGTAAAAAAGTGAAGCAAGAAAGAGACAAAGACAGTCTGAGTCAGCCCTTTATCCTCTCAAGGACTTTGCTCTTCTTGTTCCGCTTGCCAGCTCGAGAAATAAAAACGTTGGACATTCTAACCCAGTTAAAGTTTAATGTTCCAAACTGCTGCCTGAACATTTTAAACCACAGCCCAGAGGAGTGAGCCTACCTTCTGCGATCCAGATCTCCTGCAGCTGACTGAGATCTTGAAAGAGTTCTGAAATTCAAAGGGAGAAAGACATTAACTGCAAGTCATCCCACGTAAAAACAAAAGGAAAACAAAAATGGTACCGGAGCTCTCACCTTCTGTGTCCTGGGCGAGTTCTGTGTCCACAAACTTTCTCTTCCTGTCGTTCAGTGGCCGGGTGTTGGGCGAGTCGTCTGCTGCAGAATTCTGAAAGAGATGAACAGAAACCATGACGACCAGCGGCAGCAGACGCCACCTCCATCGGCTAATGGGGCCGATGTGAGAGGCTGGCAGCGAGGCGAGTCCACTTACTCTGGGTGGGACCATGAATGGGACCTGCTGGTCGTAGAATCTGTCCATGCTATCTGTGGGATGGCAGTTCCAATGTGGGAGGGAGGCGGAGGCAGCCACGTGTGGATTCGCTGAAGCTGGAAAAAACAAAACAAAACAAAGAAAGGTGAAACAAATCTCCGGGTACCAAAGCTCCTCTGCGCTCTGGTTGACCTTGGCGTACGACCTCTGCCCACGCAGAATGACGCCTCATTACATGGAGCTGCATTCTGTTGTGATGCTACAACAAACCCACCCTCTTCCTTCAGCTCTGTGTTTAACCAGCAAACAGAGGAACACATGCAAGGCGCTTATATAAGCAGCAGCTCCTTTCCACTGTAATCAGCTTCCAGGATCTTTAGTGAAAACCTTTAGAGATGCTCCCAGCTCAGCAGAATGTGGGCAGGGCGCTACGTCACAAAGCTCCAGACCAAAAACAGTCATGGAGAAGTCAGGTCAGGGGGCTGATTAACTCCTGGAAAAGGCTTGAGGAAGTCATGGGGTGATGATGCCAGTGTTACACCTGGCAGGACCAGAAGGCCTGGCCGGCTGCCTTAAACACAACAGCACTGCAAGCTTCGCCGGGTTGTAGCGCTGCCCCATCCTCACCCAGCGCAGCGATGTGACTCACTCCTCTATCTCCTGGTAATGGATGAATAAAGGATGGCCGCTGGGCAACAATTACAGCTGCCAAGCAGAACGTCAGGGCTCTGCACTACTGACAGAACCAAACTTCAGTAGTAGCCGAATATTGCTTTACTACTTTGACTTCTGGGTCATGTGGAAAAAAAAAAAAAAAAAGAGGGCGTCAATTAGGAAATCAAAATCTGAAGCATGGCTGAACCAGAACATGTTCCGTAGACATCTAACAGAATTATTGTTATTGTATTTTAGAAATTAATTATACAAAAAATAATAATAGATACTAGTATTATAATGAATGTGTTCGTCTGATTCAGGATATGATTAAACGGCAATTTCACAGTTTTAAGGAATTTAGTCCCGTTTTGATTGGGGCTAATCAGAAACTAAAATACTTCCACTACTTCCACTCTACTCAGACCAGGAAAGATTGAGTTTATCAATCCTGCCGCATTTGATCAATTAATCAATTAATTGCATGACAAATTAAAATGAGCTAAAAACTGATTGTTATTTTTTCAAGGGCAGTTTTGTTTACAATCCATTTTATTTCCAGTTTCTGTTTTGATTTTTTTTTGTTAATCATTTTTGGTTGTTGAGTTTTATTTTGGATATTTAAAATGACTTCCAGTTCCATTGTGGAGTGTTCTTCACAAAATTAAACTATTAGTCTTTGACAGGTACAACTTGCATTATCATATTATTCGCAAAATATTACTTGAAAATGGTCTAAAAAAACCCCCAATATAAATAGATTATTTCGATAACTATTGGGTCAATTTATCACTAGGTAAAGTTAGTTATCGTGACAGGCATCAATTTTACACTGATTGCAGAATCTCTTTTTAATAAAGTTTCCAATCTGTAAAACCTAAAAGTCAAAATTTCAAGACTTTTTGGCATTTAGTCCACCTTAGACAGACTCCTGCTAGAAAAGCGAGTCTATGAACATGTTGACCAACAGTTTATGCTATGGTGTAAATTATGAAGTTTAATATACTGCAGATATATTAAACAAATAGTTTCCGTTAATTCCTTAAGTTTTTGTGGGATTTTTAACGTGTTTGGTCTTTAAGGTAAGAAATCATTTCTGTCATGTAATCATGTAATAGCACAATTGCTAAATTTCATGCATAATCTTGACATAACACTTTACAGTCTGCTACAAAATCTCTCAGTCAATGCATAAAAATACTTCACCTATCCCGTATTCTGGGTCATATACAAGGTGAGTATACAAGGAACAAAAGTTTTGCAGATTTGTCAGGGTAAATTAATATAGATAGGTGTTTACTGAAAAGGTATCTTTGTTGATGAGCTGGGACCTCCTTTGCCATTACCCTAATCTTTAGCTCCTTCCATACATTCTCAGTTAGATTCGAGATTCAAGTGCTGAGCTACTCAAAGGATTATTATTACGTTATCAAGAAGCATGTCGGTTAGATTAAAGCATTACTCATCTCTGTTTGGAGTATGAATTACACTGGGCTTATCTGAGGAATCCCTCCACGGCTCGACTGAACACAAACAGGACCCCGTAAGGTGGTCTAAACACGGCTTTTCACAAATCATAAACTGAGGTGATTTGCATGTTTACATGGTGAATCTAGTGGGACCAGTCAAAGTACCGTTAATTTTAAACTAGATCCTATCAGGAGCAGTCATCAAAAACAATGAAATATAGTCCTTTATTCAAATAAATCTAACGCCTCAGCAGCACAATTAGTCATTAGCGTCCGCTTTAAACCGAACCTGAGGAGGATCAAAAGTGCGCCACAGTCTCCCCAACGCAGTCACAGCTTCACGCGACAGAACACAACTAATATTGAGCTAAAAAAACAAAAAACAAAAAACACACACACACAACAAAAAGTCACCTCTTCTGTAAAACTTCTATGTTTAAGCCGATGGTGGCGGTGGGGGTCCGAAGCTCATTCTGCTCACAACCCAATACACACACACACACACACACACACACATATATATACTACCACCTACTGTCCT
Source organism: Poeciliopsis retropinna (assembly GCA_010277075.1). Taxonomy (NCBI): domain Eukaryota; kingdom Metazoa; phylum Chordata; class Actinopteri; order Cyprinodontiformes; family Poeciliidae; genus Poeciliopsis; species Poeciliopsis retropinna. The sequence goes on along the minus strand of VMRM01000044.1, from coordinate 1,410,986 downwards.
CCGCCCTTCCCCCTACCCAACCATGTCTTGTTTTCTTCAATGAAGTGAAACTCGATCCGTGTGGAATCACAGAGAGAGAGAGGGGGGGGACCGAGAGGGGGGCGGGGGTTACTGGTCCATCCATCCATTCATAAATAAATAAATAAATAAATCACAACCAGCCGCCCAACCGCACAGATAAACCAAAGCCAACACACGAACAAAAACATTGGTAAAATATAAAATATAAGACCAGAGTTAAAACACAGCACGTTCCGATAAACTGTAGTTTCAGAAGTCGATAACAAGGTACATGTAAATCAAATCAAAGCGTTGCTTCTGTCCGATGTCTAAAAACTACGTAGCTAAAAAAAATAAAAATAAAGGTTCATAAACACGTTTCTCGCAAATTAAACAGTGCAGCCCACCTTTGCCTGTATGTTAAACGTCCTGTATGTCGAAAAAAATGCAACAGAAATATCCAAATAAAAGTACAACGTGTCGAGAGCCGCGAGCCCGTCTACGCACTTGCTTTACTGGAGCTTCTCCTCCGACTCACAAAACTTGACTGAGCTTTTTCTGTAACGGCCCGGCGCTTTTCCCCTGCGCTCGAGAGGCACGCAAAGGTACACGCTGATTGGTGGGTCAAGTCTGCCTGTCAAACACGCAGCCAATAGCGTCTCCCATGTTTATGACTTATTCATGAGATGCAGTTTGACCAATCACAAGACAGCAGTGTCCTATTTTTATGAATGGCTGGATTTCATTCACATTTTTTTTAATCATCGCTGCCAGACGTGTTTGTTAAAGGGCCAGCAGCAGTGGAAACGTACTGGGAGTCAAATCTACAAAACAACACGAGCGTCATCCTGGGATCTGTCCTGTTTAACGGCAAATTGGATCATAATTGTTCTAACTCGGCATTGTTGCTGTATTGAGCATGCAAATTTATATTTCACTACTTAGTAGTTTACTCTTTCAGAAATAACATGTGCACAAATGTTACAAATTACATAAATTAAAATCTGAAAAACTATCTGTGCAATTTGTGTTATTCAGTTTTCAAAGTTTATGGAGTTGATGGTGTGTTTTTCCTATAAACATTGTTTTATAGGAACCGGCAGTGTTTAATTAAACACTGCCGGTGTTTAGGCTTTTTTTAATTAAAAAGCCTTTTTGCATTGTAAGCACAATTGCTTGGGGAACCCTAAAACAGCACTTTAGGTATTGATTTGGGCTTTAAATGTGCTGATGAGGTCACTAATTCTTGTAGAAGTGTCCAGTCAGAAACAGATATATATTTTAAAATGTTATGAACTTGCTATTAAAGGGAAAACGTAAACACCAGACTCATATTTTCAGGTGACAGGTGGTGGAATCCAAAGGTTGGAGGGCATGGACGAGTGACCATCCTGATCATATTAGGAACCCCTCATGTAAACTCTATCTGACTGCCAACGTCACAGTTGGCTCCAACAGCTGGTATGAAATCTATAATCCCTGGCAAATCCCTGCAGCTATGATGTAGCGATTATGAGAGTGCTGCTGAGGCAGTAATAGTAGAAAGAGACAATCACATATGTAGTTGTCACATAGAATATCAGCGGTCAGCCATTAGCCTATGGCAAGCATGTTGTCTTCAGCATCAGCTGAAACAAGGAGAGGGGGCAGAAATATCCACTGACATTCTCGACTGAGCGTAAATAGCAGAGGACATCTCAGTCAGTGAGACTATCTGAAAAGCAACAGCCTGCAGGTCCACTGGCGTTTGGTGCTGCGGATGTGGTGGGTGGCCATATGGAGGCACATTGTGCTGCCCTTCTTAATTTTTTTCCTTAAATAAACCGGCCACGTGTGACGGCTGACATGCTGTTTGTTTAGATACTGCTTTCTGTTTCTTTCTGGGTGGTTTGGACAGTGAAAGTGGGTGTTGTGAAGACGAGGCCAGCTTTTAAGCCCAGGAATCTTGTTCCTTCCAAGGCCTTTTACTGTAGGTTAGTGTGACACTGACGTAATGGCCAGGTCAGTGAAGAGCGTTTCTTGGAGCCATGTAGGCTAATCCCGGTTGTTGCAGAGCAAGGTTAGAACACGGCAGAAACAGCAACCAGGTCTGAAACCTTAGCACAGCCTTCATCTGTGCACTTCTCAAACAATTTCAGATATTCAAAAAATAAATAAACAGTTTGAAAAACAAACACAGCTGATGGTGCAGTTACAGGGTATATACTTGCAGAGATTTAAACAACATTACATAATGTTGAATAACAGTAGGGTTTGGATTTTATCCGCCCCACTTTGCTTTCCTGGATCCCTTTAAGCTGGATTAACCCCTTCTCATTTTAAATGTAAACTAAGCTCCAGTTCAGAGTGGTTTCTGAAAAGATTATGCAAGGTACAAACTTTCTTTAAGACCAGTGCAGACCCCGAGAATGTTTCACTGTGTGCTGATAAAACTAAATCATTCGGCTGTAGTAATTGGACAATAAAATCCAAAAATCCTCCCAGTCAATGTGAACGGCTTCGCTGTCCCTACTGAAAAGAAGCCTTCCCACAGCATGATGTTCCCTCCACCATGCTTCACTGGTAGAGCATACTGCCCTTCAAACAAGGACAGCATGTCTATCTGAGCAATTTGTGACAGTATGTCCTTGTTTGCAGTTCAGGGCTTATTTCATCAGAGCATCTTCTTCTCCTGCATGACTTCTGGAAAACCGGTCTTCCATAAAGATTATAGAAACAGATCCAAAGATATATACAGATCACTGTTTGCACATCTGCTAAGTGTATTTTTCCCAGCCAAAGAGATAAACTTTGATCCTGGTTTTATTAAGAACGATGCAGACAGAAACTTAGAATTACAGGTTCCCCAACACTGTCAACTATAAACTGATGCTTGTCACAAAAGAGAAACGGCGATTCGCTGAGTCTGGCTCTGCTGGCCTCACACAGCTGCTGTTAACCTCTGCATTGCTTTAGGCTGCGCATGACCTTATGTCACAGCCAACAATACACTGCAAGCTGTTAGCCCAGCATCGAACTGTTCTCTATTATTTTTCTGATGATCAGGTGACTCCCCGACTAGGTAACTTTATTCATTTTATTAACAGCTGCCCTAAGCAATCACTTATAGTTACCCACAGTCAAACCATTATTGTACAACACTGCACAGAATTCGTACTTGTATATTTGCATTTTGTATCTCATCTTACCGTCATTGCAGTCTCAGTGTAGTATATAGTGATGAGAATTTTGCCGCTGAGTGTCTCAGCAAGCCTGTCCCAGCTTGCAAGCATCTGTCGACATGCACATTTCAGAAAGAGTTCAAATAGAAAAGCAGGGCCTCTGGGTGCAGGATGCGTTCACTGAGGGACAAGATGCTACTCGTATCCTATTAATAGCACTTTGGGAGATAATTCCTGCCTTGTCATCCCAGCAGCCAAACCCAAGAAGCCTTGCCAAAGGCTGTTGTTTCTTTCACCATCTCTCTTTTTTCTCTCCGTCTGTCCAACACCTAATTCAGTGTCTGCTACAGCCAGTTCTGCAGATTACTGCTATTCTTCAGATCAGGGCCAAAACCCACAATGACAAACACCAGGAGCTAATAAAACAAAGTTTTCTGTTGTTCCTTATTTGCATTGAGATGTTGGGTTTTAAGTCAGTGACATAGCTTGGAATATCAGGCACATGGTTTTAGTTGAACTTTAGACCAGGGATGTCAAAGTCAAACACACCGAGGGCCAAAAAACCAAATTTGCTACAAGCCGAGGGCCGGACTGGTTCAACGTTTATTAAAATATATTGAAATGATTGAACATAGCTTATTGAACCAAGACATAACACAGTGTATATTACTTAATAATTAAATGAATAAAGCAATGTTTTCTTATGGATCTGTCAGTAATTTCAAGTGAAACCATTTTCCAACAGGTAAACAGACAAAAACAAACTTCCTTCAAAGAAAAAAACACATGTTCTGTACATAAAAAATATAAAGCAATATTTTGTTATGACTCTGACAGTAACCTCAAGGGAAAACATTGTCAACAGGCAAACAAAAAAAATTAATTGTTTAGAAAAACTAAATATGTTTCTTAATATCAAGATAAATACATAAATTAAAGTGCATTATAAACTGAAAATACATTATTGTGCTGCTCTATGGTGTTCATATTCTTGTCTTTGTGTTTCTGAGAAGCTTGATGGATTATAATCTTAGATTATATTCTTTCATTACAGCCAAATTTTCTCCACACAGAAAACACACAGGCAGTGATGGTAGAGTTACTTTGAAAAAGTAACTTAGTTAGATTACTGATTACTTGATTTGGAAAGTAACTAAGCTACATTAAAAGTAACTATTTTAGTTACTTTCAGCAATTGCTGACAACAACACTCTGCCGCCTGTGAAAATCACATTGATCTTTGCCAATAACTAATTGCAAGTTATTTTATAATGATTCCATCAACAATGTGTCTCCAGTTATAAGATTGAACTGGAGGGGAGATTGTTTAATGGTTACAACAGAACAAAAACACTTTAGTAATTTGTGCGTGTTTTTGTTTGCTTCTATTGTCTGGAAAACTATAAACATGATTTTACCCCCCCACTGCCCCAGCCTCCAGGTTGTGCGTTACGGCCCTGTGTTTGGTGTCACAGATCTCACAGATCTCCTCCTGCTGCTCTCCAGCTCAGATGGCTGCACAGATTAGTGACACTTATCTTAATATTAATTATTATAATGACGTTTAGTCGGGACTCGTTCATCCGTGGCTGTTTTCATGTTTATTGCGCTGTTCATATTAGTTTCGATGTTTTCTTTTTTCTGGAGCGCAAAGCAAAGCTCGACGTGATTCAGAGGTAAAATATTAACTTGACATTAACAAAGGATGATCATCCTGGAAATGATGGACGAAAACTAACTGGATGTCAGACAAATTCTGGGTTTATGTCTGCTTGTCTCCAAGCCCAAAAGGCGCAGCCCGTGACTCATTTAATTTACAAGCAACTTTAGAAAGAAAAAACAAGCCCAAAACCGGAATAAACAGAATTGGCGACCGAAACTCAAAATAGTTCCTTTTCAGCAGCAAGCTGCGCATCTCCCTCTTGTTTCTGTCGCTGCTGACACTGTCGCATAGAAACTGAGGTTACTCTCCAAGACGCGTAGAGGAAATACAATTACAAAAGAAAATAGTAACGGAAAGTGGCTTCGACAAGTAACTGTAGTCTGACTACCTGTTTGGAATAGAAACGCGTTAGATTTCTCATTACTGAAAGAAAGTGGTCACTGTCTGCCTCCACCTGGCTTGAAACCCTCCGTTCTCAGCGTCCACTAAACGTTTAGACATTTTTGAGGAGGGGGTACCTGAAAGTTGATCTCTGCTCTGATTACTCATGAAGCCACTCGTGCTGCAGTGACTTCGCGGGCTACCGTTGCATTGTGGGGAATGTAGTCTTGGTCAAGGCCCGACCTTGACTTTGACATATGTGCTTCAGATGTTCAGTGTTTGACTTCATAGGCAGAAAAGAAAGGGAATACACAATTTACACAAAAACACACTTGGAATCTACTTCTATACCTGTGGAAAGAGAGAGAAAAACAGACACGAGAAACCACAGCGACAAACAACCATGGCATACATAACATCACTGAAACGCACATGGTGCTAATTAATACAAGATGTATTTAGAGGCAGAATGTATCTGTTAATACCTGAATTCATTGTGTGTGTACTTGCCTGAGCATGCTTGTGTATATAAGGTTTCTCCATAGGAGTGCTCAGTAGGGGGTGTGATGACCAGATGATAGAAGGCAGACATGGAGGAGGTCAGAGCCCCAGACATAGAGAAGGTCCTCCAGAGAACCTACTCCTCCTGACCTCCAACCCCAGATGGTGAACAAAAAAGGTGGGTGTGGAAAGACCAGGCATCACTCCACCAGGTCAAATATGGTGCTGATGTCTGTTGTTATAGAACCCATTTAAAATGGGGCACGGGCAATGGCCGATGGAGACATCCCCCCTTCCAGAACCCTCAATAGCTGCGTTTCCATTACAAATGTGCACAGATCTTTCTCTATGTTCTGTTATTGTTGAAAAACACAGTTTTGCATTTGTGGCGTTTTCATTAAAAAAGAAAATTAAAATGACATTTTATTCATTTTATTCGTGAGATAAGTCATTAAAAATCCTGGCAGCAACAGATGCAAACAATTACATGAGATATATTCTGACGCTCATCTGTCAGCCAATCAGAGGAGACGTCGGTGTGTGTCAGGTGTTGGAGCAACACACTCCTCAATGAAGAGATTTTGTCAGCATATGTTCTTACACAGAATCAGGATTTTGCTTAAGCACAAAACCCAGCCTCATTATACTTTACCATGTGATGATCAAAATTTAGATTTTTAAGGATGTAGAATGATCAAAAGGTTACTTTGACTTTAGTTTGATTATTTTTATTCCAGTTTGATTATTTTTATTCCAGCTTGTGTTTCATTCATTTCTGTGTGTTTGAGCTCTAGAGTTGCTTTCCCCTCAGTTCCTCTGTATCCTGTCCTTCTCGGTTTCAGTCACATAAGGTCAGACTCTCCTGTTATTTACATGCTGGTTTCCTTTTTCCCCTGTGGGCCACGCCTCTGCATGTTGGCTCTCAACAACACTCATTGTGACAACAGTTGGATCAAAAGTGACTGCAGCTACAAACTTTTCAGTCAGAATTTGACTTCAAGAAAGCAATTAATGTCTGTCTGGTCAGGGATGGTAGGTTACAAATGCATGGTTAATTGGACAATATTTGGTAGATTCATAAAAACTAGTTTTACTCTGACAGAACTGAGCTTAGAACTAGTTTTTTTTTGTTAAGGGTGACCTGTTGGTAGAAGTGTGATAGTCTAGTCAAAGTCTAGGGTTAAGCATGACCTTAAACAGACTCGTAATGCTTAAAGCTGCAATTTGACTGTAAGTTTTACAAATGTTTTCTTTTGTTTGTATATTTGCAGAAATTGTCACCAAGCCGTGACAGCTTGATATGAGACAGCGCCGCCAACTGGAGGATGATTGACAGCACTAAGACCTGCCTCCTGCCTCTGATTGGTTGTTTCTGATTAGCGACACTGTCGTGGCATAGTGACAGATTCAACAAATGCATAAAAAAAAAAACTATTTTTATAACAGTTGCGTAATTCAGCTTTAACACAGTGACGTAGTCGTAATGTTGTATCAAAAGTTTATAAAATTGTGTTTGAACAAACAGCTACTGTTGAGACTGATTTATTTGAACGTGCTGAAATCTGTTTTGCTGTGGCATAAAGTGAACACACTCGTCTACGATTGCTTCTCAAGAACTCTGAACAAAATAAATTGGAGTTCAAATGTAGCTTAAGTGGAACCAAAAGATGGCTATCAACTTGCAATTGGATTCTGTTTGTTTAGTTCAGGTGATTAAGGGGGAAAAAAAAGGAACAAAAACATTACGTTAGAGACTTCTGTTCATCGTCAGATCTTGAAGTGCAGTGAGATGCCAGCAGTCAGCATTTAGTGAGGGTGACACTTTGCAGAGGCAGATCCAGACGGCAGAGGCTGGACATATTGATTCTCCAGGCCCTCTCGGTTTGATCAGCTTCTGGATCACTGGGGGGGGGGGAGAGAGCTGCCCTTGACTCCCTCCGATGTTCTGACCCTAAAGGCGTGACACGCTGCACAGACACACTTCTTCTGAAGCAGATCAGAAAACGTGATCAGGACAGATGCTTTTGTTTACAGCAGTCTCCCCTGAACCTGCAGGTGACGTCCTAATTAAAATGAAGCATTTGGTTCTGGTTCCATTGTTTTGATGATTTCACTCATACGAGCAGCAGCAGCTCTTAGTTGATCCTGGTGTCACTCTAATGATTCCCTGTGGATCACAGTGCTCTGAACGAGGAGCACTCTCTGAATCTATACTGAAATGACACAGCAGTGAGAGCGGTCTAGTAGTTAATGTGTGCAGCTTTATCCCGCTAAAGGTTAAAGCTGCACACATTAACAGAGCTGTACCGTTACCTCTGTGCCTTCTTCCTTTTTCATTTTACAATATGCAAATTGATCAGATAAAAGAAATACTGCGAATGGTTTATCCTTATCTTAGCAAGTTATAACTTTCATCCCTCAAATTGGACTGCGGCTGAATCATGCAGTTTTTGGAGAATCCAAAAAATGCATGATAAACTCACTTCAGCTGTTCTCTTCGCAATTTGGAAAGGCTTATATATTTGGGAACAGTTCCTGCGTTTCTGTTACAAATGTGCACAGAACTTTAACAATATTCCCCAAATGCCAAAAAAAACATAATTTTGCCATCGTCTTGTTGCCATTAAATAAGAAACATATTAAAATCACGTGTGTTCACGTGGTAAGTAATTAAAAACACATCATCCACTGATACTTCCTGTCGTCTTTGTCTTGTCTGAGAGTAACAACATCCTGGTGATCATGTGACACATGATGCGTAAAAAGTATTTTCATTGCAATTTTGCAAAATATACAAATTTTTATACAGCTGCTCCACCAAAAACATTTTATCAAAAAAAAAAAAAAAAAGCTTTTCCATGAAGCAAATTTATTTTGATAATTCCAATTTGCGCAATCTTACAGCCAATGGAAACGCAGCCTGTGCAACAAGACCCAGCAAACTGTTACAAGCTAACAATTTAGCCTTCAGAGCAAAAATGAAGCTCCTGTTCTTTTCAAACAGTCAAGGTATGTTAACTGACAACAATTAACCTTGTCTTCCAAAAAAACCCAATTTTTTAAATCTTAAATTACTTCACTGCTGTGCAGTCTGTGCCGCCTGCGGTTTCCAAACTACAACTATAGGCAGTGCAGAAAATCGTCATTGATCGCTGATTGGCCTGATTGAAATTCTACCAGAGTTGTGGTCCAGTTGTTACCATCGTCTGACGTGGAGAGGAGGAAATCTTCATTAAGTAGGGCAGTCTTTAACGATGTGCAACTGTCATAAAGTTTCTCCTGAAAGGTGTTATTTATCCTACTGTCCTGTAAAAGTTGAACATTAAAATCATTTTTATCACAATATTGTTATACTGGCTCACAGTCAACTATATGCATTTGTCACTTTCTACTTCTGACTCATATGGAGCCTGTACAACGTTTTGGAAGGTGAAGGGGAATTGAGAGGGTGGATGAAAGGTGGACCCTCGTCATCAGCACTCTGTTCATTTCACAGGGAATACAGAACATGGGGTTCTTGCAGTCGGTTCTTCTCTCGTCGTCGACATCTTTGAGATAACGAAACCAAAAAATGTCACCACTGGTGGTCGCTGGTGGTAATGAATTTTTGCACTTCTGCTGTAAAATGAGAAGAAAAAAAACTGACACAGTAGTGTCTGAAAAATTCTAGAATTATTCTATCCACTCTGTGGGATGAAGTACCACACATTGTCCGTGTGAGTGGACCACGAACTGGTTCTGTCAAGAGGAAAGCTTACAAATTACACCAGAACGGTGACAGAAAGTGTGGTCAAGGAGTTATTGTATGAATTGTTTTGAACCTGCAGGTAGAGCAATTCTGACTCTTCGTGGATCAGAGAAAACTTGATCGTAAATGTACGACGCGTTTTCATTCTGCCCCGGAGAAATGAATCACTAAGAACCTGGAATGAATGTGGCCTGCATGACGAATGTACAGAACTTGTGATTGTGACTAATGTCAACATTAAGCACTTTAGACAGAGCAGAGCTCCCTCTCTGTTGAAGCTGCTGGTTTATCTTTAGAGATAACCCGCCTCTGGAAGACTGAGGCTCAGATAAAGCACATAGGTTTGATACTTTTGTCGGTTTAATGAGAGCAGATTACATCACACTGGTGAACAGCCTCGTCCGCTAAACAAGGGCTAGCGTGCCACACAACGAACCATGCAGGTACTGATAAAAGCGCCTGCTGCTGCTCATTTGTTCGGATCAACATGACTGTGAAAGACCGTTAGCACAGAGTGGGTCAGTTTATTTGTTAAGGCAATCGATTGCTACAAAGGACAGAAACAGATATGAATCGTGACATGCACGGGAAAATCATCCAGACAGCCTTCGAGTGAACGCTGCACTTCCGCTCGTCGGCTCATCGACCTGACCTGCAGACTTTCTGCGGCCAGCGTCCTTTTTGTGTTCGGAGTGATCCTCGATGCTAGAACAGAGAAGGAGAGCACAAGAAATAAACCCAGGGCAGAAATGGAGATATGTCTGATGAGTTGGATCCACGCACTCTGATTTGTTCACTCTTTGTCTCAGCAGGCATGCGGTGATTTAATTAACTTCTGATAAAATATTATAAAACAAATATGTACACTCTGTAATATAGGCATCTAAAAGCATTCTCTCAGTAAATGTACAGTTACTGTAAACATGCACTCTGTAACCACTGAGTCCAGCTGGCACCCAGGCTCCTTTTCTGTACATGCTGCTTACATTGAAACATTTCAGCATCAAATTGGCCGCTAAGATGGATGTAACTGACTGATGAACAACATCCCAGATTCCTAAATGAAGCTGAAGTGACGCCTGCGACTGGTTTTAACGGCGCCTGGCCTGAGCACGGACTCAGTGGCTGTTAAAGGGAGTCAGGGTGTGAAGGCGTCGGACGCCCAACCCTACAGTGGAGCTCAGTTTGGACCGTCAGAACATCTTGGTCTCCCTCTGCCCTGCGGCGGCACACTTTTCCACATCGTCTAATTCACATCATGTGAATGTCACGGCAGATTAAAGGGTTCGTTCACATTTTTTTAAGTGATGCTCTGTTCACAATGTTATCAGGAGTAGTTTCCTAAGTAGTGGCAAATGGATCATGTGAGTAGCTAGTAGCTAGATAAGCTATTTAACACAAATAGGTTATTTTATCCTCGGTGAATGTTCACACCTGTGGGAACCAGTGCTGTTTGTCCATGTTGATTCCACAATCGTTTCAATTGAACCTCAAAATATGAAATATAATCACAACTTCCATATTATTGTTTATTTAACAAATATGAAGCTAAAAGTGCATTACTGCTACTTCGTCTCCTGAGTTACTACTAAGTTTTTAGTTTTTTTTTTATGCACATCATTACCATTTTAGCTTCATCTTTATCTAATAAACAGCTACAGTGTGGAGTTTTCTCAGACTTGAGGTTAGATTTCAATCATTTTAGAACCTGGCAAAGAACACGTTTTGGTTTGGTAAACTCTAGAGTTTAGCTGGAGTGAACTTTCTTTGCACCATGATGACATCATTTGATCTGATTAGACGGACTGGAAAAGTGCTTTTGGAGACCGACTGCATCAGTGGAACGGTGATCTGAGCCAAAACGTGCCACATTTTAACAATATATTAAAAGACATTCATGTGTACATTTACAGTACATGTGGGCTAGACCTAGTTTCCAGAAATATACATATTCTATCTGCATATACTCTTCTAATATATTTTGTCGGGACAGTATACATTTGCTATAAACACCAAATCAAGCTTTAACATTACTACATTTTTCATTTCAAGCAATTTTCTTTTTTTTCTTTTTCCTTCCATCAACTCCTGATGGACCTCGGTGAAGGTTTGGCAGCTCTCCCTCAAAGTTTGACTCAACTACTAAGGGTCAAGTCTCAATAGCTGCATTTCCATTGACCACATAATTTGGCATGTCACAAATAAATTCTCTTAATGAAAATGCCAACTTTGAAAAAAAAAAAAAAAAATGTTTTTTTTCTTTGGCCATCTCAAAATTTATGTGTATTTCTGCAAAACTGCAAGCAACAGGATGCTGCCATTAGTGAAAACCACAAAGAAGATGGCAGGAAGTAGTTGGAGGATGATGGCGTGTTTTTAACAACTCATCCCCTTAATAAACTTATTCACATGTGATCTTAATTGCATTTCTTATTTAATGGAAACAACTCAATTGCAAAATGTTTTTTTTTTTTTCCCCCCCAACATAAACAGAACAGTGACAAAAGTTTTGCTCACATTTGTAATGGAAACGCAGCTAGTGACAGAGACCCTCCCTGCAGTAGACACACACACACACGTTTGTTTGACCTGTTGATGTTGAACTCAATTAATAAAAGTCAGAAGTGAGCCGTTCTTCAGCAGCCCTCAGGGCTTCTGACGTCGCTGGAAGTGTGTGTTGTACTGTGCACAGGAGCTGATTCTATTGAAATCAGGAATTTAGTGTTACAGCACATGCATCACTTTTCTAACAGACAACCACATTGTCTCAATGATCTACTTTCAGTCCAGACTGATATCGTAGCAATAATGGAAGTTTTCCGTGCCGGGAGCCTCCGCCGGATCGTCCGCACAGCCAGGGATAGGTCTCTAAAGGGTTTCTTTTTGTAGAACGGTGATACTACAGATTCTAAGTCCCTGCATGCTTCTGTTCTTTCCGGGCCAATGTTACACCACGACGCCATCAATCTGCAAGCGCAGTGAGTTAATAATGAATGAGGCCTTTCCTTTGCTGTGGCGTGATGAGAGTCTGTGGGGAGACCCGGAGACCGGTGCTCTTACAAGCAGCCGTTGTTTCATTATTCATATGGGTTCTTCAACCAGGACCAGGATCTCACTGTGTTCACCTGGCTGCCCCCCCCTCTCTCCTCTGTCCTCTCTCCCAGTCGTAGTGTTTCGGTCTCTAATGGACGGTCGTGTGACCTGCCTCTGTGACCGTCTGGACCGAGCAGCAGAACTCAGCTGGCCGGGTCGTATTGGTGTGTGACTCGGGTTTTCAAACGGCTGAAGGAAAGGATGTTTTCGGACTCCAGGATGATGGTTGGTTCCGTTTGTTGTCACCTCTGTAGGTTCTGAGAATAAACTGTCTGTAGGCCGCGCAACGTCAGGAACAAAAAGGAATTTCTCAGGTCTACAATCCAACCCGGTGGTTGTTTTGCAGCAGGAAGTTGTAACGTTTAAATGTGTGTGTGTTTCTGAGTCGGGGTGTTTTGAGTCCTACTCGCGGCTGTATTTGCTTTTCTTGAAGGTGAAGAAGGAGGTCTTCTGGGCCGGGCCCAGCAACATGGGGACCTGGTTTTTGTGCGTGATGATGACCTGAGGGAGTAAAGAAAGAAAAATGACAGAATCCGCTTTAAAAACTTTTCTTGAACTAAGTTTGACAAGCTTACTAGACTGACAGTCAGCTTTTATTAGAATTTTATTTAAAAAAAACTGGCAAGAGAGGCTTTACTGCACAGTGACAATTAACTGACTTCCCTTGTGAGATGAATAATGTGCTGTGAGATTTGAAGGAATGACATTGTTGGAGGTCAAAGCCTGGCATGGCCAGTATGAAAGCTTGGTTACAAAAGTTAAAAAAAGCTTACAGAAGTAGAACAACACCAAGCTTAGCTTACCATGTTAACAGTCTCTGTTAGCTTGCTATATTAGCTTGCTACGTTAACTCTGAAAGGTCTGACCTCTACGGCCCCGTCCTTTATTCATACTCCTTCAACATTATGGCCTTTGTCCATTACAACCCCAAAATTTCAATGTATTTTATTTGAGGTTTTATGTGGGAGGCTGGCACAGTGGAGCGCACAACTGTGAAGTGGAATGAAATTCAGATTGTTGTCCATTTGACTAAATACTGGTGAATAATGACATGGTGCTACCAGAAGTGGTCAGGGTGGTTGGGATTTGTAAATGAAAGGGCTTTGGAGGAAACAAACGGGTCCTCTCACCGTGCAGGGAGGCTGCATCCAGGGCTCACCATCGATCTGCATGGGCAGCCGCCGAGAAGTCCTGGAAACAGACAGCAGAGGGATGAGGGGTCAGGAGCTAGTGTGGGGAGCAGAGGTTGGTAAAGATGGGCGATGGTCATGAAGGTCAGATATCACACATCTCTGAGGCAAGAGGGACGACTGTTAACTCTGTCCCAGTGTCAGGGTCAGACACTGCTCTCTTTGTTCCCATGAGAGCAGATCCCAGACAGGCCCCCACTCTTTAAACTCCCCAACCCACTGTTCACACACAACACACACACACACACACACACACACACACCCACACACACACACGCACGCACAGCCAAAGTTGGTTTAAGACTTTTGTGCATGCCTCTGTGACTGAAGAAACACGCTGTGGGAGAACGGCTGGGATGAATACGCTTTTAATTCTGGTCTAGGAAACTGAACGAGAGTCCAGAGTCCCTGAGATCCACTATAACACAGACCACTGTCCTAATCAAAGTCCTCTCCTGGTTACATTAGCTGACACACAGTGGACATGCATCTGAAGTATGTCAGTGTCGCTTCCTCCACTCTCAACTCCTTATCAGAAACTTTAGTTATGAATATTATGAAACAATGAGAATTGCTTTCAGTCAACTGCTAAATGTTTGTTAAAGTTTTGTTTTATGTTAGTTTGTTGTTAAAGATGTAGAAAAGCTGTCTATTAACCTGCTGTCTCTACATGAAACGCCAACTTAAAGTTGCAGTATGTACAGTAACTTTTATAAAAAATATGTTTTTGTTAAAACTGTCAGCATGTGTCATAATATGAGACAGATAATCTGTGAAAAGATCAAGTTCCTCTGCCTCCATCTGAAGAAATTCACCGCTACTGATCAAAAGTGACCAATCAGACAAACCCTCCAATTATCCGCCGTCATCAGTGGCCATGCTAACTACACTTAGCATTCACGACAGACTGCCAATTGGGAGAAGCTGTTGCTGCTGGCTAGTCTGAAGGACTGCACTCTAACAAGTGTTTTATTTTGCTTTTTGTGATGAAAACTTACTTTTTTGTGTTGAATTACTTTAAAAGTTACACTTTTTTTTTTACTTAAAGTAACTTTTTATTTTGACTTTACTTGAAACAAGTTCAATACAGACAATATCTGACTCCTCATTCACCAGAACCAATAACAACAAATCCTTTTACCCAGAACTCCCAGCAGGAACAATAACCTCTGCTAGAAACACACGTCCCTCCTCTACTCATTATTTATCCATGACTAGTTCAATACAGTTCATTGATAGCCAGTGATTACCATGCACTCCACTGGTTGCCATTGGTACTATAGCTAATGGGTAACCAGTGGTTTTCCATTCTATTTGCAGAACTTGAAACTGAACACAGACTCTTCCTCAGCCTGTCAGTCCAAAGTCCTCACTGCTTACTTTGTAAAGCACACAGCTATGATATATAATTCATCAGCTAGAAGGATGTTATTGTTTAGACATGGATGCACATGAACCCTCTAAAGGAATGCATTTTTTTACTCTGCATGTACAGGGCAGGTATGCATTTTATGTTCTGTGTGGCTGAACTGGAACACAAAGAATGGCTGGTGACAGAGGAGGGCTGAAGCTGAGCGGTGGAAGGAGCACAGCTTCAGTTTGGGGACAGGATGGCGGCGGCAGCTGACCTGATGGTGAGGCTGGAGCACTGAGCAAGCCTGCGTCCCGCGCTCTTCAGCCCAGTGTAGATCTGCCCCATTTCTATTGCCCCCTCCAGGCCCACCACCTCCAAGAGCTGATCACTGAAGTCTGGAAGGCAGCAGAGAAACACAAAGAGAGAGAAATACACAGGGTTTACCAACCAAAAGAGAGATCTGAGTAAAACACTGATAACATCTCCGAGCATCAATGTGATAATCTTAATACTCTGTTTTTTTCTTGTCAAAGTTCATTTGTTCAGTCAGTGCAATTAGGAGAACAACAAGGAAGTAAAACTGACAAAAACAAGTGGAGTTGGTCAAACATGTCAAAATAAACTGCAGCAAACCTTCTGTCAAATAGTTCAAAAAGTAAATTTAGGAATTCTAAAAATAATGTGAAATAAATCATAAACCATGACATTGCTCAGAGCACAAAGTGTAGATCCAGACCGAATAGATCTGCCCTTATGGATCGACCACATATCACCTGATCCAAAATGTATTCTTCAATATCAGGACCAATACAGATATTAATATTGGATCTCCATGCATCTTCTTTGGTGTAGAACACCAAATTATTTACGCACACTTCCACCACACACACGTAATATTTAACATGTATTATTCTTGTTTCAGTTTAATTCAATTAAACTTCATTACCCTGAAGACTATTTGCTGCACAGTCAGCAATTACACACATGAAAAAACACACAACAACGTAATCAACAACAACAATCTTTCAGTGCAGAACAGTGGGGGTTAGAGTTGATCAATCTGACAGCAGTGGCAAAGACAGAACTCCCACATTTCCATCGTCTGTTGGTTTCATCATTGTGTATCTCTGTCCTGATCCCAGGCTGAGCAATGACTAAAACAGCTTCACGATTCTGAAAAGCTAACCCTTAAGTTACTTTCTAGGCCACTAATCCTGCTTTGTAGTACAGGCTTTGATGTGTTCTGATGACAGTACACAGTAAATCTGCTGTGTTCACAATCCCCTCCACACGTTCAGCAACATTTCACCTGTAAAGCCTTCAGGCAGGGGAGAATAATGCTGCCTCCACCTGAACTTCCTTCCCCTTTCTCCGTGTGTGTGCAGAACGCCTGACATGCCACGACAGGCTGGATCTGACTTTCTCCTGCTGAAAGGAGCCCACAGAGGGACGGCAGTCTGGCACTGAAACTTTAATGTGTGCAAAACAATCCCGCTTTGTGTTTATGTTCAGCGTGCTTACAGGCACAAGGATTATGCTCTCCTGCAGGTCATCTTAACTCATAAGTGATCTCTGAACGTCTACATTGAGAGCAGACCCAGAAACTCCTTCAGATTCTTCGCGGGATGAATTTCAAGCTGAAAATCAGAGAACCGTTTTGTCCTCTCGGCCAGCGTGATAATTTGTGAGGTGCGACAGCAGAAAGTGTTGGCAGCAACTCGGCCACACTAATTAAGTGTTGTGGCAAACGGATCACATGGCAACAGAAACCAAGATGACTTGGTTTCCTCTACTTCTGCATTTTTTCTTCTTCCTGCCATCACTTAGTTTGTTCTGATGAATGAACGATGTGGTTTGGCTCCAAACTTAACGCCGTTCTCTGAACCCAAATGTACTTCACAGAAAGAATGCTCTGTCTAAGACAACAACACAGCCTTAAAGTAAGACCAACAACAAGGAAAATTAAAAGAAGTTTCCTTTACAAGTATAAGAAAGTTGTCTACGTTAGTGCTGAAGCACCTTCAGTTTGATACGTCTTAATAAAATCAAATGGAAATGAACTAATCAGTAGAAGTCTGTAAAGGCAGAGACTCAGAAGCTTGGAAACTACAGAGCAGAGAGGAGTTTTGTCCTCGAAGGCGTCGACTGGTTTCTACCAGGCATTTTGCACAGCTGAATGGTTGCCAGGGGAGATTAAAGGATTTTTGAAACATGCATGAAAGTATCAAAGCAACATTCTGGATATGCTTTTGATGAGGGAATAATATTAACATGATTTAAAGCTAAAAAAAAAAGTGGATTTTACGTGGCACCGCCCCTTTAAAAAACAGAGTTTAGTTCTAAAACAACATCCCGAGCTCTGAACAGGACATTGTTGTTTGTTCGATCCATCGTCTGAAGAGACAGGATGGAGCAACTGCAAACCTACTGAGTCATTACTGTCCTAAATATATAGAAGCAAATAGAGGATTATTTGGAAAAGCAGCCAGGAGACCCTTGGTATCAGAAGTACAGAGATATAAAGAAAAGCTGATCACAGTTTATGGTAAAATAGATGGAGCTGAATAGAGGACAACCCTGGGAGGAAACCTGATAAATGTTTGGACAATCCATCCAGATCATGCAGTGCATGCTAACTGGATAAAGAGGAAGATAAACAAATAATTGGATTTCTTGGTCTTGAAAGCAAGACAGTTTGTCCTAAAATCTACATCGATGCTACCATGATCAAAGTAGAAAAAGGTTTGCTAAAGATACTGATGGGATAACCCCTCCCATAGTAAACCAGAACGTGGTGCTGGGAAGACTCTGTGATCACATTGACCTCCAGTTCAGAGCACACCACATTACGTTCCTTCAAAAAGAATCATCTGCACACTGACTGCTGGAAGTACCAGAAATATTTCCAGTGTGTGATGCCATTGCTCCCTTACTGAGTAGCTCTGGGTATGTACTCTGTGACTGACTTTCACACCCTAAATATGTTAGCATGACTTCTTTAAAAGCAGCATTTTTCTTTATCAGTTCATGACTCGAGGCTTCAGAGTGAGTCTTCTCCAAGTATTACAGAAGAATCACTGATTTGTTTTTTGATCTGAGGTTGTTTTCTGAATAAGGGCTCTTTGTTTCAAGGCAGAGGTGGAATGAGGAGAGCGGAATCACCGTCCAGGAGTCTCTCAGCCCCCGGAGGGTCTCGGCACTGCATGCTACCCTGACAAGCTGCAGCTAGCCCTGCAGCCTGTTGGGACTGGAACCGCTGGCTCTGTGCGTCTCTGTTACAGTGTGAACAATGGTAATCATTTTCCACCCATGCCAGAGCTCGCTCTGCCTGCTGGCTTTGTTTCAGTCCACAAACAGGAAGCCGTTGTAAGCTTTTCTCAGGAAAGGAAATTGTTTCTTAAAAAGGCTCCGCCCCCTCAGACTCAGGACCAGTCTGAGTCATTCTATGAAAAGAATTTCACTGGGACGGGACTGTAAACGAGAGGAAACACTTGCAGCTCACATATTTAAACTGATTTGCTGTTAAAACGTTATTAACCATAAATAACTGCAAAAACTTTATTTAACTTCATTAGCACATTGTCTTAAATAGACGGTGGCCGCTCTGGGGAATGAATTGTCTCAGAATACCTAGATTGTACTCAATGAATGAAAATACACCAAACTGAAACAAAATTAGTTTCAGCGATAATAATAATTTTTGCAGCAGCATTTAATTGTTTAATATTTCAGATAAGAGTTTTCCTCATGGTCTGTGAGATTATGCATAAAAACTGAAACACTGCTGCACCACTTTCAAAGTTTTAATTTCAAATTGTGTGTTTTAAAATGGACAGCAGGGCTCTGAAACGGTCACAGTTTTGAATCTGATTAATCACAGGGTTACTGTGAATTAACCATAAATTAATAGTTTAAAAAATGCTTTAATGTGTTTCTTATTAAAATTGTCAGTTGATGAAAATAGGATGTAGCAGTAATGTTTTTGATGATTTTGTATGTATCATCGTTCTTGTTTTTTACTTGTTCATAGTTTATGCTTGTAAATGCTGTTTTATCTGCATCGAGTCCATCAGTGTGTCTTTGAGCTGTTTTCAGAGATGACTGTCAGACAAAAGGAGAGTATCCTCATAGATAAACAGCTGAAACACAGAAGGAGATCTACGTTCAAAGTATTTTAACGCACAGAAGCCTGTGCGTTAAAATACTAACATCTTAAACAAGCTAACTGTGTTAGCAGTTAGCTTGTTTGTGACTAACTAGACGCTATTCTGGTGTCTAGTTAGCCATCAGAATAGTTGATAATATTCATGATATATTTGATGTGGATCGGTGATTGATTTTGGCATTCGAAAAAAATGTAATGTTTGTTGCTGGTTTCTTAATAAGTGATTGTTCTTATGACTTTTTTATTTTTGTCTTTTTATGACATAAAGCACTTTGAACTACCTTGTTGCTGAAATGTGCTATACAAATAAACCTGACTGATTGATCATATCCAATATAAGGCTTCCTGCTGGTCTGTGGGGATGTTTGATGGAAACAAACCACATACAAGCAATTCTTTGAGGTCTCTGGACAGAGAAGAAGTCCTACAAAAGACACAATAGCCTGAATATGATCTACTGTGTTTATGCCTCTGAATCACCAAGAGAGAATCAGAGCTGAGTTTGTTAGTAGGTGTGAAGTGTGGGAGGGGGAGCGAGCAGCACTGCACTGTAATTAATGGGCGGCACTGCTAACCTTACTAATCTGGTCCTGGATGGCTAAAGTGCCTCAATTCAATTCAGTTCAGTTCAATTCAATTGAACCCGATCCCTGAGGGCCAACATAAAGACACAGTTAAGTGGAACAAACAACATAAGAAAGGCCAAAGCAACCTCACTATGTGTGTTTCCATTGCAAATGCGAGCAAAACTTTGTCAATATTCTGCCAATGTTGAAAAGACACAAATTCACAATTGTGCAGTTTCCATTAAAATCAGAAGCAATTAAAATCACACGTGAATAAGTCTGTTCAAGCAATAAGTCATAAAAAGAAATGAGTGCATGGTCCTAAAACTACTTCCTGTCGAGCTGGCACATGGCCAACAACTTGAGTGATGCAAACAAAGTGTTTTCATTGCAGTTTTGCCAAATAAACCAATCTTGCTATGGATGAAAAAAGAAAAAAAACAAACAAAAAAACCCCACCTTATCCTTGGGTCAAAACTGTTTATCAAAAAACAAGTTTTTTTTCTAAATTGCTATGTTTCTATTAAGCAAGTATATTTTTGGAATGGCAAATTGTGCAAATATATGGTCAGATTATGACTCATGTTTGCAGCTATATTGCAGACATATAGTTAGTAAAAAGGGCTGGTGCATGGCCAAACAACATAATAAATTACTAAAATATAGGAACACAGATTGGATATTTTGAAAATCAAAGCACCCAGAGAACAACCCCAGCATGTCCATCGAGACAGAGATTTAAACTGCAAAACCAAGAGACAGAGTTAAGGCTGAACTTCAACAGCAATAAGCTGGT
The DNA here is from genome assembly GCA_010277075.1 of Poeciliopsis retropinna. Taxonomy (NCBI): domain Eukaryota; kingdom Metazoa; phylum Chordata; class Actinopteri; order Cyprinodontiformes; family Poeciliidae; genus Poeciliopsis; species Poeciliopsis retropinna. Next base: position 1,390,368 of record VMRM01000044.1, on the reverse strand, counting down.
TGTTATTCAGTGTTTTATGTCAGTAGTCTGCTTTTGGGAAAAACTATCCAGTATATCACTCATTTCCTATGGAATGTTGCTCTATCTTTAGACAGAACAGTCATATTTAATAAGTTAGAATAATGATACAATCAGGTTTTCTGTCAAACTAAAAGAACATTTCCAAAATAACAACCTTTATACAAGTATTAAACTTATTTTGCATTAGGCTCAAGTTAAAAATGAAAGCTAGAACAAATCTAATCTGTGTGGAATTAATTTATTCAAGGTATTTTACCAAGTGATGAAGTCACTGAAATAAATGATCTTCTTTGACAATATTTTTATTTATTGACAGATATTTAATGCACAGCATAATTATCCAGACACATTAAAAAAAAAAAAAGAATGACATGTTAAAACCTTTAAATGAGACTTCACTTTAACTAACAAGAAGTAAAGAACGGGACTTTAAATATTCTGATTTGTATAAAGATTCTTTCTGCCTCAGTGTAAAAAAGTGCAACAACAGAGCAACAATGTAAACAATCAACACAAAGTGTTGATATTAAGTCATGGAATTGGAGAAAAACAGGAAATACTGATAAGAGGAGATGGCAAACAGCTTTCCTGCTCTAAGATGCAGAGAAACTGAGAATACTCGAAAGGAACATTTAAACAACTTCCAGGCAAACATATGGCACCGTGGAGAACTTCACTCAAAACGCCACTGGCAACAAAACACTTTCATGCACACAAACTGTACAATGTTTTTATTTTGCATTCTCCAGTATTGCATAAGTTTCAACAATCTGACCTTCAGAAATCAAATCAAATACATCTATGATGAACTTCACTCACTGTCATTTTAAGGTGCTTTGGTAACTGCTTGTGACACTATTTTTCCTTTTTAATATTTTTAATATTTCATTTATTTGAGCAGGTTAACCCAGTGCAGATCCAGATCTAATCTGTAACATCATCCAGTCTCTCCAGGAAGTTTGCGACTGCAACTATTAATGCAAATTCCTTCATCATTCACAAATTTTAGGTGGACTTGCAATTCTCACAAGTCATCAAAAGGTTTTTGCAAATCTGACCAATCACCTTAACTTTTGGTGCATTTCCTTGTTTTCTGACCAATCACGGAAACTCAGCTGAAGTTTGATCAATCCTCTTAGGGCCCTTCTAATTTAACTTCCTATTTTATGACCTGTCTTGAAAGCCAACTCTGCACGATCTTTGATTTGTATGGAGGGGGGCTATTAAAGTTATTTCACTTTAAACATTACATATATTCATCTCCTGTCTTTTTTTTGAGAAAGATGTTTGCAGCAATATAAACGTTTTCTGTAAGATCATGTTGTGTCAAAAATAAAGCTTAAGAAATCTGCAACTTTGACCACATTTAAAAAAAATTTAAAATAGGTGCCGCAAAATCAGTTGTTACGGCACAAATATCACAAAAAAGCATTGCAACATCCTGGAGGGACTGTCTAGAACTTCACCTTTAAAGACGCCAAATATGATAAAAATCAATCACTCAAAGGGAGGCCAAACCTAAAGAGCTGCAGCTTTCAACATCATCCATAATATACAAATACAGGATAATCCTGCAGGTTATGGTACATCTGTCCATACAGAACACACTGAAACAGCGCTGCAGCATCTATCAGTGTAAACTGACCACACCGCACTGTTTTTACACACCAAACATGACACAGGGTTGATGTCATGACTTGGTGGTTCCAGCCGATGAGAGATTCTCAGCTAGCAGTTCCTGCAGACAGTTCAGACTCTCTCCATGTGTCGTTCCATCATTACAAAGCCTGCATAGTAATAATAACTTCTTTATTCCTTTACATCTTGGGCAACATGATCTTAATCTGAAGCTTTTACTTTTCACAGTTTACATCACAAAGCTTGCATGCTCGCTAACCTGCGCCATGCTAGGGCTGCATGCTGCTGTGCCACACATCCCCACGTCTCTGCAGAGCTTTCTGGGAACTAATTCTAATAGGACTGGACGTCCATTAAGAAAAATGTGGACGGTTGGAGACTAAAGGATGAGGATGAGGATGTTAGGAAAATGATCTAAGTTCATTTACTTATGAGTTTATTTGAAAGGTTATGTTTTCATATTATTCTGTATGCTGTTTTATACTATTGACTCCTTTCTTTTGTTTTATACTCTTAACTGTTTTTTAGATGTTTTCTTGGGGGTTTAAAAATGTTTTTACATGTGTGTGTTACCAACTGCTTTTGTCATTGGTTGCTTTGACCATCCATTGTCTGTGTTAGCAGCTACCTGTGAAACTGATAATGGTCAGTCTCCTGTCCTGGTAAGGGCATGACGACAGACGATTCCAGAACGTCTCCTGGGAATGTTTATTGGTCAACCGTTTGTGTGACTGTGTGAAAAAGCCAATCTCTTTGTTGTTAACATAATAAAAGGCAGTTGGGGACTGAGAGCCGGCGGAGTTTGGCTCTCAGATCCCAGATCCCAGACAGTGTTTAACGGCGGTTCTCCGCGTCTGGCTCTCTCCCCTCTTCTGTAGAAGAGTAGTTTGTGTCTCTGGTTGATTCTTGCAGGTTGGGAAACGAAATAATCCCAACATATTGGGGGCTCGTCCGGGATCCCTCCATACCCGCCGCTGACGGAAGGAGCACGACGCGCTGTAATCTGCCAGCAGTCAGTTTCTTCTGACCTGTTTTGTAAAGTCCCGGGAGGTAACTTCCTCACTGGGCCAGCGTTTTAAGTCACCTCCTTTTGCCAGCGTCGGATTGTGACGGGATTACAACCGAGACAGAGCAGGAATCAACCAAGTAAGTGCATGGGTACGGGCGGTATTGAGTCCCCCGTTAGACGTCAAGGGAAAGTAAAAGGTAAATAAAAACACACACGAAGGAAAGTAAAAGGTAAATAAAAACACACACGAAGGGAAAAATAGTACTTGGGGCACCTAAAAAAAAAACAGTGGGAAAAGTAAGTGATGGGCTTGTGTGTGGAAGCTTAGCAAGGATTTTCCACTCAATCACCCGTTGAGTCGAAGTGAAAATCACCACAACAAGATTTGACCATCACCCCACTATTCCTATATTCCGTTTTATAGCGTCCACTCTAGGTGGTTCAAAAAACGGGACTAAAACACTGTAAAAAATGGTGTTTTTTCTTTCAAGGAAAGAAAAAAAATCTCACAGGAGATGAGAAGTTTATGCGTCAGATCGAGCCAAGAAGCTTAATGTACCTGACTAAATGGCAGAAGAAGTACGGTGTACGTGGTGTGTTAAAAGTAGAACAATGGAAAAACGTGGTGTGTAAATTAGAAATAAGTGCGAGTTCGAAAACTGGTACCAGGCAACAGAAAAAATTAAAAGAACTCGAAGTTGCGCGTAAGTGGTAAACCCAAGCACAGAATAGACAGATTGCGCGCACTAAAAATAAATTGAGCCGAAAAACCGAAACTATGTTTGTTAGATCAGAAGATAATGAAACGCAACCCCTAACTCGAGCACGTGCGCAACAGTCTCAGCTCCCAGCCTCCGACCCAAGGGAGGACGCTCCCAAGGCACCAGGGGGCATGTCAACAGGCCAGCCTGCCAAAACAGACAATAAATATGAAACATTAGGTCCGTCCCATTCCACTCGCAGTAAACTGGCTGCGATTGCTACCAATATCCATGCCCAAATGGAAAATCCGCCTCCATATAATATTCCGGTTCCATCCAGTCCATGTCAGGATTTGTACCCATCACTGCCTGAGCCATCAAAAGAGTTGTACCCAATGGTTCAAGTCGTAAATCCTAATCCAGGGGAGGACAATAACAATCCTACTATATTAGTTTTTCGTCCGTGGTCTCTTGAAGAAGCCCGAAGAGCTGTGGAAGGTGTAACTCCCCCACAGGAAGATCCTGGAAAATGGATCATGGATATGGAAGGAATGTATAATTCCTATGGACTGAATGGCTATGAATTTGGCCAAGCTATGCAATCTTCTTTAGGGAAAGATTGGGCAAAAGTCCAGGGCACCTATACTGGATATTCCTCCCATTATCCAGGAACTGTTCTCCCATATCAAGCTACCATGAGCACTGAACAACAAGCATCAGTGGGATGAAGTCCAACAAAAGGTTAGGGAAGTCTTTGCTAGACATGCAGATTACTCCCACCTTAGTTCAATAAAACAAAAATCAGGGGAAGATGTCGATGACTTTAAAATCAAGGAAGTCTTCACATTTCAGGCCCCCCGACCCCCGGAAGGAAACAGACGTGGATTCCAGGGTGGCAGAGGCGGCCCACGGGGAGGGGACGAGGTCGCAGGAGAGATTCCCGACCTTTTCAAGCATGACTAGATAAACCAAAAGGCCATGGCCAGAGTGTCTGGATTTAGTGAAACTGTATATGAGAATTGTGCCTACTGGGAATGGTTTAACTCCTTTTGAAATAATGCATGGCAGAGCTTTTAAGTTTCCTTTATTTAAAAACACCACACCACCAGAAGACAGTGAGAAAACTTTAGCTGATTACATGAAAGACATGTTACAGTCTAAAGGAGTGTCAAATGCAAATTCACTGCCAGAAGAGCCTTTGTCTTCACAGGACCCCCAGGTGGTGGAACCAGGCGATTGGGTCTTCATTAAGGCCATTAAGAGACAGAGCTGGGCCAGCCCACGGTGGGAGGGACCTTTCCAAGTGCTTTTGACAACTCCCACTGCAGTTAAGATCGCTGAGAGACCATCTTGGATTCACCTCAGTCACTGTAAGTTGCAGAGAGTGTTGGAAGCCTAAGTGGGGACAGGGGCTAAGTCCACCTACAAAGGGGTCTGGTATTTTTGTAGGACCATTTGTCTCAAAGGTGGTGAAGCAATCATCTAACCCCTGTTCCATAGAGTCCTGGGTAAATTCTGACATCTCTGTAACCTAGCAAAAATGGGGTCTCCATGGAGATGGGGCCTGTTTTGCGCAGTGGCTGCTGTGTGCCTGTCCTGTTTTTGTTTTTTCAGTCCAACCCTGCTAATTCATCTGGGGAGAAGATTTGTCCCACCACTGCTGTGACGGCTAAGTCACCTTCCAGACCATCACCATGACAACATATGGCAGAATTATGCAGAGATGTTGGCCAGAGAGAGGAACATGACCGACTGCTACGTCTGCTCGGTGATGCCAAAATCTACCAGGAAACCTACGCTGTATGTCAGTCCCATGAATAAGTCCCAGGCCACCTGTTTCACCTCCTGTGCTCTACGGTTCATGCCTGCGACTTCAGACAACACTTCAGATGGTGGCCTCGTGATGAACAGGGTATGCTCTGGTGTAACACCTATCTTCACCTCCAGCAATGTTACCGGATATCCATCAAGGATGAGAGCTGTTCTGAAGCCAGGGACGAAGCATCCAGTTTGTATTCATTCTCCTCCAGGAAACTGGTCTGTTCGGGTAGGCCATGTGTCTGGATGCCAGCAAAGCATATGATTGAGACACTGGACTACAGGATGTCTGGTAAATCTTACCGTGGACATTGAGAAAGGACAGAACCAAGACTCAGTCAAATGCGTCTGATGATTCTTCAAAACAGGATGGTGTTGGACATACTGACAGCTAGCCAGGGGTGTGTGTGTGTAATGATAGGAACATCATGTTGTACTTATATTTTTGATGCTAATGAAACTCATGCTGATGAAGCAATGTCTGCCTTGAAAAACCTGCAAAAGGCCATGTCACAAGATGCTATTCCCTCAAGAGGAGATTTTTTTTTTTTTTCGTGGCTTTTATCTGGACCATGGTGGAATTTGCTGTTAAAGTTAATGATGCCTCTTGTTGTTGTTTTGTATTTTTACTGCCTGTATAATCCCTTGTTTAAAATCAATGATAGCTAAAACTGTTGGAAATGTTATATATCAGTATCAACTTGTTGCTTCCATCTCTGAGGAAGCCTCTGATGTCTAACGTTGTGACGGATACATTGAAAATGCGTCAGCAAGTGATGTATTCCTGATGTTTATGTTAGGCGTCTTAATATGAAAAACAGGAGGGAAATGTTAGGAAAATGATCTAAGTTCATTTACTTATGAGTTTATTTGAAAGGTTATGTTTTCATATTATTCTGTATGCTGTTTTATACTATTGACTCCTTTCTTTTGTTTTATACTCTTAACTGTTTTTCAGATGTTTTCTTGGGGGTTAGAAATGTTTTCACATGTGTGTGTTACCAACTGCTTTTGTCATTGGTTGCTTTGACCATCCATTGTCTGTGTTAGCAGCTACCTGTGAAACTGATAATGGTCAGTCTCCTGTCCTGGTAAGGGCATGACGACAGACGATTCCAGAACGTCTCCTGGGAATGTTTATTGGTCAACCGTTTGTGTGACTGTGTGAAAAAGCCAATCTCTTTGTTGTTAACATAATAAAAGGCAATTGGGGACTGAGAGCCGGTGGAGTTGATCCCAGACAGTGTTTAACGGCGGTTCTCCGCGTCTGGCTCTCTCCCCTCTTCTGTAGAAGAGTAGTTTGTGTCTCTGGTTGATTCTTGCAGGTTGGGAAATGAAATAAACCCAACATGGGCGGTGTGTGTGTGTGGTGGTGGTGGGGGGGGGGGGTGAATAGAGGCAGAGGGACAGCAGTTGGGGTGAGACAATGGATGAGCTCTGTCCTGTTTTCTGTGCCAGTCTGAGAAAATTTACAGGTCAGAAGACAAACGAGGCAAAAATATGAGTGTGACACGCTATTTTTAGGACTGTAAAGCAGAGCTATTTATATTTTCTGTTCCTGTTGCACAGCGAAGCATAAATCCCCTCTCCCTTGCACGCCCACCTATACACCTCTACTTCCTCCGAGCACCATAAATGGGCACGCCGTCCTGGCCGTGTCCCTGTGTGCGAGGCCGATGGTTCCCACCTCATCAGATCTCTGTGCTTTGGACTCTCAGGCAGCCAGCGCTGTTACTTTCTCACTGAGGTGGAGCTAAGAATAGACCAGAACAGCCTCTTACATAAAGCAGTCATGGTGCATTCTGGGATGGGATGGCAATTTTTTTTTTTTTCTTTTTGTCGAGCAGCGGGCAGCAACAATTATTACTGCTGCGTTGGTTTATTTTCTGCGCTGAGCAGGAAGCAGAAATTGCACAGAATCCAATCAGTAGCCAAAACTGTCCGTAGCTGCCACTGCTACAAATGCAACCCTTCCAAAAACAAAACAAAAAAAACTAAACTAAATCTAGAAAAACAGATGATATACACATCTGATCAGGAATAAATGTAGCTTTTACCGTGGGCTAATAATGAAAAACTCAGGTGAAATGAAGGGAGAAACTTGGATCATCTCGTTACCGAAAGCAGCATCTTCTTACTCAATGTCACCATAGAAACAAAACGTGAAGCCCATTATACATGATGAAACTATGTGGAAAATTGGACAACACACCTCCAGTGGAAATGATGGGAATGGAGAGTCTTGGGTGTTTTCTGTTTCAGATCGTGCTTGTCCAGAACTCCTTTGTGTCATTTGGCAAAAATATTCTTTAAATCAGAAGAAACAAAAATCACATGTGGGGAACCTCAGGGCTCCATTCTCAGGCTGCTTTTATTCCAAATATAGATTCTCCCACTGTCTCAGATTATGCAGCACTTAAACATCACCTATGACATGTATGCTGATTTGTATCTTACAACTTGATATTTCTGTCTTGATCTTAGTCCCCTATAGCCACTGAGTCAGCAAGTCCAAAACATGGGTCAGAATTCCAACCACTTTAAGGTAGAGAAACAAAATGTTATTGTGTTTGATCCCATAAATGGGAGATTAGACATTAGAACTCCAACATTGATGTTTCTTAAAGCTGCAAAACAAGGATGCCAGTAGGTTCTTTCATTAAACCCACTTAACTACACCTTACAAACATTTCTAGAATAAATAATTTCTTTTCAGAATGAGACAGAAAAACTGGTGAGGTTTTTATGTTCAGTGTGATGGGTTATTGTGACGGTGTCTTTATGTAAAGAATCACCCTGCTGTTGTCCTGACCAACACCTGAAACACAGATCCAAGTCACCAGTCTTTAACTCGTAGCACTGAATCAAAAATGTTGGTAACATTCTATGAAGTCCTGATTGCTTAAGTACATTTTGGCTCTGAACTGTGCAGAACGCTCAGGTCATAAGAGTTCCCTTCACGCTATTCCTAGGGAAGGAAGTAAATAAGGGAAAGCATGAGTCATGACAGAAACTGCTGGTTATTTTAAATCAGGACTGAAAACATTACTGCTTCCTGCAGCTTTCCCATGCAGGCAGAAGACCGCTTTGTCACTTCTGTCATGCTTTAGCTTTTTATTTGCTTAAAATTGACATTTTGTGTCACTTTGCATGCATTTTGGCTGACGGCTTGTTGGAATATTTCATACATCAGGTGTTTATTTTGCCCTTAAAGCACTTTAACTAACCCCGTGTAGGAATGTTTCTAAAAAATGACCTTGCCTTGACTGAGTCACAAAGTAGGTCAGGCTGGATATGATTCAGTCAAGTCATCATTCACGGCACAGACGGAGCTTCTGCATCATGTAGCAGGACCAAGGTTGTTCTTTGATTATTGTTGTGACGGAGTAGCAAAAATATGTGGAGTCTCTGAGTTGGAAGGAACATGCTGAAGAAATTTTCTGCAGGTGAAAACCATCTGAGGTAGCAAGGCTTGGCTGATGATCAAATGTTTCTGCTGCAGCATTATTTACTAAAGCTAAATGAAAAGATAGAAGCACAGAGATGTGACAGAGTATTATGCTTTCTGGTTTTTACTTAGCCTTTGAAAAAATGAGAAAAATGGAATTTGCTTTCAATGTTCTTAGGGTTTGGATAGAAACGTTTCTATATTTTTGTATAGAAAGATAGAAAACAGACCATAGAAAAAGATTTGTGATGTGTGTTTTTACTATGTGTTCCTTTTATAAGACAGGAATCAGGTTTTTCAAAACGCAATGCTCCAACAGCCAGACATGTCCTTCATTTTGATTACAGGTAAAGAAAAAAGGTCAAAGTGTCAAGTGGAGCCTCAGTTTAGTAAGGACTAACTCCAAGTGTTGATGCAAAATCCTGCAGTTTAACTGAAATACCAAGTTTTGTACTGTTCTCACTGTTGAGTAAAGGGCCCTCTGTGGGTGATGTCTCATTATATGGTTTACATCAGCATATTCACAAAACCTTTCACCTCGCATAAGATAAAACAAATATACACATAAAAGTTCAGAACACCTAAAATAAAGAAAGAAGTACAGGAAATAACTGTGAGCTCACTTCATTGGAATGAAGTTTAACAAAACTGTCTCTTTAATCGACTGACCAACCGACCGTCTGTTAACAAACTGAGCACTCAGTTGACTGTCTGTCCGACCAACTGACTGATGGTCCGATCTCCCCATGACCAACAATCTGACCAACCGCCTGACTCCCTAACCAACCAATCATCTGTCCGAACAATCACTCAACCTGTGAACCTGAGTTCACATTCTTAGCACAAAGTCAAGTTTGCTTCTAGTTTGGGTTTGAGCTGCACCTTGTTGTTAGTCCTATTTGACAAGTTATTGCACAGGATCTCAAGGCATAGTGAAGGAAAACACCTTCTGATCTAATTCTTATTTGCAGATGATGGAGTTCTGTTTGTGCTTTCATGTAATTCTATTAAATATGCAAAACATTTGTAAATACTTCTCTGGAAAAAAATGAAGAGACCACTTAATATTAAGTTTCTCAGATTTGATTTTTTGTAGGTTTATGTTGTTGAGTAGAATGAACATTGTTCTTTTATTCTGTGAACTACTGACATGTCTCTGAAATTCCAAGCAAAAATTTATATTTATTTGCAGAAAATGAGAAATAGTCCAAATAACAATTATTTGAGGTACTTTCAGACCTCAAATAATGCAAAGAGAACAAGTTATATTCACTGAGAAACAACAATGTTTTAACTCAGGAAGAGAGCAGAAATCAATATTTGGTGGAATAACCATGAGGTTTTCAAGGGGGTTCAGCGCAGTGGGCTCTTCGTTTTAGCCAGAGCTGTAAGTTACACATCCTCGTTGTGAAACTGATCAAAGCCCAGTCAGGTCTCATCTTTAATCCCAGAGATTGCAGAGTGACGGTACAATAAGGCAGGATCAAATCACCATTCAAACAAGATTTGCTGATTTAGAAATGACTAAGAATAAACTCATCCTTTCGAGTGACGAGCTATTATAAACAAGGCCTGTAATTAGAAACTGAAAGCTGAGTCAAGTTCGGAGCTCAATGCTGCTTTCATTGTGCCTCAGCGTGAGGTGTTAGTCTATAATTATGAGCAGATATATTTGTGTATCCTTCCTCCACCCACAGCCGTCCTCCTCCTCCTCCCGCCTGTTATTGTCTCAGGGTGGTCCGAGTCCCAGCAGATGGTCAGAGAGAGCTGCAACTCACCTTGCCAGCCCTGGCAGAGGGAAAGGTACAGGGGAGCGCACTTGGCGACGTGACAAAGAACACTGTGTTACTATGATCCAGGACTGAAATACACCAAATGCGCCACTTGCTGTGGAGATGAAATACCTCAGCCCACATCGGTGGCAGAAATCTTCCACATTGGAGAGAAAGAAATGGTGAAGGTAATGAGTCTTTCAGAAATGCCTAAACCAATGAGAGCCAAGTGAACAGCAATGATCAGGCATTCTTACAGGATGTCAACTCAGTAACTGATTGGCCGTATCACTTTCCCACCATCCACCCAGCAGTTCCACATACAACTATTCCTGGTCACACACACGGGTGTGGGAGGATCAGAGTAATTATAGTTCTGCTGTTTCTGTTGAGTGAGGAGAAAACAATTCATCTTCTGGATGGAACCCGACTGAAATAGCTTTTTCCTTATTGTGCGTCTCGGTGGGAGTGCTGCGAGGAAGAGTGGGCGGGGCTTAGTGGAGGGGAGGGAGGAACAAAAGAAGGCAAGGTGAGGGTGGAGAAGACAGAGAAAAGAAATGAGTCACCAAGAGAAGACAAAATGTCCCAGAGGCGGCATGTTTCACCAGCAGCACCGAGGCTGTCGGAACCGGACTACAGAACTCTAATCACTGGATTGATTACTGATTACTCATGACACCATGAATTCACTCAAAGTGCTTTCTGAAAACCCGCAGCGAACACACACACTGTGACGTCTGTAAACTCTGTTGACACATTAGAAGACCAGATCATTGGACGTTTTTGCACAGCACAAGTCCCTGTGGACTTGTGCTGTGCAAAAACTAATTTTTGTAACTAATTTGTAACTAATTTGCCTCAAACTGCTTTCCAGTCTTCATGCAGCAAATGCAATCTGTCTCGTTCGTACCTCCATCTTCAGTCATTGTCAAAAGAAAACGCGACAGCATCTGGGTGCACTTTTCTGATGAGAAGAGCAGTAAAGAAACATGTTAGAGTTGCAAAAGAAATAAAAAGATTCTTGAGGAATTCACAAGATCCAGCTATTTTCCCATCTTTCTGCCGTTCTTCCTAGAAGATTCAGTAGGTTTGAAAAACAGATAGAAAAAGTGAAATGAGGAAAAAAAACAACTTCTCACTAACTCCCAAAACTAAAACATTTCATATTTCCTATATATTCACATACAGCATGTGGTTGAATAGACTTCCTGTGTGACTTATTCTGTTGTTATTTTCTGAATTTTTTTTTAGTGACTCCTCCTTAATGCTACAATGTCTGCAGCTCTTTTCAACAAGGCACCAGAGTTGTGTCATTGCTTGATTGCATTATGACGTATGTGTGAATATATCTTGGCGTTGAAAAAAAGAAGAAAAGTAAAAAAATACTAAAACAACTTTAAGACGTGTGTAATGTCTGAATCTAGAATGAGTAATTCTATGAACTATTGAACCCTCTTATGGCAGAGAAATGAACATCAGGTTGAAGAGAAGAAGGAAGCGAGCTAAAATAATCCTCTAAGAATGTTAACATTGGTTCTCTTACAATAAATAATGGTGTAAAAGGAGGAGACGGAGTGGAGGAGTAGTGTGAGTGTGTGTGTCCTACCATGAAAACGTGCAGAGGTGGAGCTGATTACTGAGTACAACATCATCTACTAACCCTCTGCCTTAGTTTTCAGTGAAGATCTTAGACGTTAGCTGTGTTTCCATTACAAATGGTCACAAAACTTTGTCGATATTCTGCTAATGTGGAAATTTCTGTGTTTCTATCAAATAAACACAACTAAATTCACATGTTAGTAAAACTCCTCACGCTTCAGATTTTGCAATTACATGGTCAAATGAAATTCAGCTAGTGTGCTGTGGTGTCATGTCTTATTTTTCTGCAACTCTTATCATTTCATCTGTGGCAGAGAAAGCTTGGAAAATGTGACTGAAGGGAATACAGATGGAAGGAAACCGGTGTGCACGATAAAAACTGTGCGAAACAAAGAGAAGGCTCACTTTTTAAATTTAATGACTCCCATCTGTTCACATCACCAGGTAAACAAGGAAATAAAACGCTATTATTTTTCAAACAGTATTTATAGCCAAGTTTTTGTTTCTTTGGATGGATTATAAAGAAGGTTTTTTTTAATCTATTTTTAAAAACGTCACCAGTAGAAGGATGAACAGAAAAGATTGTGGTCAGCATCTTCGTTCTTCAACCGACTCTTCACATGGAGGTTTGCTCACAATGAAGGCATTTGTTAGCACCGCACAGTGTGAGCAGATCAGAGGCTATATGCAAGACATCCTGTTACATAATGAAGACCCGCTGAGCTCTAGGAACATGGCCTGATTGCAGCACATTTTAAAGAGTCTTCTGCAGCACAAAGAAAATCATGACACAGCTATGCCCGTAGCACTGGCTAATGAGCCTACCCCAACATCACCACCTGCCCACGATGCTTTTACCATGTACGGACACAACCGCATCATAGTCTGGAGTCGCGAGGTGAAAAAAAAATGGAGTATTGGTCGTAGCTCCAGAGGTGGGAGGAGATCATGAGCAGAACGGCTGCAGCGCCAAGAATATCACCAGAAATTACTTTAAAGGAGAGAAATTACTTATTTTCCAGGCACATAGTCTCATTTTATACCACAGACAAGTTAATCTAGTGTTATTTGTACAACCCATTTCAATAGCAAGGCAGTTCAATTAGCTTTAAACACAATATAGTAGTCAATGACAGAACAATCGAGAAGCATTATTTTCTCAAAATCCATCATCAACCTTATTAAGCAAATACTCACCAAACATATTAATAAATGTTCTAGTTATTATGACTCAAAGGCAGCTCTAAGCAGATGGGTTTTTAGACTTGATTTGAAGGAACTCAGTGTTTCGGCTGTTTTGCAGTTTCCTGGAAGCTTGCTCCAGATCAGTTGAGCTTAAAAATGTTAATATTTTTCAATGTTGCCTTCAGTTGTTATGAAAATATTTTATCTATGAAAAACAAACTTCCATGAAACGTTGTAAACTCTACTGCTCAGCTCGTTGCTGCTCCTTTGAAAGCCTCGTGGTGGATGTATATAAATATAATGCTACAGATGCTGAGGCTGGACGTTCCTCTGTTTTCTGTGTGGAACAAACCCAAAGCAGAGAGGCTCTGAGGTCAGAAGTGCCTGGAGCTTCTTTCACTCTCCCTGCGACTCGAGCTGATTGCATTATCTGCAGCAAATGGATTTAAAAGCTTTAGTTTATAGTGCCAGAGAAAGCAGCTGCCATAAACGGTTAGCGGTACGATAAGCATGGCGGCACGCGGACGCACGGCTGCAGAGCGCCCACACACGGGCTTTACACCAAAAACACACCAAGACCATGAGAGGCTTTTCAAACCGAGGGAGCAGAAAAGATTCCATCACTAGCACAATCACTCACTTAATCCTGTTTGGGAGAATCAAGACACACTTATATGCAGGGAAGCAAATCTGAATAATGTCAGTTTAACCCGCTTAGTTCTAGTTTGAGATAACAACCAAGATACAGCAGAAAGTTTTGCTGCAGCTCATGGTCGTAGTTTTCCACCCGTTTTACCATTAGTAACATTCAGCTCTTTATCATGTGACTCTTGATGCAAAAAGTACCCATTGCAGTTTTGCGAAATACAATAATTTCGATTTTGCCCCCCATTGGCGAATTTCCATTAAGCAATTTTTTTTTTCATTCCAATTTCGGCAATTTTCCGATCAATGGAGACACAGTTAGTATTTTATGAGAAACAGAAAAGAGAGGTCTGTTCAGATTCCCTTCATTCAGAAGATTCTGTCTTGGAATTGAATCACAAATTCAAACTTGGTTCATCAACTTAATGAAGTCAACAACAGCAACAGTCAACTGCACGCACCAGAAGACGAACTAGGTTCTGTTCTGAATTCCGAGTCAAAGTGCCAGAGGTTTCAGGGTAAAGCAGGAAAAGGATAAAAACTGGGTGGGTAGGTGGATGGATGGACGGACGGATGGATTTTTAGTGAAGTAATTTCCCAAAATCATTTTAGTAGAGTGGAGAAACTGGTTTCACAGCATCTTGTTGAACAATCCCTGATGTCCAAGGAAAACAATCTGACTTTAAAGGAGAAGATGCTGCTCTAAACTCGTTGTTGTGCTGTTTTGCTTTACAGCTGCTAACACCACAGTGAGCTCAAGCAAGAGCACAAAACAATCAATAAAAACAGGTTTATTTTATGAAGTTCACCCGTCCTCTAACTGTTTTCAGACTGCTTCCACTCTGGGTTCTGCCTTGGCATCGTGCTATCGTCTCCATGGAAACAAGGTTCTGTTCAGTCGGCAGAAATGTAGATGCAGAGATCTTTGGAGTGAGCATGGAGAGGGTTATTCTCCATTGTTGGTGGCCATCAAATGCAGACTCCGTCATTGGGACGCCTGCCATTTTAGAACCCCACCACCACACACACGCATGCGCACGCACAAACACACCACAAACGCTGAGTTAAGGATTATGGAAATTCAACTGTCACGTTGTGGAGCAGAAAACACACCTAAAGAAACCAACAGTGTATCGCCACCAAGGGAAGATAAATGGAGTGAAGTGGTTAAGTTAGCCTAAACCAGTGTTTCTCAATTCCGGTCCTCACGCCTCCCTGCCCTACATGTTTTAGGTGTTTCCCTTATGCCACACACCTGGAATGAATATGTGAGTCATTAACAGGCTTCTGTAGCACTTGAAGATCATGCAATCATTTGAATCAGCTGTTCTGGAATAGAGGTACATCTAAAACATGCAGAGCAGGGGGGCCTGAGGACTGGAATTGAGAAGCACTGGCCTAAACCAACACCAAGACAACCACACGTATATCTGTTACGTATTGAACTATTCATAAGATTCCATTTTTTTCCTACTGACTTAAATCTTACAGAAAAAGTTGCTCTTTTGCTTTATAAAGTTAGCACTCTGTTTTGAACTGTGTCAAAGTTAATGGCCGATGTTTCAGCCGCTCTCTTTACTGACCACAGCTGCAGCAGCCTCTCTTTTTTTATTGTGAAAATCAATGAAAAGGTTGAAAACCACAGATTATAAGATGATATACTGTGCAAGACATGCACATGAAATTAGTCTGTGCTTGTTCTAAATCAGCGGTGTAAAATCTGCCTGTTGTGGTTGCAGCACGTGGTCATGACACGTGCTATTGGTGCCAAGCCAGCAATAGCAAACATAACACAAAATATTTTCCTTTGTTGATATTAGAATTGTTATTTTCTAATACTTTTGCTGAGATGGAGCAGAAAACATGACAGCTCAACCTCTGTGCTCTCCTCCAGTTTCCAGATGAATACTTTTGATTCTTTAGCACTCTGACCATCAGCTCTAAACGTCATAAAATGTTATAATATAGCAGAGCTCAGAACTATGACTATGAACTTTGACTATGAGCAAAGCCAATAATAAACTTCTTCCAAAGAGAATACAGAGGTGGTTCACAATTAAATAAATAAACTATGAATTCAGAGAGAAGGGTTTATTTAAAAGATTAAAGATCCTGATGAATATTAAACATAAATGTACTTCTGTTACAGGCATACAGGTGTGGAATAATTGTAGCTAGGAGTTAAAACTGTGTTTTTGGTCGTTTCATGTAAACTTCATGTCTTAAAGTTTGATTATGTTTTCTTCCAAGAGTTTGTCAAACTCAGCTGGAGATATGTTTAGAAAAATATGCAGGAAAGAATCTGCTGTCTGGATTTTTAATGATTCTGTATTTATAAAAGAAAAAAACACACATGCTTC
This sequence comes from Poeciliopsis retropinna, assembly GCA_010277075.1. Taxonomy (NCBI): domain Eukaryota; kingdom Metazoa; phylum Chordata; class Actinopteri; order Cyprinodontiformes; family Poeciliidae; genus Poeciliopsis; species Poeciliopsis retropinna. The sequence goes on along the minus strand of VMRM01000044.1, from coordinate 1,374,172 downwards.
TGTCTACACCTTTTTCATTCTACATGTGTTCCTAATCGAATGGCTAAAAATGACAAAAATAAACGAATAAATAGAAATTTAATATCAAAAACTAATCTTTTGATTTATCTCTAAACTACTCTACTTACTGCTATTAAGGCAGCTAGAAATACTCAGTGGGTTTTCTGGTGGATTTTCCACAGGCAGGTCTGAACAGCAAAGCAGAAAATGTGTCTCTGTTTACACAGCCTCTTATGTAACCCACCGTTTGTTTACTGAGGACGCTGTCTTGTGTGACACGGCGCGTTGGAGGTCATTTTATGGATTCATGTACATCGGCTTTCATCACTTCCTGTTCCAGGAGGCTGTTGTATTACTGGCCTGTAGAGGAGGGGTGTTCCTGTATTTCCTGGCAGCAGCTCAGCACCTTTGTTTTAATCACCTTGACATTCCAGCTTCCAGATGTGACTAAATGACTGCATTTACTGATGATTTTTTTCATTGCTTAGAAACTTTTATTCAAGACTCGACAGGAGGAATATTTCTATTAATGAAAAGAGGTTTCAAACAGAATCAGGCTCTGCCTTTGTGACTGAATGTTGGCGTTGGTGTGTACTGAGTTCTGATTGGTTTCAATCGACAAATAACAAAAAGTTTAGCATTTGCTCTTGATAATTGTTGGAGATTTGTAGATGAATTTGAGAGGAGTCGTTTTTTAACATAAACTGACCGAAATCTATAGTTAGAGTGAAGTGAGTCCCAGCCGCCATGTTGGACTTCGTCCTCAGTGACTCACCCTGCACGCAGAACTTGAGCTCTTTAGGGTCTGTGACGGTGCTGCCAGGCATCTTGTCTGCAACCTTCTTGCTCATTCGGCTGTAGGCCCTCCTCTTCTTCGTCTCGCCCCACAGGTTGGAGCCACCGTGCATGCTGGGAATGTTCAGAATAGCGATGCCCTCTAAGGATGTACTGCTGAGGTCCAGGATGATCCCGTCACACTGTGGAGGCAGAAATATGACACATTCATTTTCATAATCGAAGGCTTATTTTTCCATTCTGTGCTGGATGAGGAAACAGCTCCAGAGTCCAAAACTAATTTAAAGAAATTCTATAATGGAAATCCTCCTAATGCATTTATTTAGTGGCCAGCAAACATAATGTAGTAAGCAGTTACATTTAGATTCTTTCTTATTGTCATTCTGTTGCACTTTGAGGTTCACATGTTAAGTATGTATACATACATTTCATTATTTTTATTATTTTCAATAATAATACTATGATTATTATTCCCTGAGTAAAAGTATTGATACTCATTTCAACATTGCTTGACTATACGTAAAAGTTGCACCATCAAAGGTTTACTCACATACTAACATACTTTTGAAAATACTTAAATATTCAAAAGTCTAAATTATATTTTCTATTATCAGTGCATGACTGTGTTGTTTCCTGAGAGTTTTCACAGAACCTTCTAAGTTGCAGAAATGAACTGATGGTGAACTGTCATGTACAACCATTCTGCCCAGACCCACTCCAAACAGAAATCCCTTTTTTTCTCCCCAAAAACAACAATAGTATCTATAACTAACAACATACACATAGAAGTCTACAAACATCAAACATCGAGCTAAGAAGTTTGCCACATTGAATGAGGATGATGTAATTACTAATCCCAGATGTGAGCAGTGATTGTGATTGGTCCATCTTCTTGTGCACAGCTTGTGGATAATTACATTTCAGTCAAGGAGCACAGGAACAGCGGAGAACAAAGCTATACTGACCCTAAAGGAACGAGTAACAACAAGTTTCCTAGAAACGTAGTGGAGTGAGGAGTCATAAATTCTCCAAATTCTCAAGAACAGTAAAGATACTCAAGATTTTACTAAGGTATCATATTCAAATAAATGTACTGCATTACTGTCCACTACTGGAAACAAAAGTATCTTGATGTAAATCAGAGTGGGCCAGAAACTGTCCACATGTCACAGCTGCTGCTGAGCTGTGACCATTCACACCTGATCCTCGTCACCTTCATCTGCAGCTGCTGCTATATAAGGTCAGATCTTCCTCCTGCGCGCCGTCTGCTTGTTGTGAAAGCCAATACTGCAACACTTTCAGGCTGTCTGTGGATCTCTGCCTGTTTTCTCCTTGGACCGGCTGCCCTCCTTGTCAGCCCTGCATCACATCTCCATCCTGACCTCCCCCACCTGGGTTCAGATTCTCTGGCTTCGACCCTCTGTCTGTCGGACCCTGAGGACTGGAACCGCCCCACACGCCTGACCTCAACACACAGACCTGACCCTTACCTGTCTGACCTAGATTAAACTGTTCCCAATAAACTGGAGCTTGTTCTCAACCTTTTGCTGTCATTGTGTCCATCAGTGTCTGAACCATGTCACCACAACTGAGCAATCTAAGAGTTATATAGAAGAAGGATCGTTTTAATGAAAAAGAAGGCTTTCTTAGGGTTCAAGTAAATGTACTCCATTACTTAGAGTTAGGGGGAATCCTTTTTCATTTTAAATGGTGAAGATGGTGTGTTTTCTGTACCCTTCAGGTCAAATGTAAACAAATTAGGTCTCTGTAAAGACCAAATAGTCTAGATAGATTATAAACCACATAATTGCACATTTTGAGATTTTAAACATAAATGTGCTTAATGGAAACATGACAATTTTGAAAAAAAAAACAAACTTGTTTTTGGGTATTTTTGGCCGTATCGAAATTGTTTAATTTCACAAAATTTCAATGGATACCCATTTTTTTCACCAATTTGCTGTCATTTTTTTCACAACAATGACAGCAAATAATTGAACATGACATAAAACATGGCAAGAAAGACGCAGTACTTTCTTGCCATGATGTTCTTGCAACATCTGGTTATTGGTCATGTGACCAATATGGTCACATGACCAATAACCAGATGTTGCCACTGGCACACGAAGAAGAAGAAGACAGGAAGTAGTAGGAGGATGATAGGATGGCATGTTTCTTATCGAGTGAACAAAACTTATTTACATGTGATTTTAACAGCTTTCACATTTAATGGAAACACTGCAATTGTAAAATTGTGTTTATTCGACATTAGTTGAATCCTGACCAACTTTTGCACACATTTGTAATGTAAACTCAGCTCCTGTGTGTACGAAGGGTCGGGCTTGAACTAACATGGAGCTCTGAGGTCCTGTGTGTCACATCATACCAGACAGAGCACAAACAATCCCCAGCAGCTCGAGCCGCACTTCGATTGGCAACCTGAACCGATTTCACATGTAGACGCATTACGCTGCTGTTATATTATGTAGAAAATTATTCTGCATAATTAAATGTCAAGGGCCTCTGAGCATAAATCTGCCTGTGGGTAGCTCGGAGAGAGAGAAAAAAAAAAAAAAAGAAAGACCACATTTATTGAAATGCGTGATTGGAACCTTGCATCCAGGCCCCCCTATCAGATTCTGACCTTCATCAGGCTGAACGCGGCCTAACCGTGTCAGAGCCTCAGCTCTTTGTTAGGAAACGGTGGAAAACGCAAACACGCTTCATACAGCAAGTGTGAGCAAGTCATGCACATAGTGCGGCATCACGTCTGTATGGACTACCTGTGCCGGCTGGGTCAGAGGCAACAACAAGAACACTGAGACTCCCATGAAGGCGGATGAGCGAGGACACAGTTCTGCTGACATGATTATTTTGTCTGTTGTCTGTTATTGTTGATCTAATTACTGTGACAGATTGGCAAAATGGCATCCTGCCTTCTTAGATGAACAAGGACAGGAAAATGAGGCAGCAGAGCCGCAAGTTCATTTCATCTACAGATGAACAGAAACAATCAGCTCCATGTAGACCAGGAGACCAAATTTAACCGCAGCCGTTTCATTTCATTGTTTATAGCGAGTTACTTGGTCATTAGTCTGATGTTTTTGTCACAAAAAAATGTTCATCTGACAGCTGTGTGACGAGAGTGATGTGGGTCTCTGTTCAGATTTTTGAATATCGTTTAAACCAGAAAGAAATGAACCCTTTCAGACATGAACTATGATCCTTTACATCAGGATTTTTGATTTTCTTAAGGCATAAAAAAGATGGAGAAAAAAATAAAAGCTTTTCTAGAATTCTTTCTAGGTGATCAGTTGCAATTCTTTCTAAATACAAAGTTATTTGTAAAATACATCAGCAGTAGTAGTTTACCTGATGTCGCAATAATTTTTTTTTTAAAGAGTTGCTTTGTTGTCTGTCTGCGATATTGGATTTAACAGCATTTTTTTTGCACTTGCAGTGGATGGCCACTAGTGTCCACTTTAGTGGTCTGTGTGTATTTATAATATCAAAATTCATAAGAAACTCAAGAAAATGGCTTTTAGATAGCTGACCACTGTAGTGACCACTATGCAGGACATGGCTAAATACAAATGAAAAACTAATTTTAATCTTTTTATAATTTGATAGGTGAAAATAAATTGTGATGGACATCGAGATAGACTCATCTCAAGACCTGCCCCTTTGGCAAAAGAACCAGCCATCACATCAGCCTGGCCCAGCATGGCCGTCCTGAACAGAACCACAGCTCTAGGTGGGACTGGGCCGTCCCACTTAGAGCTGTGACACCTTCTGAACCAAACCCAGATTATTTAAAACACTCTTTCTTCACTTAGTGTCTGCTCATGTTCTGAAGGAACTCTGACTCACCTCCAGCTCTATGCATTCGTTGAGTTTCTTGCAGGTGGCGGATATGGTCTCAGTGGTGCCAAACTCAAAGTACCACAGCTTGTTCTTCATTCTGCAGGAAAAAGACACAGAGCGTTAGACACAGCCTAACCACCGTCCAGACACAGCCTGCATGTGCAGCTTTGTGACCCTGAAGTTATTTAGTATACAACTGTCACACAGAGACGCCTTTCATGGTTCTGGGTCATCTCACGTTTTCTGACAGCTCAGAATGCCCAGTGAGGGAGGAGAGTCATGTGACCTGGGAGGTCTCTTCTGTGGGAACGATGGAGACATTAGCAGCTCCATAATGACAGACAGGTCAACCCCCCTGAAACAAAGTCCTCTGGCTCTGGACTCCTACCAGATTCAGAGGAAACAGGTTTTTTACCCAGGGACATGTAGACAGCTTTTTCTCTGATTTATGTCATTTAGAGCAAGAAAACGATAGTAAGGCAGGGAATTAGGCATTAATCTAAGGCATTAGTATTTGTTTATCATTAGGGAATATTTTACTGTTAATATCTGTGACAATATTTTCATCACTGTAAAAGTGCAACCCCCGATTCACACTGCTATCGTCTCCGGTCTATGGCGTCGTGCGCATCAACATCAACATCAGCACCAATCCAATTTTTGCCAGACGACGCAAAAAGTTTGGAGTTAATCTTCAACAATCACACCCCTCCAATACCAAACACACAAGCACAACATCCGTATTTTGGGTTTCATTTAATTTTCCTTGAGCTGTGCGAACTTGCGTTACAAACCAAGTGATCAACAAGTCGTGTCAAAAGAGAAAAGGCAGATTCTATTGGTAGTCTAGATCTTCAGCAAACCAGTCAATTTCAAAACCCTGTAGACAGTGGCAAAAAGTTGAGTATTTTGGCAATTGCGTAGACAAAATGTCCATTGCTCTCCAAAAATACAAAACTGGAGATTTGGGCATGTTAGTGTTGTGTAATAAAAATGACAAGAAAGTACGCAATTTCCCAGCATTTTCAAGCATCAGATTGAACTTTATATTCGCAAAAGTCTGTTTTTAAATGGCTGTGATTGATATTAGGAAAGAAAAACTGACCGGACATCCCTGCTTCAAAGGTAATGTCAAATTCTCCTTTCTTGTTGCCTGAAAACTGTGACTATATGAAGACTAATTTCCATTTCCTAGTATGTACTCATTCTCCTCCTCTTATCCTTTGGCACTAATTTCAGGTAATGGAGAAAACATCCCGCTGAGAAATGACTCAAAAGCTGACACATCATCACCTCTCACTGATTCCTGGTACATAAATAATGTTACCGTTTACAAAAGGTCGAACAGAAGTCACAAGACTTTATTTTTAATGCTTTTCAGTAGGAACAAAAATACAAAATACTAATTCAAAACATATAAGTACACTTTAAGTAGAAAGTAAAGAGAGCATAAATTCTGCTTTTGAAAGATCGTCATCTGTAAAAATGTTTCAAATGTTACATTTTCTGTTAACTTTACCACTGTGCACCAGTGGTAAGTTTTTGTTTTAAAGTAGAATAGATGTCTACTAAATCTTGCGAGTTACTGAGTTTGTGTCGTTCACTCACAGGAGAAGTGTTAATCTTAAATCTTCAACCGGATGATCCTGAAATGACTCCCGTTATTCACTCCCATGCATGACCTGATGTCCATATGAATTAATCTAGATCACTGACCTCACTGACCCCGATTTCACAACAGCCATAAAGGGGGGAGTGGAGGGGTCTAAAAGGTAGAGAGGTCATGCTTCATTAATCATTAGGGATTAATGAGGCTCTGCAAAGGCACCTGAACAGTGTTTTCACACCAACAAGGCATTACTGCAGAGCAAGCTAACGGACCAAATGTGTTCAAGGACTTAGTGGCTAACCACAGCCAAGGGCTCTGCACTGGAAGGTCATAATGAGAGATTAAAGCAGAATTTCTCTCACTGGGTGTTTTTTGAAAGACTATTGAAGATCCTTATTGCCCCAGGTTTGCATTAGTTTTGGCTCAGAAACATGGGAGTGATGGCAGAATGGCTTAAGCCTCCCTGTTGCATTCACTGTGCATAGGAGACGGGGAAAAACATGAGCTAATTGCATTTTTTACAGACGGTCTCAAGTGGAAGCGGCTTAATGAGGTTAGGCAGTTTGCCTCGCCAAGAATCACAACTGTTCCTAATTGTGATCTCAACTATGCTTCTAATCCTCTGATTTGACAGCAGCACAGCTTTCTGGGGAGGCATTAAGGTGAAAGAGACAGGAGGACAATTAGAGGCAGGAAAATGAACAGTTGTGCTGAAGATATTGCGGTTATATATTACGCAAAACAAATGTTTACATTGCAATCCCAAAGTGTTAGGCGTTTGGTGTGACACTTGTAGAAAGTTATCATGTTCTGAGGATTGTGTTTCTCCTCCAAGGTGGAGGCACCCGCAGTATACACGGCTGTTATGGCAACACATGTGTTTCCAGCATCAGCAGTGATTGCATGCCAGTCTGCTGTGAATGCACTTCTAAAGAAACAACAAAAAAATAAAAAAAATAACAAAAACATATCCAACCGACCAGATCCGTTCTGAAATGTTTTAACTGCTAGACCAACAACTCACCTTGTGTGACGCAATGAAGATAAAAAGACAGAGAATCATTGAGGAGCTCTTATTTATTTAGAACTTCCCATTGAGGACATTTTTACAATAAATCATTGCTGGGAAGGAAACATTTTCTGTTTTATTACATTATGAAACAGGTAAAGTTTAGGCTTTAGTCGGATATGAAACTGAAGAGATTTTTTACATGATTTTGCAAGTATCTTACTTGAGTGTTTGTATTTCGGTTAATTTGCCCTCCTTGTGTCACGTTGTTCACCATTATTGGTTCCAGCTGGTCCTCGTTTTCTGACTATCTGTGTCCGTATTTAACCACCTGTGTGGTCGGTTCCTGACCGGATCTTAGTGTCGCTCACCTGCCTCTCTGTTGTGTCAGAGTGCTTTTCTGGTCTTTTGACCACATTAAATCATTTCTTCTACTTCACCCTTTGCTCATCACCAAACCCACTTCATGACAAATTTGGCCTTTCATCCACATGTAAACTCTGGTTAATATAAATAAAAACACTTCAAAATAAAAGCTCTGACCAAAGTGCAGATTTGCAAATTCTGCTTATTTGCCCTTGGACATCGGAGAGCAGAGATTCAGAGGTCAGCGCATGAGAGTTTACAATAAATAATGTGGCACTGACATCATAAATGTCACCATTGTTACTGTTTGACCATGACTGCTATCAGAGCAGAGATGTTTATGGTGTTTATATTGCTTTTTTTGTATATCTGCTTGTTCGTTTTGCAACTGCTCCAATAGTGTTGCAAAGGCAACAATGCTTAGAGGTCACATGATCAACATGTTGCCCCTGGTGACAAAGAAGAAGAAGACAGGAAGTGATAGAAGGATGATGGCGAGGCATGTTTTAATGACTTCTCATGTGGACAAACTCATTCATGTGTGATTTTATTTGCATTTCTTATCTAATGGAAACACAGCTGTTGCAAAGTTTGTTTGTTTTTTTTCCAATATTAAGACAAAATGTTACATATATTTGAGCTCAGGCAGGTTTCTGTGCAGGAAGGCGGTCTTCCACACACTGCACTCAGAGCCTTGGCTGTGCAGACACACTGACAGCCCGACGGAACACAGAGATGCATTACGTCTGTCCTCCTGCCCAGACGCCGGTTCCTCCTTGCTCTGTGTTTGTCCTGCACCTGGTGTGGAGTGGGGTGAGGCGCCGGGTCACTCCACCCACTCTGCCAGGTCAGGCCTGCTAACATTTCCGCCCCATGTCGGACGTCAGCAGGAGTCTGTGTCGGGCACCACGTCAGCACGGGGTTAAATGTGTGCAGGGAGGGAGGAAGTCTGCACGCTCCTGTTTCACTTTCTAACATCACAGAGCTTCATATTTAGCTTCTAACCTCTGAGTGTTCAGAAAGTGACACGAGATAAGATCAGGAATTAAATTCACATTCGGTTAATCAGAAAATCCAGTTGCTCCAATGGACAGAAAAAATATGTCTTGACTTTAACTTCCCATCACACCACTCAAATAAATTCAATCAATAAATTGCATTACATCATGTTGTAATGCTATTCATCATGTTACCTTCAAAAACATGCCTAGAGTGTTGGCTTAATTTTTTTATGCATGTTTGAGAAATGCTTTAATCTCCATGGCAACCATTCAACTCTACAAAACGCCTGAGTGGACATAGCCCCGCCTTCAATGCCCACCTCCTCCTCAGAGCTGCAGCTTCTGAGCTCCTGCCTCACAGAGCAGCCCTCTCTGAGCTCCTTCAGACTAGTCAACAGCAATTAGTAAACACTTGGTGGAACTGCACATCTGCTGAGCTCATTATAGGAGCAACTTCTCAGTGAAACACTGGTAAAAATGATGTTGAAATGTTAACAGATTAGCGATGTTGTGATGACTTTCTGACTGAATGGGTGGAATGGTTAACTGCATCCATTATGTTGCAGTTATTATGAATTACAGGCAGCTCTAAACACCCTGGTTTTTAGCTTTGATATGGAGGAATTGAGGATTTCAGTGTTTTTGCAGTCTCTGGAAGTTTGTTCCAGATTAGAGGAGCTTAAAAACTAAATGCTGCCTCTGTGTGTTTTGTTCTGGTTTTGTGGATGCAGAGCAGACCAGAACCAGAAGACCTGAGAGGTCCAGAAGGTTGACACAACAGGTTCTTAATGTATTTTTCCTGGTTTTAGTGAGAACATCAGCAGCAGTGTTCTGGATCAGCTACAGTTGATCGATTTTTTGTTTTTTTTAGGCAGACCTGTAAAGACACTATTTCAGTAATCAATGCGACTAAAGAGAAACACATGGATGAGTTTTTCTTGATCTTTCTGGGACATTATTTCTTTAATCCTGGAAACGTTCCTCAGGTGATAGAAGGCCGACTTTGTAGCTGTCTTTATGTGAAGGTTCAGGTTTTTGTCCTTAACAATATTTTGTTAATTTAGTTAATCAATGGACACATACAAAAGTAATGGCTAACTGGTTTAGTTGATGTTCATGTTGGGTAACTTACAGCAGCAGCTGTAGAACTGTGCAAATTCAAACTACAAAAATAAACCCACCAAATTTTTTGAAATTCTATTACACGTTTTTGACAAACGGTTTTTGCGTCAAGATGAGGTGATCAACAGCTGGAAGAAGACGACTGTAACAGCCATGATTTTGAATGACTTATTGTGTTAACAGGTTCATACACGTAGGATTGTACTTGCATTTTTTTACTTAATAAAAAGATTAAGTAAATGTGATAGTGTTTTTTTTTTACATTAGCACAACACAAAGGTTTGCACACATTCGGAATGGAAATGCAGCTAGGGTCAGGTGTGTTTGGTGATGTTATCAACCAAAGCTTTTCTAGGACATTGAAATGCAAGACAGATACGCCAAAGTGTGACGGGAGCGTTAGACATCTGTTATTGAAAATAAAAACTTGATCACTATCATACTTGATTAACAGCTGGGAACAAATACTTTTCTGCAGTTTAATATTAAGCTATGCTGTCCTCCTCCATTAAAACCAATGCATTCACTTGCAGTCAGACAAATGAGAAGCTGTATAAACAGAGACTGGACTCCATGTGACATGTCATTAGTGTGCGGTGGCTATCTGAGCGCCACAGGCTGGGTGTGAGGAGTCGCACTCCTTCTGTCCCAACAGGCCCGGGGGTGAGAAGCAGAGCAGCAGAGTGCCTGTGAGGAACCCCCATGCTGGCAGCGTGGAGCACTGAGTGACGGCCAGGACAATAAAGCTAAGTGCTACATGGAGCTGTGGGCCTCTCTTAGGGGTCAAAGGTGATTTGTCATGTGTGCCCACAGAGGACAAGCTGCTCCTTCTGAACACTGACTCGTTTCAGTTCACACCGCTGTCAAAGTAGAGGGAAACGTTCCCAGCCAAAACATCAGTCAGGTCTTAATAAAACAATCACAGTTGTCTGTCAGCTCTCTGCTCTATTGGCAGGACAATGGGCCCAGTGTTGGCTTACTGTAAACACTGTACAGAAGGCGGTTGGTGCTATTTTCTGAAACACGCTGTCAATAATGAGTGTTTAGTAAACATTTGCAGCTATTTTATTAATGAAAGAGCTCTGGAGCTTATCATCTTAAATCTGTGTGCTTACATGTGTTAAGTAAGCCAGGTTCTCTTATCACATCTTTAAATTATTTAGCAGATACAAGCAGAGAACACATCATGCTTTCATCCCTCAGAGCTAAAGAAGAAACTACTAATCTTTCTTTTTCTTCTTCCTTCTCTTGTCTCATTCTTGTCCTGTAATTTCCAGACTAATTAACTTGTGAATTAAAAAGCAGCTTGCGTTGTGTTCCATGTTGTTTGCATGATGACAACATGGAACACAGCGGGCTCCTATGAGACTCATCGGCATTCAAAACAAGCTATGATATTTCACTCTCCTGTTGGAAGATGACTACGCTTTTTAACTACAGTCAGTTGAGGCTGAAGTTACCAAAGGTGGGGTCAAGGCCCCACTTGGGGTCAAGGTCCCACTTGGTGTCATGGATATGGAAGTCTAGGGTCTTGGGGGTTCCCTTTAGAAATTAAGCTACATAGCAACAATGACGAAAGCTTCTGAATTTTAGAAATATTGTAAAATTTTAAAAAATCAGCTCTGGAAACTAAGCTAAAGCAACATGTTGCTCAGTATATTGACTGTTGATGCTGGTTGTGTTGTCATTGCACTGATTCTTCACTGACTCTGCAAAAATCCTTGTTTCTTTCACCAAGAGTCAGAGTTATGACCCTCTTATTTTCTATCCTGTGGGTCGGAAGCTGGGATGTTTGGGAACCAGTGAGTGAAGGTGATGAACTGCAGTAAACTGCTGCTGTCAGCAGAAGTACATCAAGAGCTGGAGTCGCAGTTGGATCCACAACTTTCTGCCCCAAAACTGTTGAAATGGTGAGCTGGTGCTCACTGAACTGAACTCGTTCTAACATTGATCTTTCTGTGTTCTTTGTGTGCGGATTGCACTGCTGCCTTGCAGCAGAAAGGTCCTGGGTTCAAATCCCAACCTGGGTCTTTCTACAGTTTGCATGTTGTTCTCCCTGTGCATGCGTGGGTTCTCTCTGGGTACTCTAGCTCCTCCCACAGTCCAGAGACATGACTGCTAGGTTAACAGGCTCCCTAATTACCCCTTGTATGGTGGAGGGTGCAGGATTGTTTTTTCTCTATGTTGCCTAGCAATGGACTGGTTATTTGTCCAGGGTTATTATAGTTAACAAAAGTTAGCAGAATAAAATTGAGAAAACATTTTGGTTAACTGAAATAAATAAAAACGGTAATTAATGCAGAAATAACTGTAACTAGATGAACTATATTGTGTATTTATAAAACTAATTAAAACATAATAAAATAAAGACAGAACATCCTTACTTTTTGTGTGATATTTTCTACTATGTGTGGTAATAATGTTAATATGGATCATAATACTTTGCGTATGATTGCATTTATTTAAAAAAACAACAACAGGTCTTTCAAAGGCCATTATATGACGTCTTTATTTCAATGTAAAATAGGAAATGAAGTTAAACACTGATGCTCACTGTGAGCAGTTGTAGTGTAAGGAGATTACTTAAATCTGACTTCCTTTAAATATTTCCAAAATAAATTCTTTGTGGGCCAATTATAAAAGAACGTTTCTTTATGTAAAGATTATATTTTCTGCAATATAAAACTGAAGAAAAAGGATAAAAACGTCAAGGCTAATTTAATTTGACACCACCTGATTAATACAATTACATATAGAAATATATGAGTGATTAAATATTGAAATCCAGTTTTTGTCTTGAGCAACAAGAAATCTGAAAAGACAGCATTTTGTTTGATATTTTTAAGTTTAGTTTGAAGCACCAGAGTAATAAAATGTGTGACTTGATGAAGCTGTTGCTGTGACAGATTGTTGCAGGGTGACTGTATGTTCTGCAGCTCATCCTTCCTCGGATATTTCTTTACATCCTCTATATGGATCACTGTGACTCTCAGTCCTGACCTTCGTCAGGCAGCCAGGAACATTATATAACTTTTAATTAGACTGTTATGTACTTGCTCTCACGGCTGGCCATTTAAAGCTACTTCTGTGCTATTAGGATGACTCAAATCTCCACTTGTGTCATATGTGCTGCATGTCTTTATTTCACTCTGCATCCCAAGACTTCCAGACCAGAAACCCGATTTCATATTTAGCTGAGAACGTCATCCTTACCCTGGACAACACAAAGGAAATGGCGGGTTGCTGTTAAGGTCACAGAAACTCATCATTCCACCGTGCTCCAAATTAAGTGAAAAGCAGTTTGGACTCCCATATCAACGCTCCATATCAAATCCACTAACCTGCTGTTGAACTTCTCTGGGTGTTTTTCTCTCATCAGATGAAAGCGGTGGGCGATGGAGGCATCCTGTGTGAAGAACAGAGGAGACAACATCAGCAACTTGACACGCTATTGGTGCCGATAGCGTCTCAAACAGCATGGCCACAAAGCAGCCAAATATGTCGTGTAATGGCTCCACTCTGGAAAATTTTTTAAAATCATTAAAGGCACCGGATTAATGTAATTAACATGAACTTAAACTAAGAACTGTTTTTGGTTATTTTCACTTTGTGGTTCACAAATAAACCAGTTGGAAAAATTCCTGGCAGTTTAATAAGTAAATGTTTGGAACAGGGCTATGCAGAAAGACCTCTTAAAGTCATCAAAATTTGATTCAACATAAAGACAATAAACCCCTAAACAATTCCGGCATTTCTGTTGTAAAGTTGATCAGAGACGATTGGTCTGGTAAACTCCTCCTAACAGGTTTAAGACGGGTATTTTAGAGTTTTAGAAGCAGCAGCTAGAGGTCAGAGGTTGGTCTGAATGCAGCTCAGATGGGATCTAACCTCCTCCCTCCCATGTGTTTAACCTCTGACCTCTGGGGCAGGGATGAATGTAAGCCTGATGAGTCACCAGAGCAGCCTCAGACTGACCTCACAAAGACAAAACACCTCCAGTCTCCTACATCTTCAACAATGAACATTTTCCTTTGACACAGGTTCAGTTCTTCAAAGGCCTTACTGACATCCAATAGTTAGCTCAGGGGTGCCCAAACTTTTTGAGACCAAGATCTACTTTTTCTCTCACCAATGGGCTGATATCTACCACATGACACAGACTATCAGTTGTGAAAACTAACCTAAATGATCATAGGTCAATTATGGAGTGTGAAAACTCACATCTGACTGGACTCTGAAGTTAGAGACTGCTGGACTGATCTGATTAGTGACTGCTGAAAATTTGTTACGTTTTTAGCAGTCCGTTTTTCACACTGCACCATGTCAAGCAAACCAAACCCTTTAAAAAAAAAAAAAGCTGTTCCCCCATCGCCAGTGGAAGGAAGGGGCATTAAAACCTCCAAAGAAGAGTGCAACTTCCTTCTCCACAAAATATAAACAAACATGGAGTAGCATCAGGTTTTAGTGCTTGTAGGATTTCTAATTATCTTTGATAACAAGCCATTTGTACCTCTATAGCTAGACTCTTGCATTTATTTAGGTTGTATTTACCCAGAATGCCCTTTTCTGTAGTCCCTTTAAAGCTTTGGAGCAGACTCAGGTCCACTTGGCATTCACAAATTCATTCTAACCTCACCAGACTTTATTTTAACCAAACCCAGACCTTGGGTTGTCGGAACACCACAGTTACTCTTGGTCCACATCAGAACTACAATGCGCATTCACACCTCCACAAACAAACCGGACCATCTAGACCAGTGGCCAAAGTCGGTCCATAATCCTGCATGTTTTCGTTCTCTCCCTAGTGGCAGTAACAACCTCCTCAGGAAGTCAATGTTCCTTCCTTCTAATGAGCCATCATTTGATGCAGGTGTGCTAAACCACGGGGAGAACTAAAACATGTACGATGCTGGCCCTCAAGGACCGACTTTGGGCACCCCTGATCTAGACAAACAAACTAGGGTTTGATTAAAGTGATCTAAACACTGAATACATCGTAAGAGTTCTTTCCTAATGGTGCAATAAAATGCATAAACCAAAAACAAACAAACAAAAAAAATACAAGATATGTCACTCAGCAAATGTCCTAGAATTCCTTGACTCATTGCGAAGAGAACAGAATCCATTGTGATCGTCTAAGTCAAGCAACAGAGACACAGACATGCTCACAGTGGATGGGATGAGCTGAACACAGCAGGCCTAATTGGCCCTGAGCTGGACCAGAGCTGCTTCTGCTGCACCCAGGCCTGAGGATGTAATGTGCTTTTTACCGATAAGCAACCACTGAACTCGTTTTAAGTTATAAATCCACTAGATGTCAGAAGACGTCATGTGGTTAATGCAGATGTAACTCCTGGATGTGGCTCATGTGATGCAGCGGGACCACTTAACCGCAACACACAAAATAACTGCTTCATGTCCCTCAATGAACAAAAATGATCTGGTTCTGCCTAAACATCCAGTATACGCCCGTCTCTTCAGACCAAATGTAAAGAAAACCTTCTTCTGCCTCCTGTAAAGAACTATCCCTTTAAGTGCATGCTTTGGATGTGTCTGAAATCTTGAGTAACGTAAGCAAGAGAACTGAGAATAGTGAGGTGTTAAGATGGATAGCTGTGACTAAAGTTAGCCAGCAGTGATGTCTACTCTAGCCACAGGACCCAGTATCAAATCTCAGTTAAACTGAAGATGATGCTCTTTTTAAGATCTGATGTCTGTGAGATCTCAGAACTTTGCAACAGAGCAAGGCAGAGCGCCCACATGAGTGTGAACCAACAGATGTGTGTCATCACACTCATCCACCTGCCTTGTGCCAACTCTGATTCCTCTTGTTGCAGTGAAGTGAAACACCTGCAGAGGCAGGCAGGGTGCCAGGGTGTCAGCACAGATTCTCCTGCTAATAAAAATGAGCAGGGATAAAAATAATCCAGCAAACAAAGTGAAGACAGAGAATAACGGGTTTGTTGCGGTAAAGAGAGTGCTGAGTCAAAAAGCGAAGCTATCGATTTATTGGTTGATCTACGTTCCTCCTCAGAGTGACCCATTTTTTTCACATATGTTTGTACAAACAGTCTGCATGTGTAGGTGCTTTATTTTATACACCTGTGGCCATGGAAGTGATTGGAACACCTGATTCCAATCATTTGGATGGGTGAGCAAATACCTTTGGCAATATACCGTATCATAGTTTTAAGCAATCAGATCAATGCTAATAAACAGCAAAACAGTTTGGTAAACAGTTTACATGTCACTATGTACCACGGATGGAGGACCAGTCTTGGGGTCTCGACTTGATTTTTCCTGGTCTTGGTCTAGGCCTTGGTCTTGGATTGTTAAGAGAGTTAAGTTTTTGTAATTTTGACAAAAACTGTAGTGTTAAACCAGCCTTCATGCAGTTTGTCAAACTGGACCGACACCAAGACCAAAACTGAGGCATACCAATCCAAGACTGGGAAAAAAAATCAGATTGGGGTCACTCTCTGTCCCTGATAATATAGAGTTACCTGATAGGAATATATTTAGGAGCTACAGCCAGCTTTCTCTGCTTTTTAGCACCTCTCTCGCTGTGTGTTAATGTGTGTGTGAGGTTGTGTCTCAAAGCATGTGCATGCTGCACCTCGTGTCTGTAGGACCAGCCAGGTGTCACTCAGCACGGTCATTCATTACGGCAGTAACCTGGCCTGAACCTGGCAGTAGCTGGCTTCCTGTCACTGATACTTCCCCTGACCTTCAGTCGATGCCAGGACTGCTCTATCTCATAAAAACACACACACATGCACACGCACCTCTCTGTACAGCTTCTGCAGTTTGGAATATGGAACACTGACTTTTTATGTGTACTAAACTGCTGTTAATATCAGACTACTTAACAATCTTATATCTGCTCTGGTAGAAACACCAGAGCAGAGCCTGTTCTCCAGTCAAACATGCCAAAGTCAGGGAAGGCAGCAGAGGCTGGTCATTAATACTGGGAATGATCCCACAGCATAGCACATCACACGTCCAGCAAGGAGCAGAGACATACAGGCACATATAAACACACTGACAGCCTGGGGTCAGCTTCCTCTCTGAAACATGAGGTGCCATCTATCATAGCTGCTGACATGGTGTCATTTCCTTCTCCCTGATTCCCCCTCTCAGATAGTTTCCAGGCCAAAGGTGAAGTCAAAGTGTTTAGGAAGTGATACAAGTGTGTTGAGTGGAACTAATTAGGGGAAAATAGAAGACAGAATAAAAACATTAACAGTGTTTGCTTGGGGAGCTCTGAAAGGGTTGATGTCTTCAACATCAGATCATCCCTTTGCTTCATTGTGCTGGAAGCATTGATGCACACTTCAGGCTGCGTTTGTGATTTTGATCATTTACATAATCAAAACCTTCATTCAAACTCTGTAAGGCTAAAGGTGACCTGTTATGCTTCCTCGAACAGGTTAGGACAGGTCTACTGGCTACAACACATGTTTATTACTGAACATGTTTTGTAGCCCAGACGTTCCTAGAAAATGACATTTTAGTCTGCAATTATTCAACCGCACAGGTTTGAAAAGCAGAGGACGAACCTCCTGCACAACCAACAGCAATGCAGAAAGTTGTTTGTTGATGGTAAGTCAAGAACAAAACTCTTATCTTTTCCTGCAGCCAATGTACAGCCCATACAGTGGTAAAACCAGCTGACCAAATGTGCTGGAGCTTGGGTTGCTAGATGAATGGTATTGAATCAGGGTCTATTGTTCAACATGGGGTGATGCAATAATGAAATATGTCAATATTTCTCTACAAAGTGAGGTCTGTCTTGTGAAGTGCTGTCCAGTCGGCTGTCAGCAACCCATGCTGTCTGCCAAAGAAAGCTTAGCTGTTACTACAAGGATGTGAGCTTGTGTGAAATAAGCTTGACATGCTGTTGCATATTTGAAAGTCTTATTTTGAGGTAAGAAGTGAAGCGGTGTTTTAATTGCTACTTCTCAGAGTAATGCTGGTAGATTTGTTAATAGATAGGATTAACAGAGGAGCCATGTTGTGATGACTTTCTGAAGGTGGAGTTTCAGAATGAGCAGGAGTTTTTAAAGAGACACAGACCAAATTTCAAGGTGTTAAATTATGCAGTTAAATTTCTTTTAAGTCACATTTGATATATACAGCATTTTTATAACACTGAAGGTAGCATAGTTACATGACTGCTAATATATGACTTTGTGCCTGGTGATGACATAACAGTGCCTCTTTAAACAAGCAAAAAAAACATTTTTGAATTCTAATTTTGTTCACATAATCCCAGTAATCAGTATCATCTGGTCTGATGGACTGGATGTATGGCTTCAACTTTAACTATGATAACACATCTTAGACCAACATAGAACCTGTTCTTGTTAACAGAGAACTGGTACAAAGTTGGATTCTGTCTCCTCATAACCTCTCTATGCAATCCCAGTTAGAAAAGTCAGTAATGGTTGACAAGACAGTAGATGACCTCCATGACTGTAGTCATAAGCAAGTTTAGAGAAGCTTAAAGCTTTTTCATAAGTAGTAACAAACCCGAAAGTCACATATGGCGAATCCAAAAATGGATTTTTGTCCAGTAAGATGCATTCATAGGTTGAAATAAAATACTTCACCTTCTGATTTACAGCTCTGAGTGGTTCAGCTGAGCCGGCCACATGCTCCACACTCAGTCATCCACAATTAAGTCAGTGAGATAAAGGACAGATGACTGTGGAAGCTTTCAGATTCGGCCTTGCCAGCCTCCCGTCGCTGTGGCAACCAAAAGCCCGGGCAGCAAGGTCTGGGATGGGACGGCAGGAAACACAGGCCTTGTATGGTTTGTGAAGCAGATTTGAGGTCTTAGTAACGGCGCCATCAGCGATGTGAGTCAGAGTCAGGTTTGCTCAGGTGCCGTGTGCACATAGACTCTCAGCCATCTGTCACAGCGGCTCCTGGAGGGTCAGCAATCTGTCGCCAAGTACGGCACAGTCAAAGTCGGCATGCAGCCTCACGCAGAAAACCTTTACATTAAACCCACAAGTCAGCACTTCCTCACATCAAACTGTCCTCTGAACAGACCCAATCCAGCAATGTTCTGGTCCCTGTTTCACATGTTCTCATTATTTTGAGAGCATTTAAAAAAAAATTGGGACACAAATATGTTGTTTGTTTGTGTGAGCCTACATCACTGACTGCTTAAGCAGCAGATTAGTGGGAAGATGATTGTGAGGCTGACTCAGAATAAACCCAAATCAAACTGTACAGCTTTTCCTGGCTCCTTGGATCAGGTTTGGATAGAAACAAAACATGCTCAAACACAATGACATAAGCTCCTTTGTGTCAGAATGTGGCTACACAGGAAATACTTGTCATATTAATCAGCCCTTATTCTCCATAAACAAAGTTTTTCTCGAATCCACACAAGGTTAGAGTTACACACAGACCTAAATGAGCATCAGTCCCACCCAGCCTCAGTGTTTTGCTCTCGACTCTGCATGGTGTTTTGGTGTGTTTGTTCTGCTGTTTGCCACCATTCAGTCACTTTCTCTAAAGTTCAATAACTAATAAATATCAGAAGGTACTTCTTAGTTTCTCATTGCCACGATTACTTCCCTGAGTTCTTAGTTGGTGGCGCTGAAGCTGCATTTTCATTGATCATATCATTGTGCAATTTGACATTTTGAAAATAAATTCATCTTGAAGCCCCAAATAAAAAAAAAGTCATGTTTTTTGATAAAAAAAAAAACTTTTAGCTCTAGGATGAGGTGTTTTTTTTTTTGTCCATATGGAAATTGGTTCATTTCGCAAAACTGCAATGTAAACACTTTTTTTGCATTATACGAGTCACATGATCAAACAACAGGATGTTGCCACTGATGCAAACCACAAAGAAGACGACAACAGGAACTAGTTGGAGGATCACAGTGTCGTGTGTTTTCTAATGACTTATCGCGTGAACAAGCTTATTCACAAATAACTTTAACTGCGTTTCTTATTTAACAGAAATGGCAATGGTCAGGGACCAGAACCATCCAAACCAGCGCCCCCCAGTGGCTCATCTCTTTCTCAACACGGAAAACTGCAACTTGGAGGACCTGTGTGTGTGACCCTCCTGTATTACACACGACACCGCTGTCATTGCCAGTAACTTCAGCAGTTCCACAAACAGTACAGGTAGGCATGCATTACTAATCTGGTTCTGTTGAGGACAACATACTATGTAGTAGCACGTTTTCTCATTGGAATATGGTTGGTATGAACATGGTTGAAAGTCGGCCCTAAATACCATAACTTTAGTTTTAGCACAACTAACTTTTCTGATTCATGACAATAAGTCTGCACCCAGACAGGATGTGGATTGGCTGGTTGACTTGTGCGGTCAGAACCTCCTGTAGATTAACCTGCCCAAGAGTGTAGTCATGATGATGGACTTCAAGAGAACAACCCCCCACCCCGGAGTCTCCTCACCATTCTCAGCAACACGGTGTCCACTTGGATTGCTTGTGGTTCACAAGAATCAACCTCGCTCTGAAGCTGAGCTGGTCTTCACACAGAAACGGCTTGGAAGCCCAGCAGAGACTTCACTTTCTGCAACAACTAAAGAAGTACAACCTACCAAAGGGCATGCTGTGAACTCTTATAAGAGATTCACTTTTTGAATTAAAACACTGAATTAGTGAAACACACAAACTTCTTGATTATGTTATAATTTTGTTGAGATGCATTTGTGTCTTGGGCGTAAGAGTCAAACTGTAACCCCGGGCCTGATCTGGGGTTACAAAAAGTTGTGGAACCTACAAGAGGTGAGCAAAGCAAGACCGTAACGAGTCACTTCCTCTGGTCTGTGCAGCTAGTGGGGCTAAAAGAGCAGAGCTGTGCTGCGCTGTGACAACTTCATAAGCACCTTGTTTGTCACCTGCATAAATGTCCCTGAGGCCCCAGTAAAGCATCTCTAAGACGGCATAAAATGGTTGCTAAGCAACTGTCACCTGGCAGCAGGCTCTTTTCCTCCAATTAAGGGATCAAACGTGCCCTGGAGGAAACAGAAAGCAACAGACGATTCAACTAATTGTATGCGTCCACACAGATCAAATCATCTGTTTCACAAAGTTTCTACTGAAGTTTCCATGACAAGATCAAACCGTTTACCAGAGTTCAGAGAATTTCCAACAATACATTTCTGTTGAGCCAAGTGTCGGACCAGTGCAGAAGCTTTTCCAGAGTTCAGATTATCCTCATTCTTACAGTTGGGCTTTGGAGAACAGTCCAGGGACGTACAGTGAGTGTGCTGAGCATTTATAACAGCTGACTGCATTTCATAGGAAAAACTGTCTGCTTTGTCTTTCTTAAGATCTCTTAGACTTCTCCTTGGTTCTTGGACAGCTCTTGATTCTTTTTGTGACTCGTTTGTCACTCAGCTTACAACATGCCCCAGGCTGCTGCTGGTTTGGTGAAATGATGTTCACTCTTCCAGATTATGACCCCCAGCAGCGCTCAGTAGTTCCATTTCCATTACAAGCATGTGCAAAAAAACTAAATTTTGAGTTTGCTGTTTCCATCAAAAAACAAATTCAGTTAAAATCCATTTGTTCACCTGCTAAGTCATTAAAAAACTAAACGCCATCCTCCTCCTACCACTTCCTGTTGTCTTTGTCGTTTTTGTCAGTAGTAACCTCCAGCTCTTGATCATGTGATGCAAAAAAAAAAAAATTTGCATTTTTTGAAAATTTAAAATTTTATACATACATACAGTTGAAAAGCCACCTCATCCTATCGCAAAATCGTTTTATCAAAAATCATGAGCTGTTTCAAAATTGCTGTGTTTCCATTAAGTAAATTCATTTTCATAATTTCAGGTTTTGCAACAGAAACACAACTACTGAAACAGTCAAGTTCCAAATGCAGCTGTAACCATTTATATCAGTTTCTTCTGTTAAAGTAAGAATATCTGTGAAGGTATATTTACTTTTACCAATTATGCCAGTGTGCAATATCTTGCTAATGAGAAACCCCCTTTTTTTTTTAATAGGCCACAAGTTTTTATCAGACCAGTTTATGTTGACCTGCACACAGCAGCAGAAATTGTTTCTATAAATACTTCCTGTATTTTATGGCTCCTTGAACATCCAGGTCTTCAGTACTTTTGATTTTTTTTTTTTGTCTCCCAAAGAAATGCTTTTGTCAGATAATTTTGCTTGATTTTTTTGTACTTATTGGTTACTTGAGTTGTTGTCAGATGTGAATTTGATCTCACTTGTCCAATTGAAAAAGGAAAAGAAAGTTACGTTCAATGCTTATTTTGTCTGTTGTACAGCCAAGAAAATCATTGTTGCTTTTTATACTTTTTAGAAACATCTATTTAGTGTCCAGTATACTACAGTATGAATACATATGATGATTGCAGCACAAACAGGACACAGGAAATGTGCAGCAGAACTAAAATCTGCCTTACCACTCCAACAGAAAAGTAGTTGTTGATGATGCTGTAGGGGACGGGGTCGCCCTTCTCCTCCTTGTCATTGCGTATGATGTTGATGTTCCAGCGGTCCAGTACCACCTCGGTGCTGTGTTCAATGTCCCGCAGGATTTTAATCAAGCTGCCGCCTTCATAGCCTGTCAGGACAGAAACACAGGATGAAAGGAAAAGAAAAAACACAACTAAATGATAGAAAAGCACCACTTTAAAAAGAAACAAACAAAAAAAAAAAGGCAGCGTAAGTACATCAGTCAGTCAATTCGGAAAACTATTGTAAAAACCAAAAGGTTTGACCCAAGTCATACATTTAAAAAAAAAAACACAGTTCTCATACGTTTGTAAACTTTTGAGTTCAAGTAAAAAAAAAAAAAAAAACACAAATCCAAAAACATTTTTAAAATAATAAATTCATTTATAATTTTTAGAGTTAAACAATCAAACAACAAAAACAATCAATAGAGCAGTACTGATAAAAGAGAACAAAATCTGATTATGCACAGTCACTTCTCTCACCAAGTTTTCTAACATTTAGCAAATAAAAATTATTTTGGTAATTCTATGTAAGCTTAAACAAGAAATGTTTGGCCTGATTTTACTTCAGACAGTGAGAAAAAAGTTTTTGTCTTTTTATTCAGTGTATGTAAATATCTGTTTTTCAAAATCATTGAGGTAAGGAAGTGGAAGTTAGAGAAAAGCCAGATTCCTGGAAGAGACCATCATTCACGGTTCCGTCTGTGACAGCAAGTCGCCTACATCTTGACCCACAGCATCACACTGCCGCCACCATGTTTGCCTCAGAGTGATGTTCTTTTCTGAAAATCTGTGTGAGTTTTAAGAAGATGATGCTGTTTTGACCTACTTCACTTTGTAAGAACGGTTTGATTTCAACGATTCTTCATTATTTTACCTTTCTGGTACACATCGGTACTGCTAAATGATCTGATATAAGTAAAAATGGAAGAAATATGTACGGGAACATGTATTTGTCCTTATTTTCCGATGATCCTGATGAGGGAAACATTTCCCAGACTGACAGCGGTTTCTAGAAAGGCTTCAGAGCACGATTCCAGGAAATGAAAAAGTTGAAAGTGGGAGCTGTTATGGCTAAATTAAAAACTTCACACACACAAAACACTTGTACTGTAAATTCATTGCCTTGTGTTGATTAATCACAGAACCATGACCTTGTTATATGAAAGCTTGGTTGTGACTACTTTATTGTTGCTGTTGGGAAGATGAGCCCAGCTCTAACTCAGCCTTATGAAAATGTTATTAAGCTTCCAGTTCCAGGGGACTGAGGAGCTCTGCTGATCGGATCATCTTTCAGCAGCTTTCAAGGTTGAAGCAGATCAGGCTGAGCGGCATGTGAAGATAAGCAGTTAGTTTTTAGTGGAGAAAACAGTACAGTATGTGTGTGACAGACCTAACCTGACAGAACCCAAATATTACTGGATTCAATTTAGTTCGGTTTATTTAGAATATATAACACCAATTTACTACACGCATCATCTCGAAGGACTTACCAAAAAACTCATTTCAATCCACATCAGAATCGATTCTAGTTATTAAACAATCCACTCGAGTTCAGTTTCTTTTTCACGCTGTTAAAGAGGCAGTAATGTGTTTTCCAGGCACATGGTGCCATTTTATAGCACAATCAAGCAACTACATTACCTTCAGTTGTTATGGAAATGACATGTATATGAAATATGACTTAAAAATATGGAGATATCATTACATTACAGTAATGACAGAGTCTGAGGAAGTTCTCACCTCCTCCCCAGTGTAAACATCGTGCCAGGTCATTTCCTGTGCCCAGAGGGAGGATGGCCACTGGAGGCTGTCTGGTAAAGTTAGCCTTATCTGCAAGCAGGATGAAGACGAGTCAAAGTCTGTTGCGAGTGATGTGTGATACTGAAAGTAAAACCTTTAAAAAAAACTAATGTTACAGTAATTATTTTGTAATTTAATCACCCCTCCGTGAATCGACCAGGATTGCAAAAACGACGGCTAAAAACACACAAAATAAGGTCGAAACACTGATGGAGCTTCCTGCCCTGATGGATTATTATTCCACAGTGGCAAAACAATTTTAATCTCATCTGTAATACCAACAGCAAAAATGGGCTTATTGCCTTCAGAGGAGGCCTAATGCTGAACGTTTCCTGTCAAAACACATTGGCGTCTTAAATCAACAGGTTAGATGTTCAGTACCGATGCAGTCGAGGATCCAGCCCACTGTGCCGTCGCCTCCACAGGCCAGCACCCGGGAATCTGGGACATCATGGAAAAAGTTGAGCCTGGATGGAAAGGAGATCCGGGAGAATTAAGAGAATGCAGGAAACAGGTGGTCCACAAACATATAGTCAAGAGGGGAAAGTTCCCTAATTCTAACCTCCAGATGGATTAGGAAAGCTGTTTACAGGTCAATAATCCGTTGATTGTGTTTCTTGAGGGATTTCTAAGCTCTGGATGATCTAATGAAGAAAGGCTGATGTGTGAGTGTGTGTCCTTCACAGGGACCCTTAATGTGTGTGGGGATACAGCGGCAGGCATAAGCTTTCCTCCTCTCTCTTCTTTGTTAGCCGGCTTCGAAAGGGCCACAGGCTCCTTTCAGACCGTACGTCTGGCTGGTCCTGTCCAGAACCGCAGCAGGACAGGCCTCACAAAGCAGGAAGGAAAGCCTTAAAGGACTCATGAAGTTTGTTGCATCAGCTTAGAACAATTAATGTTCATTTGACTTTTACCTTTTTGAAATGTGAAATGTGAAGAGGGATAACCCAATAGAAACTCAAACAAATGAATGTCAGCAGTGAGAACAGCTTCTAAACCCAAAACCTTTTCGTTAAACTTGAGACCAGTTCTACAGTATTACTGGATTTTATTTAAAGCAAAACTTCATAACAAGATGTCATTTATCTTATATAAAAGACAAACTCCACAGCTGTTCCTATTGCTGCAAAAATTATACATATTCACTGTTACAGCTATTAGGGTGTTACATAGATCAAGTATTCAATGTCATTTTAATATAGACTGTCACTGTCAGTGAGCCGTTCTGATCTGAATAGTGCAAGACCACTGTGGAAAACTCTCAGAGTGCTGATTGGCTGTGCACAGTAACAGGTTGGGGATGGGAGGTGTGGCATTACACCAGACTCCATACAGACACGCTTTCAAAACGACTTGAACGGTACAGGAGCATTTAGCACCAAAACCAGAACTTCAAACTCATAAAGCATGCTCATCCTGAAGCTCAGATTCTTTCTCTATTTGCCGTTTGACCTTGTAAAAGACAAAAGACCACATCAGGGGCGTTCATGTGCAAAAACAGACGACTGGCTGGTTAAATGCCAAAAAGAAATGTCAGCAACATAAAAGGTGGAGAGTAAAATGATTACAGTTAGTCCACATGCTCAGCACTCTTAAAGGTGGTGGACAAAAAGCTATAGAAAAAACTAAATCGCCAAGTTCATTTTTCCAGGATGCCCGAGAATTTGTACACTCAGAGCCAGACTGGCTCAGGCCCTCTGCACACGGCCTGGCCTCAATTCCAACAGGATGTAGCAGAAGAAACTCAGAACAACTCGGGAAATTCCAGAGCAGTTAAAGAAGTGGCATTTCGCATGCAGGAAACTCACAACTCACTCTTTTGTGGAGAGTCAGGGGGCTGCAGATGTGAATTAGGTTTACTCTTGTGCAGCACATCAAATGGTGACATTTCTGTTGGAGCTGAACGTGGTCACTTTTTAGATAAAAGTTCATTATCTTGTGACCCAACCAGTGACTCCACCAAACAGTGACCAGCAGTGTTCTGTCGTTTTGTGTTCTCAGTCAAAATTTGGGGCCCTAGAAAAGTCGGAGCTGAGAAGGGCCGCTACCATGTAAAGATGATTCCACTCAGTTCTCACTGGAGAACTGAGCATGTGCTGCATGAAAAGGGCTAGCATGACCAGTCCAGGGCACACATCCAATGATTGAGAGAATATCCAAAGTGAAAAAAGTGTTTTTTTTTTTTTTTTTTTCCCAGTGTACGTAAACATCCAGTTTCCACCGTAAATGCAAAGTTTCCATTTATACATGCTCATTAACTATTCCCAACGACTGTTCAGCCATTATTCATCTTGTCCGACCTGTGAGCATCTATTCATATTTAAACAGCCTATATGTTTATCAGGAGCTTAGCAGTGATTTGGTGCTCAGTTCTACAGAGAGGCCCAGGAAGTTGGAGAGCATTCAGAAGCCGAGTCCTGCCATGTGTGCAGAGTGAATAAGTGCCCTTATTCATGTGAATTGAGGCAGGCTGCCAAAGCAGCAGGGTTACTGACATAAAGACGTGGTAAAAAAAAAAAACAACCAAACAAAAAAAAAAAAAAAACACACACACACACAGTGCCAGATTTACAGAGTTGCAGCGGGGCGGTGGAGCAACCACATACTGTTGTTTTTCTTCCAGTCGAAGCCTGAAGCAGCAGCAACAATGACACCTCAGGAGTTTCCTAACTACCCTGATAGGATGAGCTCTTTATGATGAGTCTGTTGTCCAACCGATCCCCTTGGTTCAGATTTAATGTCCAACTGGTCGTATTTAAGGATTTACATAAAAAGCTTAATTTTGTGTGTGTTCATGTGTTGCTGTTCCTGTCGCCTGAATGTTATGTAAGGGAAACAGCGCTCTCTATAGGCCATGCAGAGAACTTAGAGCAAAGCAAATTCAAACGAGCTCCACAACGTCCATTCAGATAAGATTTTTTATCATCTCTTTGCTTACAAAGATTTTATAATCCATAATCCCAGATGTTTCCAGATCTGTGTGGCTTTTATTCCCGTTTCATTTATTGTTCTTGGTCATTGTGTTTAATTTTTGTAAAGTGCTCTTTACAAAACTAAAGTTTACTGGTCTTTGAGAAGGCAAACTTGCATTATTATGCCATTAGCAATTTATTACTTGAAAATGGTCTCAAAAGTAATTTATCGCATCATCATCACTGTATTGTGACAGGCCTTTCCAGAAAGCTATTAATCCCAGATGCATTAGCATAAACAAAAATCAAAACAGATTTTATGAGCATTAAGATAATGACTGAGTACAGAAAGCTAATTGCACTCCTAAAACAAATCACTGAGAATGAGCCAACTCTCACCTCAGAATCTGCTGAGCCTGTTGCTAGGGAACCCATGGTAACAGTTGTGGAGGGTTGAGCTGGTGACAGGTTAGCGCTCTCTGTCACAGCACAGCTCATTTCCATTTCTATGTGTTCCAGAGCACCACTTCCACTTCACCCTCGTACAGTAACAACAGCTAGAGAGCGGCCAGTAAGACAGACTGCCTGCCAGGACCAACAGACCAGCTCTACAGACAACGACACAACCACAGAGACTCCAGGGTAAAGCTGCAGCTTAGCACTGAATTCTACACTGTTAAATTCTAATTCAAGTCTGATTGACCAAATTTCAGCTCCGCCAGCAACACCTACATTCCCAATTTTTTTCAATTTTATTGGCCAATTTTTTTTTTAAGCATTCTTGACTTCCAATCAGGGGCTGAGCAAAACCATTTCAAGGGCCACAAATGCCCCCCGCGCCACACTTCGGACAGCGCTGCGGTAGTGATGTTGAACTTTTGTATAACGCTTTGATGGAAAACGGAATCTTGCCGTTTCATTCAGCTGAGCGTAGAGCCAGGCCTTTCCTCACGCTAAGATCATTTTTACCCAGATCTTGGCTCTGCTAGATGATTTCATCTAACAATAACTCTACATTGACATAAAACGTCACGAATGATGAGAGATGACGGGAAAAGCTTTTATATCCTGAAAGTATCCTTTTATGTCTTTTCAGTGACCACATAACAATACATTCCTTCCATCAGATTAACTATAATTCTCTTGAACTGCAGTGACATTCAGCTCAGAATCTTCCAATAACCGATCAGAGTCGCACAGCCTTCATGTCTGATGGCATGTGTGTCATTCCAGCACTTCCTTCAGGGGAGCTGCGTGCGTCACCAGGTCGTTCTTCATACGCAAGGCTCCAGAGGGCAGTAGCTCTGCTCGTCGTGACTGAGCGAGACGCCCCGAAGGTGAAGCATTTACAGCCTCTCTGCCACGCGGAGCGGCACCAGAATTCATTTCAAAGTACACCATGTGCTCAGCTCTCACATATGCACACGTCTCCGTGTGCGCTAAGAGGTAAAAACAATCCGACGGTGGTAACGCGGCGTTCCGCTTCAACCTGCTGCAGATTAGCCTGACCTGACAGAGCGAGGAGGGAGCAGAACTGTAGATTCAGCACTCGCCTCCTGAATCTGCTTCAATGCACAATATGACCTTCAGCTGGAAAGGAGTTTTGTTTCTTTTGTCCACTGCTAGTTGTTAGAAAGCTGATGTTTCTGATTTGCTTGTGTTAAACGCATCTGAACCACAAGACAAGCAAAATCAGTTCCTTCAGCAGATTTGAGTTATAAACAAAGGTTTACAATGGCGTATTAAGGCCATTGTGAAAGGAAAAAAAAGTAAAAAGTACAGTTCAGCCAAAACATTCATTCATCATCAGATTCATCTCAGACACTTGCTAGAAAAAAACGTCTGAAATTTCTGAATTTCAAAAGTTTAAAGTTTTTTTATTCACAAAATTACTCCTCCTTTTTTCTATCTACAGTGGTCTTAATACGCCGTATTAAATGTAAACCAGCAATAAACAGACAATGTAAAGTGGACTGCAGCAGACTCACCCGTTTGTGGGGCCTCCGTGCTCCAGTGTGTACACCTGTCTGGGGTTTAGCAGGTACCTGAACTTCCTGAGGACTCTGGAGGAAAACCACAACATGAAGGAACATGGATTAAGACTTCTACACACAAATATTAGCTCAGTTGTGAATGACTGGGTTCATATTCAATTACAGGAAGCTGGTTCAATGAATTGTTGGATGTGCAACATTTTGTTGCCGTCAGATGCTGCAGTAAATTTATTGTACATTACATGATGAAGTGAACACTAACATTAATACATTCATAGTTTAGCAGAAGTGGGTAGTAATTAGTTACATTTACTCAAGTTATGTTTACTTGAGTGATGTTTTGGGAGAAAAACGATTACTTTTAGTAGTAATTGTAGTAGTAGTTTTTACTTTTACTCGAATAATATTATTATGAAGTATCACTACTCTTTATTGAAATAACTTTATTGAATAAAGAGCATTTTTGTTTTAATCCAAAGTGCATCTGACCCAGACTCAAATCTACAGTTTCTGTTGAAGTGAGATTCCTTGTTTCTACGCCATCTTTGTTGTTCTAGCGTTGTTTCCTGTGTGCTGAGCCATTCGTTTCATTTGCAGATCAATAAAACACAGTAAACATGACATAAAGTCACTGGAGGTACACTGCTCTGTTCCTACACACACACACACACACACTGCTCTGTTTCTACACACACACACACACACACACACACACACACATTGCTCTGTTCCTACACACACACATCACCTGTGGAATAGTATCAGTTTCACAAGTTTTATTTAGAAAAAAGAAAGGATTTGGAAAGTTTTTCTCCCTGAATTTATTTTACTGTTACTTCATGTATGACTTATTTCATCAACAGTCCCTAAAATAACAGAATTTGTGCACTCAAGTAAATTTTTCTCCATTTGATGACATCTTCAGTTACTCAGCACTTAAGTTGCCATTTTACAAAATACTTTTTTACCCTTTCCTGAATAACTTCTTGGACAACTAATTTTTATTTTCATTTGAGTAAAAGTATATAGAAGTAGTAGCACTGTCACTTGAGTCGATGAGAACTCTTCCCCCCTCTGCAGTCTGGCTGCAGGCAGGGCGGACAGAAAGGCTTCAAGCTAAGCCCATCCAGTGATTCATCAGCTTCTTGATCAGTCTTTGCTTCAGTTCATTGAGGTTAATGAACATAGTTTTTTTTTCACAGCCCACATCCCTTTTCTGCTGTGCATTATGGCTGAACATCTCAACTATGGTCTCTTTTCTTATTTGTTTATCAATAGATCACACAAACTTGTTAGCATCATAAACATCTTTACACACCTTCTCTGACTTTTTTTTTTAACATGTAAAACGCCATACAAATAGAACAGAGAGAAGAAAAAGAAGAAAAAGGGCAGATGGGGGGGAGGCTAAAACTAATAAGAGTATTTGATCTATCTCTTTAACTTAGTGACATGGTGATTAATTAAATTATGCTACAGATTCAGAAGGTATCTTTAGCCTCTGTTGACCAAACAGAATTGTGATTCGTTTGGAAGCACAAGACGTCCGAACAAGGTTTGTGTTTTTCTGTTTCACTCCAGATAAATGAAGCATTCCTCCTTCACCAGCTCAGCAGGCCGTACAATATGCCACACATTTATCACTCCTAAATGATAAATGTGTGTAATGATAAATTACAGTATCACTGCACTGTAATTAATGTCAGTTCATTAATTAGATGCCATTCATTCTGGGTGCTGGAAGGTGAACTTTGATCCTTCTCTCAGGTATTCTGCAGCCGCTGACAGGTTTTCTTCCAGGAAAACTATTATGACTAAAACTGCCATAATTTATTATGGTCTCCTGCCCATAGCAAATGATTCAGTGTGTTGCTCGGTAGTTTTGTTTTTTTTCTGAGATTTCCTGTTATTTTTTTCCCCCTAAAGGGTAAGCACTTATTTAAATGTCATGAAAATTTCACAGATAAAAATAGAACTACTGTTCTAACTCCTGGTAAATCTCTTTTACTCTTATTTGCCTATTGATAGAGAATAATTGACTTTCTCATTGTACAGTAAGAAAAAGTGTGTTGCCGGGGCAACACGCCTGCTCGAACGAAAAGCAGCAGGTTTTGATTGGTCGTGATTGCTGGGAGCTATGTGGCAAATGAGGCGAGAAGAAAAGACTTTATTTCCAGCACTCCACCTTTAAATGTCGGCATTCAGAGCCGCAGCAGGGAGGAGCGGCTGCGACACAGTCTGGGAGGAAAACCTTTTGATGTGACCTTGTAGCTCACAGGTTCACAACCTTTGTGGACCAAAACACACCGACATCAATTCATCTGAGGCACAAGTAGAATAAAAACAGCTAATAGTAGCTGGAAGGTCTAACATGAAACCTGTTAGATCATTTTTTAAATGTTGTTAAAAGTGAAACATCAGCTGGGCTTGTTTTCACCTCTGAAAATACTTTTTAAAGACAGAAGTTGCTCTTTTTCTCACAGGCAAAACCAAACCGGCGTGAGCATCTGAGCCCTCACGTTGCGTTTAAAGATGGCTCGGAAAAACACGTTACGACACATTAATAAAGGATTACATAGTTGTAACGACTGAAAAAAGTGCACAGAGGGACACTGAGGAACAGAGGGCACAGATACGGGAAATGAGGGAGTTGCTACTGTATCAAATCAAGATAGGAAGTATAGAAAGTTGCCCACTCTGAGTTAAAAATAAACAATTAAAATAAAGCTTCCAGTATAGGGGATGGGGGGCACGGCTGACTCTGTGGGTGGGCAATGCCCCCCCAGTGCCCACCCATGCCACTGGGCCTGCACAAGTCCCTCCTCCACAAGGAACACACATACGCGCACGTAATCCAACTAAACGATGTTCTTTATCCCATCAGATTTCAAACCAATTAGTCACACTTTCCTTGAAACAGTAACTATTAGCTCTCCTCTCTGTCAGGACGTGTGCTGCCTGACATTCTGCATATTAAAATGTATTGTCATGTTCTACCTTAATCTGATCTCACTGTATATACAAACACAGAACACTCTGTGTCTGTCACTAAAAACCAAGATCACCAAGGATATTTTAGGAGCTTTTGTCATGTATTTATGGTACATATTTTTATTTCATTGTCATTATTTAGTGGAATTAGGTTTTTAATAAAATTCATTTTTAATGTATTTTAAACATTTATTATTACAAATGTATTATGTATTAATATCCTTAATTGTTATTATTTATGTTACAGGAAAAGTTTTTTGTCAAATTAGCCAAATTATGTTGATTATAATTTATTTGTAATAGTAGTAGCAGAAATGGAAAAGCATCCAACACTAAAACTTATCAAGTATTTATGATCTAGTTTCTAGTGAAAATATCTTAGTACACTTCAAATACAGCAAAACAAGCTGACAATGAACTTTTCAGAAACATACAGGATATTGTTTTAAGCCAATAATTCCTTGATAAAAAGCATTAGTTCAATTGGCAGATTATTTTATTTACAACATGGAAAACATGTCTTGTTATAGGTTCAGTAATCTGCCAGTGCAACAAATGTTTTTTCATCCATATTAAGAAAGTATTGGTTTTAAACTAGCTCCTATATCTTCCTGAAAGGTTGCTTGCAAGTTAGTTTGGTCTTATTTCAAATGTAATAAGATATTTGCACTAGAAACAAGACAAAGATGACTTGGTAAAATGTAGTGTTTTTGTGATGAAGGGGTTGAATACTCTATATATGCACTGTGCCAGCAGTCACCAAAAAACCTACAGGTGAGATTTGGAAACATGGCCGCCGGTGATGAGGTCAAACTCACCGCTCCCCCTGCCTGCCTCCACTCTTAGGGTTGACCAGGACCAGGAGAGGATGTGTTCCTGGGAGAGGGGAGATCTGCGAGTAGGAAACACACACTCTGCTGTTTAACCTGCTACCTGCCAGCCGCTGCGCACCAGTGTGAAGATGAGTACCTGCAGTGCCTGTCTGTCTGCAGGAGGGAACTTAAATGTCCCTCCTGTAGACACGAGGGACATGGCGTCGTCAGGGCTGGTGTTGGGGGTGGACGAGCTCTCACCGCGCTTCGCCGGGGGAAGACGATCCTGTAGAGAACAGAAGAGCTGATGGACTGTGGAGGAAATAGTAAATGGGTCAGCAGGTGCCCGAGTCTTGATTTAAGGCATGAAATCTCCAATGATGAGATAAACAGCACGCATATAATCAATGTGTCATTGTTGGAGGGGACGGAGGAGGTTTGACAGCAGAGTCCAGATATAGAGTCAACAGCCTGCGTGAAACGGAAGGCAGGTGGTCACAAGTTTCATCCTGAGATGTTTGAGGAAAGTTGTGATGACTGCAGCTGTTTAACGCTGCTGAGGCGTTCACTTTGAACCCTCACCGCTGAGCGGACTGGCACAGTTAGATACCCTGAACTGAAAAAACTGTTTTTTTGAACCAACTTTTAAAAAATACTCTAATTTGCTACAACTAACTTAAGCTTTGACTGATTTGATTTTTAATCAAGTCAGAGTTATTCTGGGAAGAAAGTTCTGCGGGAGTTTGGAGCGTCTCCTCACACTCTCCTGTTTTTTCTACACTGAAAAAAGAAAGCAGGAGGTTCAAACTTAAAAAAAAAAAAAAAGGTTAATTAAGTTAATTTGTAACAAGTAATCAAACCAAGTTTATCCAAGTAAATAAAAGCTCATTAAGTTGTCATGTTAAACAAATGTAAAAAATAAACCAATATAAAACATAAATTTAAATTTAATCTGACTAACTTGATTACACGTAACAAATTGACCTGTTTTTTTTTAAAGCGGAGGCTCAGATCTCTTCCTTCAGTGTATCGTCTGAGTTTTGCACTCTTAGCATTTCCTATCTGTCCCACATTTGTTCTCTGTTATTGATGTTTTTTTGGTAAACAACGTGACCTGAATTGTGAGTTAGTCACCACAGGACAAAATTGCAAAATTTGTTTTTGCAGCGCCCCTGCTGGAGAGAATATGAAACTGTCACATTATTCGTGCCTGTTGGTACGTTTGTTGTTGTTGTTGTTGTTTTTAGACTTCTGGACTTGAGTTCAGGTTTTATTTTTATTTTTTTTAACATGACGAAAGCAGAATTTGCCCCTGATAAACACATGTTCATATTTGATCAAATAAAACCTACACTTGAATAGACTGAATGTATTTTACTGTGCTTGGCTCTGCAGCAGCAGTTAAAAGTTTTTCTCGTCCTCCTGTCATGACATACAGCGGAACGACTCTCACCAGCACCGCAGGACAGATGTATGACGGCAGCAGGGTGTGGTCCTTCAGGCTCCCTCCGTCACACTCAGGCTTCATGTAGGACGCACACTTGTTGTGGTACTGCAGTGGGCAGAAGGAGAACCATAAGGACTGTGGGCGTCTTCCATCTGACACTCTGCGTTAAGTCATTCAGTCAGTCAGAGTGACAGCATGGCTGCTCGGTTTATCGGCCCTGGAGGGCGGATGAAGCAGGAGCAGGTGTTTTAGTTTGCTTGGTCGAAACTTTTACGTCGCATCGCAGACAACAGTGTCACCTAGTGGAACCAGGGCGCAATGACACGTATGGAACGCAAAGGCAGAGATAAAAAATAAAGATCAACTTTAGCTCTTACGTTTGTTGTAGACGAAGTCCATTTATTTGCTGAAAATGACGATGAGCTCAATGACTCTGGTATGACCCCACACTGTCTCCATTTCTGCAAATAGCTCATAAACTGAGCTCTTCAGAATTTACTGCCACTGTTACATCACCCAGCTGTACATCATGGTGGAGCCTCATCCTGCACTGCAAGAGGACTCTCGTCTCAGCACTAAAATTCTCTTCAGCAGTTTTATAGTTTAATTCATGTACAAACGAGCTAAGAATACTCTGCCAGTAAAAGTTAAGCAGACTCCTCATTGTCTTCAATATTGGTACCGAAAACCACCACTGAAGAACATTAGTGAAGTTTTCCTCGTGAAACCAACAAGTTTAAATTTGAATTTGAAAGATGGCGAAGTGAACGCCAGAAGTAACGCTGCTTGCAGTTTGCTACAAACCACACTGGGCACACAGAAGAAGAAAGAGCAAAAATCTGCAAAAACTATGGAGACCCAGGCATCTCCTAAGTCTGATCATAAGGACTTCTCTCCATTTATTTTTTATTATCATGTTAAATACACAAACAAATTCTTAGATTAAAAAGTCATGGTTTGCGTTTTTTTTCTCGTAATTTTTTTTTTTTAATTGAAGGGGAGTATAAAAAAATGTGATGTGCAAAATTTTATCAATTGTATTTAGTATTTCTGACTAAAATGTATCCTTATTGACAGCAAACAATATATATATATATAATTTTATTAATTTTTTTTTTCTGACATAAACTGAAAATGACCAGTACCTGTTGTACTACTTTCTTAAGTATATACTGTACTATATACAGTATTTCTTAAGAAGTACTCGGTATTTCTTATGAAAGAAATACAAATGACGGTAGTTAGTGTAATGATACTTGCTATAAGATCTGTGAGATCAAGGCATATTCATATGTTAGAATGACCTAGTCAAAGTTCAGACTGTCTTGTGTGTGCCTCTGGGTCTTCTCTTGTTGTCGTTGTATCAGTCTTCAGACTGTTTGGTCTGCTCTGGATTCCCACAACCAAACATGGAGAAACATTGTTCAGTTTTTACGCTCTTCTAATCTGAAACAAACTTCCAGAAAACACGGAGTTCCTCTAATTAAAGACTAAAAACCCCATTTGTTCAGAGCCATCTTTGATTAATAACAACATAATAATAAAAAAAAATCACCTGTGTTTCAAGCCTTACTTTTCCACGGCAATGTAATCATTTTTCCTCATTTGTTGTTTTATTTTCCTTGGATCATGTAAGGCAGTTTGTTTGGGGTGGTAGCATGATAAAGTATGACATTGTTAAAGGTGGATAACTCATTTTTCGTTCTCTAAATAAGCAGTTTTGCCTTTAATGTTTATGATGCTCCAACATTTCCGCAAATTTCTCTTACATTGCTTCTGTAGTTGCTTCTATCTGCCTCTGGGTGGCAGTGGTCATTCTCCTGTTTATCTAATTCTGCCTGTGTTAGAATAGAATATGGCGACTGGCTGTTACAGTGCAACATGGTGGGCGACTCACCGTGGCCTGACACCAGACACAGTGCAGGCCCGTCAGGCTCTGGTAACACTTGATGCTCCTGTAACAGCGCTCACACTTCAACGGAGAGTTCCCCTCGATCCAAACATGATGCATAACCTGGAGGAGAGCAGAGACAGTCACATGACCACTTATTACTTTATCTCAAATTTTAGGATTTCAGGACTCACTGCATTTTGGAACCATGTGGCATCAAACGATTTTACGTATGGAAACTGAGTTGATATTATTCAGTTTCAATAAATCCCAATGGTCCTGTCATTTAACTTGGCAAAATACTTCTATACTTACCCATCTGAGGATGAGGACATACAGTTGAATAATCAGAGTGCTTTGTTACATAGAGGATCCCAAACTATTTTTAGTTAATCTGTAGACAGACTGACCCTGCGGCTGTCTGCACTTTTTTTTCACTGCCTAAGCAATAAAGGTCTTTCCAAAAGACAGTACCACTGCAAATATCAAACCTCCATTTACATGGCCTTTACAAACACACACCACTTGAAGAGGCCGTGTTTTGTGGCAGTGCCCACTTACATTAGCCTGGCGAAAACATTCAATATTTAGAAATGTGACTAACACAGATTGGATGGCTTTGTTTACTTCCTCTGCTGCTATTACCAAACTACAACCACAGCAGACTATAATTTCGTCATCGTTCCCAGCTTCTTCTTCAGTCCGCTGATCGACCTGGTAGAAATTCTACTGGGGGAATCCAAGTCAATGGGAGAAATCCCAGAAGAAGGACTGAAAGGAAATAAGAATCGAGTGGAATTGCATAGGAAGGCAGTGGCCAGGCCACTCTCACATCGATTCAGTGACTGGCTTTGCTATCAACCACAACCGACAGCAACACTGTTGAACTTAATGTCCCAAGGTGATTCAGAAACATCTGGGACCCAGGACCTTGAGGAGCAGGTCAGAGTTCATGGCTCTTGAACCATCAGAACAAACTTGTTCTCATGTTGTGTTTGCACTTACATTGGTGTGCTTACGGGACTTGGCGTAGGTGCTGATGCAGGAGGCGATGTCTTTGGACACACAGCGTTCGTGCACCGTGTATTTGCATGCTACAGGACGACAGGAAACCGCTGCGTTAACCAGGGATTGCTCTTCAGAAACACAGATCCAACATGGTTGGGAGGTAATTTCATTTACAGCTGACCACATTAGCAATCAGTTCAGACAGTAAGTGAGTACATGCATTCACAGGCCCATGGGGCGCTGCCTGGGAAACTCAATAATGAAAACACACATAATCACATTGCTGATCCTCCTCTAATGATGGTTGCAAGGATGCATAATTGAAAGCAACAGTGAGTCAAAAGCATTTAGGCACAAAGCATAAAATACTTTGAATTATGCTGGCTGCAGGAAGTGAAGGAGATAAAGATGGAGGAGGAGATAAAGAGAGGAAGATGATAAGAGGCAGAGGGAGATGCAGACGGACAGTGACGGGGAGAGAGGAGGCTCACTGGAGCAGCAAAGGCCCTGCTTGCGGACGCCCAGCAGCATGGCCTGGCAGTAGTTACAGAAGGCTGGTTTGTTGAAGTGCTTGAGACGCCAAACATGCTGCCCGTCCTCCTGCACGTTCTGCCATATCACAACAGAACACAGAATCATTTCAGCTCCTTCTCCAGGCATTCAACACTATCATGTAACATCTGGTCCAGTTGAACAGAGACTCCAAAACCAACAGGATGCAAGGTATCACTTCAACATTTTCTTCTCAATTAGCGGAGCACAAACCTGGACGAGTTGACGCTAATAAAACGGTTGAGTCATTTTAGAAGTTTTACATTCCAGATGGCAAATGGCTGACAATGGAGATAAATCTGTTGTAAATGTCGTATTGTTTTATGTCTTTTTATTGAAATGGGACAGCAAAACGTACGGCGTCCATGCCCAGCAGGACCAGTAAAGGGATGGTGGTGAGGCCTCCTCTGATCCACTCCTCCAGTGTGACCGTCCCGTCCCGGTTGAGGTCGATCTCTTCCATCATCTCCTTCAGTATCTGAAACAAGCAACATAAATCCACTTATTTTCATTGGTTAAAGTCAACTTTGTAATTACCTAATGCACCCAAATATTATCTGGAGTTAGTTTAAATGAATGTTAGCAAAACCTTGACCAGAGTCAAGTTGTATTCACTCATCTTTTTCAGTTAAATGCAATGTTAGGATTTACAGTGAAGCATTATGATCTCCGGATGCTGGAAGCTGGTGAGGCTGATGGGATTTGATGGGGATGAATGGGACTAAGGGGACAACACTGGAGGGAAATCTAACAGAGGCTGCAGAAAACCTGAGGCTGGTGTGGAGATGAATCTTCCATCAGGGCATACTGCCAGAGCTACAGAGGTTTGAATCCAAAAATACTCATGTGTTAGAGCAGCCTAGACAAAGTCCAGAGAAGACAAGAACTAAAAATTGATAGTCACAAATGTTTTCTATCCAATCTGACAGAGTCTGGATGATGTGGAAGGAGAAGGGAAAACCGTTCTGTTCCTAAAGCTGGAGTAGCTAACTTTATAAACAATATGTTTTTACACTGTTAAAACCGTCACCATGTTACACTATACACATAATCTGTGAAAGAAACAATTTAACATTAGAGGAAAACTGTTTATCGGTGGCCAGGCTAACTAGCCTTAGCATTTATGTCTGCTGTTGGAAACTAGCTGCAGCATAGCAGAGAGCGATGGGGAAGGTATGGGCAGTTCGTACACAAAAGTGATTGACAACGCTTCCTCCTGGCTCTGATCGGTTGTTCCTGACAGAGCAATGAGTTTCTGCAGGTGGCTGTATGACCACAGGGAGGAGGCAGAGGAGCTCCCTTTTTTTCAGATTATGTGTCTCATGTTATAATAGGATAGTGACCATTTTAACAACTATGCAAAACAATCTATATTGTTTATGAAAGTTACATACTGCGACTTTAAGGTAATTCTCTTTCAAAATGATTCTAAAAGTGCAGAGCAGAGTGCAGGCTAGCTAATATAAGCTTGTACAGGAGCAGATTCTGCACAATAAGCATATAAACCTCTGACTGCAGCAGCAACAGTGATGAATGCCTGAAACAACTTCCAGTCAAAACTTCCAGTTTAGTTATCATTGCAATAACATTTTAGAAGCAGGAATGCAATATTTGTTGCTTTTTAGTTTGAAAAGAAATTCGATTGTGTTATACATGCCACTATTAAATGCTTGCATTAATATTATGATGTTAGTGTAAGAAATCATGATATTTAACTATCATAAGGCTCATGTGGGCCTATACCTTCTTGCAATGCATCAACTGATGCTTCTACTGGTATTCTGAAACAGAGCCTGGTCCTGCTACAGTGAGGTGTGTGTTTACTGACCGGCCGCAGCTCTGTTGAATCCCACTCCAGATACTCGGCCACATGGACCATCTGATTGATGATGTGATCCAGCTCCTGGACAAACAAAAACACATGAAAACCCGCACCTTCATCTCCACGTGTCAGTGCGGACGCTGACACGTGGCTGGGATCGTTTTATAGCAGGGCGCAACATTTTCCTCCGTTTATGTGATCGCTTCGGCAAGCGGCTCGCATTAAACCGGCCAGATCCATTAAGAAAGATCTTATGTAAACATTCAGAGTTCACATGGTGTTCAGGTTTCTATTCCTGGAGCTGCAGGGTGCTCGGGGAAGACACACACACGCACTCACACCCACACACACACACACACACAACAGACAGAGCAGAAGGACAGTGTAGATTATCCACTCACTGAGCTGTCCAGGAGCCCGTTGCCGTCTGTGTCGTACAGTCGGAACATGACTGCAGGAAAACAAGAACAGAGACCCTGTTAGAAACTGGAGCTTTCTCCTTTGGACTCTGAAGATGTTGAGAGTGCTGCCTCTCCAGCAGGTCCCGAGGACCAGAGCGCAGAGATTAGCCCCGTCACACGCCCTGAGACAGAAGTCAGTCGGGTTCAGGAGGGCTTAAGCATGTCAGCGACCGGCCCCATGAGGAAGGCGTTAGCCGAGGCTCCAGGGAGGAAGGAGCTGAGCTTCATACGTCTAATTATACTGAAAAATCAGTTATTAATGGCTCAAATGAAGCCCAAACAATGAACAAACAAAATCACAAGTTTAAGGACACGGGAAAGATAACATTAATACATGACAACAATAAAGGATCTTTTTGCTGCTTGAATGTAAATCTACCATCTATCTGTCCATCAGATTTCTGTTGGTTTGACTGCACTGTTTTCAAACAAATCCAACTTTGTTTTTGAGGAGAGAAACTTTTAAAACAGAATCTTTTTTCTCCGAGCCTAGTATTATGACTGACAAATTAGAATCATAATAGTATTAACAAAAAGCCTAAATACTGATAATACAAACAGATACAATCAAACACACTTGAAGAAAAATCTGCTCTTGTTGTCTGTGCTGTTAATTCACTAAAGTGCTCCACATCCCCAGAACCAGAACCAGAACCTGACATGAAGACGCAGCATTCAGCTTCTATGAACCACAAATCTGGAACAAACTTCCAGAAAATTGCAAAACAGCCAAAACACCGAGTTCCTTTAAACCTAGATTAAAATCCAGCTGCTTTTCAACCATAATAATTGAAACATTGACCAACATATTTGATGTGTATTATTGATTTTGATGATGTCTCTCATCAAAATGTATCATCTGTCACTGGTTTTCCCAGTTGTTGACTGTATGGTGTTTTTCATGACTTTGTATTTTTGTGTTTTAGCCTGTTAAACACTCAGCCTTGTTGCTGAACAGTACTTCGCAAATAAACATGATTACACTTGACTTATTGTACGTTTAATATATCCTCTATTTAATAATCATCTGTCCACTTTATTTGGCATTGACGGAAATCCTAAAATATTACAACTCACATAATTTCGGTCTATGAGTTTTATATAAAAGATAAAGTGCGCAAAACATTTTTTCCAAAAAGAAAGAAAAGGAAAATCTTTTTGCTCTCTCCAAAACTGGGACCCTGGCGTACTTTTTAAAGTCTGACCACAGCTCAGTGATGAGCTGGAGTGTGTGACTGCAAGGCCAACTGAATCAGTGAAAGGACAGTGTTCTGTGCCTGGAACAGAATTTTGCGGGTGTGTTTTAGACAGCAAGAAAACTGCCACTTACACTCCAGCTTGTCCTCTGGCGTCCCTCTTTCCAGCAGTGAAAGGTAGCAGACGATGTCCTTAAGAAAGACCACCTGAGGGGACGTCTGAGGCGGCGGGCTCTTCTGCAGGGAAACTTGCCTCTCAGAGTTGCTCTTCTCTGTTGGCGCACAACACAAACCTTCAAAGCTACTCGCAGCATCCATCACTGTCTGCGCCGCGATGCGGCCCCTCTGCTTCGACTAATGAGGCGCGTAGAGCGAGAGCAGCAGTAAATTACACATTCAGACATTAGTGTGACAGCTTTAGAGAGCTCTGCACAACATAGAGATGAAACAGAGTTGTGGGCGCTATCCACAGGACTGGAAGGGGCAGTGAGGCCACACAACAGTAGGGCTTTGTGTGAGAGGATGGAGCAA
This sequence comes from Poeciliopsis retropinna, assembly GCA_010277075.1. Taxonomy (NCBI): domain Eukaryota; kingdom Metazoa; phylum Chordata; class Actinopteri; order Cyprinodontiformes; family Poeciliidae; genus Poeciliopsis; species Poeciliopsis retropinna. Next base: position 1,332,502 of record VMRM01000044.1, on the reverse strand, counting down.
GACTGGCTGCTGCTAAGTGCAACAGGTCACGTTAATAAGCTGCAATTTTATGATGTTAAGAAGTGACATATTGTTTATGAAATTATTCTCGCAAAGAATTTTGTCGTCATCCGAAGCTTTATGTCAATGCAAAGCTACGGATGTAGCGATGAAAGCCATTCCATCACACCCTCTCAGAACTTTTGGCAAAAAAATGACATATGTCATTCTGTTAAGAAGGTCACAATATTAAACACTGTGAATTAAGAATAGAATGTCTCTCCGGTTCCTGTGTGTTAAAGCAGGCTAGCTGACTGTTTTATGCTACATTTTCAGACTGAAGGAAGCAGCTTGTAGTCAGGCTCACCTGACTGGAGTTTTGGGGATACAGCAGTTCTGGAAGAACCAGCATTGGAGGTCAGGGCGTTGCTGGAAGTGACTGAAGGTGATTGAACAGACCCCCCTTGTGTGTTGGCCGCTGTTCTTGGGTGCTGTGGGGAGGGTATAGTGGATCCGGGGCCCGCTGCGTTCTGCGTAGTGGAGTGCTCCGAAGTGTGCATGCCCATCGCAGACAGGACGCTCCTCCCGTTCATCCCTGATTAGGTCAGCCAGAAGAGTAAATATATAAGAGGTTAGCTCTGAGGAGTAAAAGCTAACACTAAACTTCACAACAGTAGCTAGGAAAATAAAATGAAAGAAGCAAGAGCTGGGAGGGGGTGGGATTGGATGAATAGCAGGTAAAATACTGAATTATGACCAGAGCACCTACACAGCATCACTGTTACACTGCCACCCACTGATCCACAGGCAGAATGTAGTGCCTTGCAAAAGGATTCATTCCCTCACATTGCTACGACCACTTTTTCCTTCCTCTGCTATATTTTCTCCTGCTCCTCTCCAATTCTGCATAATCTGTCATTTGATTTCTCAAAGTGCTTTTCCTTTCCTTTCACAAGCAATTTACACATGACCTGTGACCCCTTCCTCAGGTGGAACCCATCAGTGGAGATATTGTTGCTAAAATGTTCATGGTTTCTTTCTATAGATTTGACTGCTGATTCAGACAAAATGCTTCACTGTTTCTGTCCTAGAGAAAACCACTTCAGGAACATTTGTGTCATTAACTCTTCAGTTTTTCTTTAAAATAGAAAGTGCTCCTGGGTTACTGCATTACACAACAAGAACACACAACCACCAAGGGAGCCAGCAGGACTCTTATCCTGGTAAGCCGGTGTCACCATGGCGACACAAGGCTGTTGTGGTACCTGTAATGGGGGCACAGGCCACTTCAGTCTGAATAGAGACGCCTGCATCAATGGAACAGGCGTCTGTAGTCAGTCATTGATTCAAGGAAAGAAAAAAAACAGCAGCAGATTTGACCAGCAGCCAAGAAAGAGTCCAGGGGTTTCTGAAAGGCTGGGCTGAGCTCACCAATATATATATATATATATATATATATATATATATATATATATATATATATATATATATATATATTTTTTTTTTTATGGGCTGCTCAGCTGCTTCAAAGATTGATATTAAAAAGAATGTCATTAGATGTTTTTTTATGATCCTTTTAAATTCATTTTACTGGTAGTGGACAATGAGAAGGTAATTAAAAAACACACTGAGGTCTTGCTCAGGAGTTCAACAAAACAAAAATATAAACAGGAAAAACAGAAAAAATAAAATAAGAAAAGTAATGTGAAAACTTGTCCGTCCTTTTTTATGTGATTTGGCACCAATTGTATATAAAAAGGAAAATATACTTCTAGAAGATGACCAGCAGGTGTCAGCATTGAGGTGTCTTTCTTTGAGAGCCTGAACAATAAACCACAGTGAAGCAGCAGAAACCTGCTGAAGTCAGTTTCTAGATTCTGTTCATGAGCCTAATATCAGTGTGAACGGTCAGTCAGATCTGATGCCAGGTTCACATGACTTCCTCTGATGGGTCGGAGAGCCTTCTGCTCCTACAGCAGCTCTGAGTCGAAGGGGCATTTAGAGCTATTGTTGTGTCTAAAACTGATATGTTGTCACTTTCCTAAAACAATGATCTAAAAAGATTTTTTTTTTTGACAAAACTGAGTTGTTTTGAGCGTAAGACAGCTTTTAAAAATAAACAAGTGGTGATTCCCTCTCTTCCCCCCCAAAAAAATCACTTTTACCAAAACAACTTATTTTAGTGATACTTGAGCTCCATATTTCTTTGTCTTGATCTGAAAAAAATATTTTAATCAACAAAACATTTGCTCAGTCGTTTCCTACCATGGTGTACATGGACACATGGACACTTTTAGTTCCAAATCACAGCGAGCACCAAATGAAAGCTTCATGTAAAGGCAGAGATTAGAATGGTCTGCTGCTGCAGGATGTTCAGAAAACTTACTGAACAAAAAAAAAAAAAAAAAGAAAAAAAGAAATGGCTTCCCTGCACTCTGGCCCTCCTGGGAAAACATGTAAGTATTCAAGCCAAATTTGGATCTTCAGATTTTATGCTGGAGACTTCACACGCAACCTATCTACCACCCTAACACAGGAACGGCGAGAGCCACGTTTCTCACTTTTCAAAACATTTTCTGAACAGAACTACTTTCTAATTCAGCAGTCCATCTGTGTCCTCAGCCGCTCTGCAGGGAGCAGCAGACTGGAGCTCGGGCCCACGCAGCACCCATGTGGAAAGGCAGAGCCAGACGGTTCACACAGAGTGCTGAGATGTCCTCATATGTGCTTGTGCCCCGGTCACTGCGGAGCCCGTGACTAATCCGTTTTTGGTGATAAAACCCACAGACATGGGTCACTGCTCATCCATCGTGCCTTGCAAAAGTATCTGAGCTTTTCCACATTTTGTCTTGTTACAACCACAAACCTCATGTGTTTTAGGGCATAGCTGTGGAAATGGAAGGAAAATATCACATCAGTTACATTTCTATTGACCACATATTTGTACAAATTGAATTTATGAAACTAAATCCAGGTGATCAACAACCACATGTTGAAGGATGATAGTACAAATGGGAACTATCATGATATGGCTATTTAGCCAAGCTAATCAAGAGAACCCTATGTGGCAGATGCTGTGGTTGGGAGGAATTAATATCAGACATGAGGCAGAAAATCATGGTCTCCATGGTGAAAGAGGTGGTGGAAGCATCATGCTGTGAGGATAAACATGTTAACCGATGCAGAAGACATTCCTTTTCCCTCCACTTCCTTTCATGAAACCATGTTTCATGTTCCTTCCACTTCCCCAATGTGCACTAGTTGGTCAATCACATTAAATCCTAACAAAGTATATTTTTGTTTTAATGTGACAAGATGTGAAAAACTCTAAGGGGTTTAGACATAAGATAGCACATATGCATTTTTTTGGATAGCTATGATGTCAGCCCAGTGACTAGAAGTAAGACAGACTAATTTCCAAATGAAGTTGACATGTAGACTCAGTGTTCACTAGTTATGGCAATAAAATATCATCTAAAGACATGCTGTGTGGTCTCATGCCTGGGGAAGAAGAAGAGCTTTGAGGATAAATTGAACTCATCAGGTTAGGAGGAATCTCCGTCTCTCTGGCAGCCCCGACTCTGAGTCAACGCGCTGAGCTAGAAATTTATTAGAGCTTCATTTGGCTCTCTTCCCAAACAGGAGGGAATAATACTGCTTACTCAGCATTAACTCCAGAGATAATTTTACTGGAAACAAAGTCTCAATGCATACAACTAGTTACCAATATGGAGAGGTGAAACCTTAAGCCAAGCAGTGAAAACACTTCCCGTACAATAAATAATTTGGGAACAGAAACTTCAGAACATCAGACAAGTTTTAAAAGATAAACACGTTGTGCTCAATTGCAAAATACAGTTCAGTTTTACATGTTATCCAAAGGAAGTCAGCCAGGTGTAAAAATATGATTGTGTCCCTTGTATTAACCTCCTGTGATTAATCACATGTCTGTGGATCGATTCCTCTAGATTCTCTTCCCCTGATTACTGCCAGAACTGTAGAATCACAAAAATCCCATAAACAGAACACGTCTGACTGCACGAAGTAGGCCAGAAGATCTTAAAAAGCAACACCAAATGTTGCTTTTTAAGATGAGAAACCAAATCACTGACATATATCAGTCTGAAAAAGATTACAATGTTATTCTCTGCATTGAAATACACAGATATATCTCAACAGATATCAATAGATCTCAAGTGGAGTTTTGCTAGAAGTTGTAATGCTCCACTGCTGAAAGTGAATCTGTTGAGTTTCTCCTTGGCGCTCAGACAACTCTAATTGTTACACTGCTGGATAGGACAGGGTTCAAAGAAAAAGTCCTGATAGATCTTCTCATGGTTTCCCTAGAAGTGTACACAAACACAGCATGGACACAGTATCGAGCTGGTTTCCAGTGGTCGGACCTTACAGCTACATAAACATCGGCGTACCCAGTAAGCTGGTTCCCGCCTGAGGCTGGTCCGGGGAGCAGCGCCCCGTCTTGCTCTTGAAGGAGGTGAACAGATGCTGACACAGTTCCTCTGGAAGTTTGTGCTCCAGGTAGAAGTCCATGAAGATCTGGAAGCCCTCATAGTCAATGGGCTGAAGGGGGAGCAGAGAAGGAGGAGACGTTAGCTGAATTCATCTCATGGATGAAGCTCACACCACACCACATGAGGGAGAGCATGTGGTGGAGATTTCACTTCAAGTTGTTGTCCTGTGATTGGTTTAGATTGGTTTATTACTATGAAAAAAAAAACAAAAAAAAACAATACATAAATAACACAGACAGCAAAATGTCATTTGAGTTGAGATGCAGAACAACCTCCTGTCCAGGGGCATTTGGACAATAGCAACAAACCCAACAAATGCCCCCCATGTACAGAGGCCTACTGCCCTGTGGCAGTGGCTGGTGGGTAAGACAGAATTAGATCATGCAGTCTGCCCACAAAGACACCACACAGCATGCAGAGAGCACTGGCTTACTTGGTTCAGAACATCTTGCATCTGTTTAGCAGTGGAGAGCAGCAGGAGGGAGGGTAGAACAAGAGAAGGGAGTTAGCTACTTGGTGTGTGTGGACAGTTTTAGTGAAGATGCATGTGGTGCTGAGCATGCAGGAAAGGCCATCATGTATTACACTAAAAACACAGAGCAGCTTCGCGCCACTTCCTTTGTATCTAGACTGGCTCTGGCTGCTTCTGGGTGAAACATTCACTGCAGTATGAAAAATAAGAAAGAACAGTCAGCTTTTTATGGTTAGAAAAACGTAACAAAGCTTATGTTAACATAAGATGTTTGGGATAACACTGGAGCATATTTGGTATTAAAGTGGAAGGTTTTTAGATTTCTAAATTGAGTTTTTAGATTTTACGTATCTCTCCAAAATGTAGATATGTGTAACCAAGATTGAGAAATATGAAAAGAGGTCATTTCCAAATTGACATGGACCTCTCAGGTAGACGGATAACCAGTTGATCCTGGCACCTATGAGTTTCCATTTGGTGATGGTGAGTGTGGTGGTGATGGTGTGTGTCGTCATGGTGATGTTCTCATTCTCAAGGCTACAAAACAATATTAGAGCCACATAAATCATGACCAGCAAAGCATGAACTGAAACGCCAACTGTTTTCCAGTTGTGATGCTGTACTTTCAATATCTAAGACAAATAGACATTGTTTTCTTACCTTGAGAGTTAAATATCAAGAATTTAAGAGAGTGGTGGTAAATATGGGAATATATTAACATATGTGCTGCTACAATAAAAGGAAGCAAGCGATATATTAATCTAAAGTGTTGAGAAACATTTAGGGAATGCTCTGACAACAAAACTAAAGATGAACTTCAGTTTGTTTTCTTTACACAAAAATGTCTGTACAACGGCGCAATATGGAAGGTCATCTTGACTGTTGCAAAATAAACTTGTGTGCAGTGAATACTGTGGATAAATAATGCCACTAGTTTTACAGTTTGGTATTTCATATATATTTAAAACAAATAGCTGAATAATGAACAATTATCAATTATGAGTAATTATTCATATCAAAACAACTCATATGAAACACTCATATTATGACCAGTTTTATAGACATATCGTTCAGCCCAAGTTATGAACAGAAAAATGATGCCAAACACACCAGTCCAGATCTCAGCTTGACCCCAAAGCTCCAGTGGGAGTTAAATGAAAAGCTGGAAATGCCCCTTAAATATGGTTTAACAATCAGCCATGGGATGTACTTTAGTTTCCCTGTTGTTCATCAGGGGAACTGTGTGTGGATTCCACTTGAATATAGTAGAATCTGTTGTGCGTTTTCTATATTTCAGGTTAAATTAAAACGATTTCTGAGCCTGGTGATGAACAGATCATTTGCATTGTTTCTTTCCCATGATTTCAGTGAAACGTGACATGCTGACTGAGTAACCCTCACTTTTACTTCTTGCTTTAATTTTACACACATGAATACTGAAATCTCTATTACATAACAAGTTAGGATGAGCTGTAAGTGACACCCGTCACAGAAGGACACACAGCGGTGATGATGCTCCTCCCCCTGACCTGACCCCATGAGCTGCAGAGCTCTGCCAGCCGTTATTCATATCTCTGCTTTCTCCTTATTTGGTCAAGCAAACCAGGAGGCAGTAATGTGCTGTCCATCATGAAGAAGCACTGTGGGTTCAGAGAAATAACTCCAACATGCCACCGCAAACACACACACACACACACACACACATACACGCATTCACAACTACCTTAGATGTCTTAGAATCTAAATGTACCCAGATGCAATTGTGAAAATGTAGTCCCTCTGGAAAATGTGTTTATGTCTGGGTCTAACCTTATCCGTGTGAGTGGACTTTTACACATGACTGCCAGTCTGTAAATATTTCCCAGGGGTCGCTACGACACATTTACATGCTTCATTTAATCTGTTTCATTTTGGCACAGATGCACAGACCTTTTCGGTGTGAGAAAGTCAACGGGAGCAGTTAGAAGGCCTCTGCCATGTTTATGCATTGTTGAATGATTATTTTATTTCTAATGGTTTGAACGTTGATGCGGATCAACCTAAGTGAAAAAGTAATCATGCCCTCAACTTACCGTGGGTCATCAAGCATTTGCACCAATTGGTCATGAGTATTTTACTTCACTGACTGTGTTTACATTAACCATAGAACTGTGCCAGTTGAAATTCTGAAAAAAAAAATTGCTTGATGGAAACACAGCAATTTAAAAAAAAAATAAATTTTTTTTTAATAGAAGGTTTTTATTGAAATGTTTTATTGGCTCCGCCCACCAGAGCTCTGACAGCACCACAGTTGTGTGTCATTCTAACTTGTTGATCCATGACTCGTCTGTAAAATCACAAAATATACATAGCTGCTCCCTAGTAGGAGGGGTTTGTTGCTATAACGCCTGAATAAGACGCGATGTCTCCTCTGATTGGCTGACTGAGAATGAGCACTAGCATCACAGCTGAATTATGAACATATGCCATGTAACTGTTTATATCTGTTGCTGCTGTAATTTTGAATGAGTTATCATGTGAACATGCTTATATCGTGTGATTTTAATCTTTTTTTAATGGAAACATCGCAGTTGTGAAATTGTGTTCCTTTAACATAAACAAAATATAGATAAGATTTGCACACACTTGTAATGGAAACGCAGCAAGTGTGGAGGAATTTTGGTTCAACACTTTTTGCTAAATTATCTTAGTTCTGCTACATAAAAAGGTTTGTTTGAGGTTATACCAAATCATCTCAGTTGGACTTAAAATTTAATTTCAAGTCGGTTTCTTTCTTTCTTTCTTTCTTAATATTAATTTTAATATTCTGGTGCACGTTACATTGAAGGTACCAGCCTGGTCCAGCTATATGTCATGTCTACCTCACCATGAAAGTTTCCTCTTAATTGAACCATTGTCCACGTCGTTGGTATATGGGACACACTTTGAACCAAATATTCCTCGTTTATCGACCAGTTTGCCTCATTTCTCCATCATCCTGTAAATGTATGCTGTGGAGTATTACTTATTACTCCTGAGGGGTGACTTTGGTAAGGCTGGCTGTAACTTGATGCACACCCCAACTGTCTCTGATAAATAGTAATTGTGGGTTTTGTGGATTTTTCCTCCTGTTTGGGATACAAAAGCCTTTCTTGGGAGAGGTTCTGTGAGTACTTGCTCATTTTCAACCCAGTTTGGACTTTCCCTTTTCTTTGAATTGAATTTAGATAATTGGTTTTAGCGAACAACAGAGTGGTGTTTTTCAACATTTGGAAAAGTAAGCCCTGTTGTGGTTTATAACTTTGTGATGTTTTTATTTGTTCACAGGAAGTGATCCAGTGCTTTGTTGAGTTTCTTTGACATTGAAGTGGGCGATATTTAAAATAGTTCACTTGTTGGATCAACATAATTTTTAAAACATTAATCCTTTCAACTAATGATCTTTTCAACTAATATTTTCATCAGTATACTGTAAAATTTTCCTTCTTATTTTTTGATCATTCAGAGGTGGATGTGTTGATGTGTGTTGGATCATTTTCCTGCTTCCACACCTGTATTCAAGCTTAAGGTGGTGAACTGATGCTGGATCCCTGCAGAATCATCTGGTAAACGGCAGAATTCATCATTCAGTGTTTACAACAGGTCTCCCAGGCCCTGAATCGGCAAGGCAGCCCTCTCTCTACCACCACAAATTTATACGATGTTCTTTTTTCTAAAACTATGTGCTAGTTTGCCTTCCAAAACACTCTTGTTTTGTCTCTCCAGACAGAATACTGTCCCAAAGCGCTTCGGTATGATTGATCATCAACGGTTTTGCCCTGGAACTCTCCCATGGAGGCCATTTTGCCTAGTTTCTCTGCCTTACTGTTAAATATTGAACCCTGACTTTAACTTAGACAAGTTCACCCTATAGGTGCTGTTCTGGTGTCACTTCTGACCTGCTGGATGATGAGCGCTCTGAGAAGTTTTTGTATTCCAGTTACTCTCAGTTACTGGGGTTTGCTGGAGTTCCACAGCCTTAGAAAAGGCTTAATAAACCGTTTAAAGCTGACTAGTGCCAATGGTAAGGCTTGTGTAGCTGAAGAAAATGTATAGGTAAATCAATGTTAATTCATAAATAAATAAAACCAACATTAGAAAACCAACAAAAGATCATATGCTTGATCTGAGACATAGAAGAGGGACAAAAAAGATGTTAAAGGGAACACTTTTACACAAAACTCAATGCATACGTATATGGATGCGTGTGGGTATGTGTGTGTGGGTGTGTTTGGGGGGGTGTGTGTGTGTGTGTGTGTGTGTGAATTATATGGCAGAGGCTGTTACTGCGGTGCCAGGTGGTGGATGGGTCTCAGAAAGTTAACCTCTACGGTGCCAGATCTCAAGTCAGACTGTTATTTTAACTGAAATATGGAGAAGGCTCTGGCAGGAAATAGAATATGTGAGACTACAGGTAAGACACGAATCACATACAGACTGAAACAAATTCTGATGAGTAGAGTCAAACAGAGCAGAAGAGTGTATTCTAGTTATCAGCAACTCCAGTCCTCGAAGGCTAGTTTCCTGAAATTTTTGGACGCTTTCCTGCTTCAAACCACTCAAATCAAAAACTTTCAGGAGACCGGCCCTCGAGACCAGGAGCTGCAGACCGGAGGGTCATCCAGTATCTGCCACGTCAAGCAGCTTTTATCTGTGAGACTAATGCATTGGAGTGGGCCAGAGGTCAACAGATCAACGGAACTATAATTTGATGATTACTTTGGCTTGAGTCACCAGTAGGTCACCATATTTGCAGGCGTATGCACAAACTGCACAGGATAAGACTTGTGTCTTATAAATTGAAAGTCTAAAAAAAAAAAAAAAAAAAAAAAGAGTGACTGTAATGATATATATTTTTAATATTTTTTCCTCAGTATGATTTCTAGATGGAGTCAAACTCAGCACTGATCTGCTGACATCAACAGTTGCTTCTGTTGTCTTCAACTGAAAATATGATGGATGACTGAGCATTTTAATGAACTGCATCTTCTACAGTAAAATGGCCTTTTTTTTGTGTGTCAGAATGAAAAAAATGAAACAACAAGTCGTTCACCTTCGCTGGATTGTATTTGGAAAGAACTCCTCCTGCGTGGAACTCCTGCAGAACATCCTTCAGCTTCTTTGTAGAGTCTGAGGATGAAAGCAGAGAGAAACTATTATTTTTCTCTTCACGGCAGAGGAGCGCTTATCATCCCAATCAGAATGGACTCTGAATAAAACTGAGTAGAGATGCATCCTCTTTAATGAGTCCCCTGATAAACAGGAACATCAGACGAGGCAAACTGCTGAGTCACCCCCTGGTTAGCCAGAGGGGACATTGTGTCCCTCACTTTTATATGCTAATCCTATAGTCACACACACAAACACACACAGCGTCTGTCCAGAACATTAACCATAATGACCTCCTCCTATGATCATGTGTCAATTACAAAGCACAAACAGACCATTATCCACAGCAACCATTAGAACCAACCAGAACTAACTAAGTATCTTAGTTAGTTGACTGTCGTTTTAACACGCTGGAAGCCATTTCTGCCACCACTAGGGTGACAGAAATCTAAAACATGGAACATCAGAGGAGCCATGCTCTCCTCTCCTCATTCATGTGGGTAGCTGCAGCTGTTTAACATTTTCAAAAACCTGAGATATAAAGACATGTTACCAGACCAGGGTATTTGGACTCTGCTGTCTCTGTGGTTTAATTAATTCCTTCCTTCATTCGAACAACATTTTGTTGTTTTTATACATGCATTGGTCTTGATGCTTCATCTTCAGGCTTTGCTAAAACATTCAGGCAGACATACTTGTGAAATGATGTGGTTTTTTTGTTGCTGTTTTCTTCTTTTTCAGAAAAACAGCCAGGGAGATTTGTAACTGGAATTAAAAATATTATAAACAAAAACCCATTTGCAAATCTGAGAAGTTAAACATGCATATTTATTCCATTCCATTCATTCTGGCTGCAATAAGTAAATTAGAAAAAAGTTTCTTTTTTTTTTTTTTACATAATTATTAAAAGTGTTGATATATTACTTATGTATGGTGTGTCACATAATCTGTGACAAAACTAAACCTTTTCCAGTAGAAGCTGTTCTGTTCAGATATCATCAGATTATTTTGTGACAGCACAAAAAAAAACGGTCAGATTTTTAATTACAAATGTAAGTACCATTTTTTCCTCTCATTTGGTTTCAGATTCAGTTTCAGATTGTTGTGCTGTAATTTTTGTTGGTCTGTCACATAAAAATCCTAATAAAACACGCTGATGTTTCTGGTTGCAACTGGACAAGAAGTGGAAAAGTTCATACTTCTCCAAGGCATCTGCTCTAACCCAACATTCGTGTTCTCTGGAGTCTGTAAAACTATAATTCGTGCACAACTGTGTTTCTTGAGCAGGGAGCTTGCGTGACTCTATCTATCATCCAACAGCAGCACATGGTCTGATCCTGCTTTGACTAACAAATGTTGCAGACAGCATAGACAGAGGAAGCCACAAACTTATCCAGCAGGCTGATGAGTGGTGTCCTGAGGCACGCTCCAACTCAAAATACCTGGATGTAATCAAAACCTGAGAGGGTTTAATTTATATGTCAACACAGGTGCAGTCATCACATCCAATCAGACAATCTAGGATTAGTGAAGGAAAGAAAGAATTTTTTTTATCAACACTGCAGTAACTTTCAGAGCTGAGCATCAATTCAAACAGATTATTAAATGCACAAACAAAATACACATAATGACACGTAATGTAACAAAGAAGTAGTGATGTATAATAATAATAATAATAATAATAATAATGATAATGATAATAATAATAATAATAATAAACTGCTGGGTTTCTCACTAGCAGATCAGCTGCTGCAACAAGTGAACCGTAAAAACAAACTATTCAATCATGAATCTGCTCTGCATCATAATCTCTTCACGTTTCACTTACATGTGGGGAAACATGGACACTAGAACAGATGATAAGATTGCATACATTAAATAATAAAAATGATCAACATCAGTGTAATAAAGGAAGAAAAATCCCTTTAAAACTGCAGTATGTAACTTTTATAAAAAAAATATGTTAATCTATAAGTTAAAGCTGTCACCGTGTTGTGACAGTATAATATAGGACAGATAATCTGTGAAAAGATTTCCATTTCCTCCTAAGAGGAAATGGAAATCTTTTCCATTCAGTGTGTGTTTCATCACACTGAAGAAACACATCACTCCTGACCAAAGACAAGCAACCACAGTCAGGTTATAATAGAATCTGGTTAGCACTGGTTAGCTAACCAGAAACAGCCAAGGTAACTGCAGCAACTGTGCAGCCTGACAAGTTTGAACAAATATGTACCTTTCTTATAAAAGTGACATACTGCAGCTTTAAGCTGAAAAACGTGTGCCGTTATGAATCAAAATGCAGACTGAGACTTACACTCTGTGTACTTCTGCAGCTGGTTGAACTCTGCCGGGCTCAGACACACCCAGCTCATTTCTCCCATGCTTCCTGAAAGCAGCTCTTCAAGGGTCTCTGCACCAAGTGCCACCAGTCCCTGCGTGTGTGTTGGGTTGGCGGCGGAGGGATGACAGTTATCCTCGTATCGCGTTGGGTAAAAAGACAAACGAGAAGTTCTCTGATATCATCCCTGCCGCTTTACAGTTCACCGCAGGTCATATAGACAGATGGGGGTTGAAGCTGAAGGTCAATTCTTTTAGGTTGGCATCGATTACCAAAATGTAAAAAAAAAAAAAGTAGAAAAAAATATGTTGGCTTCTGGTTCCTTGTGACACAGCAAGGACAATAAAGTCCGGTCAGACGCAGGTCCACAGATTCATCGGTGTGTAATTACTCCTCGTCACTCAGAGGATAAACATTTCCCAGCAGGGCTGACCTGGAGCAGGGGCCACAAAAGAATGAAGAAAACACTCCTTAGTAAAGATTGCTCATATTTTAGAAATGGAAACAGGAAAAAGACAAAAACAGAAGAAGACTGTAAAAAGTTGGTCCCAGTTCAGACAGATGTGGACGATGAAGAGAGGAAAACAGACTGAAGACAGGATCTAAACACAAAAGAACAGAAAATGACCAAACAATGAAGCACTGTATCGAACTTATCATTCACACATATCTCATATTTACAGATGGACTCTGATAACAAGCGTACATTGTTGTATGCACATGACATATGGTAGACAGAGATGTGAAAGTCTACCTACTCAGCACACTGTAACCACAGACAGTCTCAGTACTTCTGCTCGCTTTAGTTGGTGGTTTTGTATTTGCATAAATAGTGAGGTTTTAAGCTATGTGGTATGTTTGAATCTTTTTATTACAGCTCTGTCCTATTTTTGTCACTTTTTATCTCATTTTCATTGTAATACATCTTCCTGTGGTTTTTTGTTGTTTTGCATCCCACTTTGCATCTCTTTGATGCCCTCAGGCTGCCTGTCATTTGTTCATTGAGAGCTCTTTGCCGTCTCGTTATGGGTGCTTCACACATCCTAGATATGAATTATAATAATTGGGGCTGTGACTCCTAGAGCACTGGACATGTAGTAATGTGTCAAAAGAAAAAAAAAAGTGCTTTTTGCATGGATGCTTCACTTGCTCTCACTTTCTTGACTTTGTCATGTTTGTTAGGACATTGAAAAATGTGTTTTATGTGGCTGTAAATATGAAGAAGTGAAAAGCATTTTTTTGATACACCGGGCCTGTTCACACCTCTGTTCACTACAAAAAACACAAAATCTTACCAAGTATCTCGGTCTAGTCTCTAAAGCAAACATGTTAGCACCATTGAAATTAGACAAAGCTGACTTAGGAACTGCGACCACAATCAGACCCAAGCGGGTTGACGAGCCCAAAGCGACCCAGAGGCGCAGAAGAAGAACTCAGACGCCACACAGCAACAGTCTGTGTGCAGAAGGGAGAATCATAGCTGCCGTTTTTGGATCACAAAGTAAGAATAAAAATCAAAAACGGCACAACTAACAGTAACAGCCTTGTGTAGAACACTGACTGCAGCTTCTGTAGAGACGTCTGTCTGAGCACAACCAGGAGTGGTGGGACTGGGGTTGGGTCACAGACTGCTTTACATCTCACTTTACTAGCGCTGGCTTCTTCTCATGGAGAATTATGATGCATGTTTCACATTAATGATGTAAAAGTCAAATGATATGTGCCAGACAGGATATGTGTCAGATTTAATATCATATTTAAAATGGGATTAAATTGGATTTTTTTTGAGGGGGGTGAAAAGATTGCACATTCAGACCGACACGAAGAAGTCGGATATTTGTTACATGTTGGCAAAAGAAAAAAAAATCTGACTGAGGTTGCATTTGTCTCCTGTGTGGACATAGAAGAAAAATTATTTTAGGTTCTCCGTGTCTCTGTTATGGTTATTTTTAATTTTAAGTTTCCTTTTGTTCTTTTTTCATTGAAGTAATCAGAAAACAGCTGCTCCAATTTTTCAGCAGTGCAGCTTTCAAAAATATAGAGCAGAAAGAAGGATAATTACACAAAAATACAGTGAAATTACTGTCAAAACAGACTAAAAAGATGAATTTAAATGTGAGCGACAAAACTATTAGAGGCTGCTTCTAAGAACATGTAGAAGTAGGAGAAAAATCCAAGTGTTATTGTGCAATCTTACTGGCTGCACACACATCAGCCTCACAGGAGTCATTTACTGGGAAGTTAATAGAAGAGATTTGTCACTACCGTTATTAATTCCTCCTCTGTTTATATTGCTGTGGTAAGTCAAAAATATCTGCAAATTAATAGAAGGAGCTGACGTCCAAAGCCATCAGCCTCCTGTGAGAGCAGCAGGTTCCCAGAGAGAAGATGGCTGACGGGATGGAGCTCGGCGCCCTGACCCATCTGGGCCCGGTGTTTTCTCTCTTAATTGGAAATAGGAGGAGTTTCGACCGATGCCAAAGCACGAGTAGTTCCAAGTGGGAGGAGATAAAAGCATGGGTGACTAAGCCGCATGCACCAGGGGAAAAACAGCCCGTTATTTTTAGAAACGAGTCTCAGCTGAGACAAATGTGGTCGGAACATTTTTATTTCTAACTGATCCGAGCGCAGATTGTTACCACAAACAAACAAATAAAAAAATTACATTTGGAATTGCAGAAAGGAAAATAATTGTGTGAATTTAATGAAGGATTATTTCTCTGTTTTCATGGGTTTTTTCCAGTTACATTTAAAACTATTTTTATCTGGTAAAGGACAGTATTATGTATTTTTCAGGCTCATAGTGTCATTTTATTGCACAATCTAGCAACTACTTTACCTTAAGTTGTTAATTAAAATATTGTAAATATCAAACACAACTTAAAATAAATGTGGCGCCTAGAAATTGGGCCTCCGCCTCTTTAAAAGCTTCTGCTCTGTCTGAAACTCCGCCTTAAGGAAGTCAACACGGCTCCTCTATTAACCCTTTAACAATGTTTTCAACAGCATTGCACTGAGAAGCAGCTCCTATAAAGAACTCACTAGATGTTCCACAAGGTGTTTGCTAATTGCTGCTGGCTAGTCTGAAGGAGCTGAGTTGCAGGGGGAAGAAGCTCAGAAGATGGGAAACTGCAGCTCTGAGGAGGAGCTAGATCCACTCAGGTGTTTAGCACAACTGAGTGGTTGCCATGGGAGATTGGAAGATTTCTCAAATATACATAAAAAAACCAAAGAAACACTCCTGGTATGTTTTTGTTGAGGGAATAATATGATGCAACACTCATGAAAGTTGATTTTTCATAATACTGCCCCTTTAGACAAAGAAATGAAAAAAGAGACTGAATGCACCTCATGGGACTGAAGGTCACAAGATCAAGTAACAGAATTAGGACGAAGACTGTGAAACGTCTCATTAAACTCAATAACCACTGTTCCATCTGGCTCTGAGCTCTGGTTTAAAGGTACGTACTATGTGTCTTTGTTCTAACCGAGTTTCATATATTGAAAAAAGAAAGAAAGAATTCACAAATTACTGCTGACTTTAATATGCAGCTGACCACAGTTAAGATCTCATTCACTTCTTCCTCCCAGCAAGAACAGCTACAGTTTGAAACTCTTTAGCTCAGAAGTGAAAAACTGAAACTAGTCAAACGTGAGCTGTGTCCTTCCTCCCCAACAGAGCTTGCTTTGGAAATCTAAACTGAATTATTCTATATCACAACTTATATTTCACAATAAACTGTCATGGTGAGTGTTGGTATAGGATCCATATGCAGAAGGCTAGGATGTAGAGTACATGTTGAAGTTTTAATGAAGAATGAAAAAACAAAAATTTACAACTAACAACCATGGAGAACACAAGGAACCAGAGCAGAACAAAAACAACAGGAACCAGGAATAAACGGGAAGTACTGGGACTAGACTGGATCAAACGTAATTAGACGGGAGAAACCAGCAAGGAGGAGCTGAGAATGAATTGTACGTATACCCGGGAGGTTGATCAGTATACTGAACAGGAAATAGATGGCTGATTTGAAACGGGTTGCAAGTGTGAGGGGAGAGAGCAGAAAGTACACTCAGCAGAGAGAGAAAGTGGCACAGGGGGCGAGGGAGAGTACACAGAGGACTAGGAAATAAATCTAAGATGAAAGAATAACTAGACCTTAGAAACATAATTAAAATAGAGTAAGAAAGAATAACTAGGCACAAAAAACAAACATATTAAATTAGAATCACTGAGGAAGGACTGATTGAAGTACAACAGAAACTAGACTGATATAATACAAAAAAAAAAACTAAGGAATAAAAAAATGATCAAGAATGAAACAATGAAAACACCAAAACAACCAAAGATCCTACAAACATTAACACTAATTAACAAAATATCATGTTGCACAGGGGCCAAACTTGGTGAGAACAAAAAGCTGGCTGAGATCTACCTACCTCATGACACGAAGATATAACAATTGTAACGGAAACTCTATTGACTTATTTACATGGGAATATATCTCAGTTATAGCAGAAATATTAAAGTGATAGAAAAGCCAATCCAGTTTCCTCCTCAGTGAGATTCTGGCACTGGGAGCAGGTTACTGGTTTCTCAGTCAGCAGCTGGTTGCCAGCAGCAGGAGTCAGTCAGTTATGGTAGATCTGAACTTTGGTTTGTTGACTGAAATATGACAAATTACAGACACATCAGAGGAACCACAGAGCACCGTTAAGTTAAAGACACATCTCCTAAAGTTGGCATATTTTTCCTCCAACAGGTTCCAGAGGAATCACCTCAAACCAATTTATTTCAGTGTCCTCAGTGAATGTCAGCTCCTCATTTGAAAAAGCTTTTCATTTTGAAACAAGACTCATCAACATCCCAACATCAATACTTCCACTAAATAAGAGAAGAAAATCAATATTACGTTTGATAGAGGAAAATCGCCTCAGAGTCAAAGCAACATGCCAGAGAGAACCACAACTATTATGTTGAAATATTAGACGAATCATTTAAGCTCACATAATTATCGCGTTAGGAGACATTTGTTGTTAAATACTTCATGAAATATTTGACGTCTGAATGACGTATCCTTGCGAACGAACGAGGTATTACCAGTCGTCTAATCTGTGTCCTTTATTGAACGTTGCATTGCGCCCTAACAAAGGTGAACGCAGGAAAAACAACCCGAGCAGGTGACAACTCAAAACCACTCCTACCTTTTCACTCTCTTCTCTAAAGCGTTTAAGCACACCCGTTGCCGTGGCAACCGCCTGAGCCCGGCAAGACCAGCAGAGATTACGTTAAAATGTAAAAACATTCAAACATCCAATCCGTTACCATACGAAGTTTTCAGGCTCGATATTTATATCTGCGATTATTAATAATCCCTGCCCTGAACACAGCGGTGGTTGATTGGCTCATTTAAACTCCCGAGTGACGTCAGAGAGTCGGCGTTTGAGTAGCCTTTTCATTTTACTTTGTCTTATTTATTTATTTATTTATTTTTGCTTGATTGTTTATGGAACCGAAACTCAAAAAAAAAAAATAAAAAATTGCGCAACACCTTGTTGAAACAATAACAGCTGAGATTATTATTTCTGTTGGGTCATTAATTCCAACACCTTTTGTTAAGTTCTTATTTTTATTCTTGAATAAAATTACAGATGTTTTGGGTCTTAGTGAATATTTTTGGGTCTCAGCCTCCTGATGATCGATCAGTTTGGCTCCTATTGATCCTCCCAAAACCTGCCAGCGATCGACTCGTCTGGAGGCTCCTGCTGTTGCATTTAACAGTAGTTTTAATTATTTATTTATTTTTAACATCTCAATGTCTGAACCAACAGGGTTCATTGTGTAACTGTTTCAACAAAATAGGCTACATCTAAATATTTCTAAGCCTCCCTTTGTCCAGCCTACCTTGTAGGGCCCATTGTGTTCTCATTAGGCCTTTAATTAATCCCTGGACAGAAAGGTTGGGCATTAGTTGCTTGGTAATTAGATCTAAGTGTGCGATTAGACTCTGCAGGCATAATTAATTCTCCATGTTTGCCGTTCCCCAGTTTGATTTTAGTGGAAGCTCTTTTCCTTGACATGCAGATGAAACTTTTTCTTTTTTTTTTTTTTTTTATCATTCTTTGGGTTGAACCATTATGTACTGATTTTATAAGTGCTGGCTCTACTCAATGCTTTCAAACTTTACTTTACAAACTTTACAAATATTCTGCTTGTCGGTCACGCTCAGAGCAGATAGCCTATGTCATGTTTTATCATACCTGCGCATGAATTGAGCACATTTAGCGTCTGAGGTTTTGTCAGGTTCCACCTTCATTATCTTCAGCCTTCAATCTGACACCGTCGGTGTCATTAAAGGATGTAATGAATGCACAGTGACCTGCCTTTTTAAAGAGGTCTGCCGTCGCTGACTTACAAGCCTTCTGTCATGATAAACACTTTCAAGTTATTTTATTAAACTATAAAACACGAGGAGCTTAGTGCCAGAAGACTTTGATGTGATAAAAACGAGTAGTGAAGTCATGCTGTCAGGGAAGGCAGCAAATAACCAGGGCTGCTAGCAAAACGTCTTAATTAACATTATGCTGATGGTACAGATTTCATTTTCAGATGAATCACAACATGATGAATCGCTTCATAATGTCCTGTGTGAAAGTGTTAGTGTTCAGCTGAGCTTCACTCAACATCACTGTCTTATGGTCAGCCAGCTTATGCAAATGAAACATTGTTCTTCTGCTAGCATCACAGAGCAGATGTGATTGTGTTTAAATTGTGTGTTAATTAATAATGGAAGTCCAGCAACTGGCCTTCTGGACCTTCAAACAGCAAAGTGCAAGAAAGTCTGTCCCTTTTTCTAGTCATGGATGCGTTTCTTTGAACAAGCTTTTTAAAAAGCACCAAGACAAAACCTCAGCCATGGTTGTTATTATTTGTCATTCCTGCAAAAGGCGTGAGGCGGCTTTGTGCAGCCTTTCCACAGATTAGGAAGTTACACCAGTCACAGAGTTCTGGCACCTGAAACTTGAAGGAATCAATTAATTAAAACTTGATTGAATTGGTTGCTCATGGACTTCAGTTAAAAGTCAGATTGATCCACCAACACAGAGTCAGTCCAGTATTCAATATTTTTCCTTTTGGCTTTGCATCCAGTTGCTCTGTGGGATCCATGTGGAAAACAGTTTAAATCTGATTTATATTTTATTAACAATATCAACATTCAAAAGAGGAAGGTCCTGAGCATGACTGAAGCAGCGTCAGGCTAAAGTTTCACCCCAAACTCTTGAGTCTTGTGTCGTCTCAGAACAAGAAAGATGAGGGGGAAACCCAGAAATATGACTCCACTGTTGTGGTTTCTACCACAGGAAGCAAGAACTTTCCTCTCTGTCAGCCTGGTCCACACACAACACAATCTGAGTTTTAAAAGTATCAGGTTTTTTCTTCAAACACTGAATGGATGTAGGGTTTAACTGGAGCAGGAAACTTCAAACTGATTCACATTGCTGTAGACAGAACCTCAGTCTAAAACCACTAACGTCCAAAAGGTGTCACTAGAAACTCCTTTGGACTCCATTTCTTAATGCACCAACTCACTCTGTTAGACAACAGAGGAGCACATACCACCCAGCCCCCGGTTCTCAATTATATTTAAAAGTCTTTTGACTAAATATGGTAATTTTCAGGTGTAAAAGCTGGTCAGTGAACACACCCAAGTTCCTTGAAGTGAAGTGAGGACAATGCAGGTCAGCTATTTTCAGACACAACTCAAATAATTTCCCATGACATGTTGCTTTAACTTGGCTAACCAAATCACTTAACAGTCCTGACATGAAACTGTGAACCCACTGAGATCGAAAGAGGAGGTGACGCAGTGGGCTGTGGAACCGCTTTGATAATTTAGCATGTGGAGTCATGAGAAGCAGCCGTGATGCAATTATTCTGCATTATCTATGAGACATCACCATTCCTGCTGATTCAGACGACCGTGCTGAACTTAACTGGGATAAAATGCTTTTTGTTTTTTTCATATGTAACAAAAAAAAGTGATCAGCAGTGTAATATTTGTTTACACAAGTTCAGTTCATCTGAAAGTCCAGTTAGAAATCATGACCTGGACTGATTTATGTCCTGCCAGTAGTTGATCATGTTCCGTCTGCAGAAGTTTTTTTTTTTTTTTTTTGTTCCAGTGTTTATTCTAGAGAACAAAAACAGAAGACGTTACCTCCAGTCACTCCTTTTACTGTGAAGCAGGCTCTAAACGTGAAAAAGTGTCCTACTTCTCCCTTTCATGTGCTCTCCTTTATCAGCTGCTCTCTTCGCTGCCGGGCTGCATGGAAACAGGCACTAATGGGCTGCACGTTTAGTGATGTACTCATGCAAAGAGAACAAAAGGGAAGGTCTGTACGTACACTGGGTGAGGGCCTGACAGTCAGAGAGGAGGCACGCGCCCATCCAGCGTGTGGGGCCACCCCTTTGAGTGGACAGGGATTCTGTTTTGCTCACAAGGTTGCCCGGGCAACTGTGACGTTACTGGAGCTCACCACAACGGCGAGGCAGAGTGAAACAGAGAGATCACGACTGTGCACCGATAAAGATGTGTGCTGCGTCTGTTTTCCTCTGAAGGTGTAAGGCACGGGGAGTGATTTCCAAGCAGCAGGGACTTTACTTCGGTTATGTTCGTTTCAACCTGGTTGCTTCTCAGTTGCAAACAAGCAGGAGGGTAAAAAAGGAAGTTCTCTGAAATATGTTTACAGAAAGTAGAAGTTTGCCTTCTTCTTGACTTCAGGAACGACAGAAGCAGCGAAGGACAAGGAGGTGAAAGTAAAAACTGAAAAAGTGGAGAGGTTGTAGAAACAGATGGTCATCACCCTCACATGTCAAATTAATTGAGAGAAAAACATGATGTTTATTTTTCCTCTCTAATGGTCAGAATGAACTTCTCAACAGTGATCATGAATGACTGCAGCTGGCAGTTTCTGATTGTAAGCATAGAAACAACTTCTTTGCAAGAGCAGAATGTACTTAGAACAATAGCAAAACCCAAGGGGAAGATCAAAGAGAAAATACAGAACCTGGGACAGACTTTAGGAACCAAGACTTTAAGACTCTTGGTTCAAAATAATGAAATGAAGTTGGTCATCAAGTTTAAGAACAATCCAAAAGTCACCAAGTCTCAAACTTACCTGAAAACACACAGACCACCAGTCCTCCTGTCTCACATTGTCTACACATTTAGCCTGAAGCAGAGGAACAATCTGATCAATCTGGTGTGAGATGATATGATCAGATGATGCAAAGAAATATGTTTGGGAGCATCAGAGGGCCAAAGAACAGGAAACAGACTAACACTGAGCTTAAACCCCAGATCCATCCATCCATCCATCCATCCATCCATCCATCCATCCATCCATCCATCCATCCATCCATCCATCCATCCATCCATCCATCCATCCATCCATCCATCCATCCATCCATCCATCCATCCATCCATCTATTGAAATGTATCTATCAATCAATAAAGACATTTTTATGACATTCATGTTTATGTTTAATGTAACGGCCTTATGAAAAACCAGGATCATGAAGAAAAGTAATTATGTTAATAATAAATAAGGTCTCTCCCAATGAGAGGTCTGGATTTTAATCAAGCAATGTGTACAGGAGCATAACTGTTACTGTCTTCTCTCAAGTGCTTTAGAAAAACAAGTTAACAGACTTTTTAAAAAACCTTTTAGCCTTCTGCATCGGCTTCTGAATGACTGACAACATGAAGGAGTCTATAAAAGCACAGCTTCTAGTGGTGTGGAGCAGGGAATGCACAGGTAAACAGAGTGTCTGTATTAGTCAGCCCTTACTGAGTACTTCTGCCTCCACTCCATTGACCTGTCCCTGTCTGAGCAGCAGTGGTTTGTAAGGATAAGGCTCTTATCCTGACTACCTGATAGGAAACAGCTGAAGCTTTCTGACAGTATGCAGACACTTCTGCTACATTTTTGGGTGAAAGAATGATGAGAGCATGCTCTTACATGTCCCTTGTGGAAACAGAAGCAGTTTAGCAATTGCAGGACAAACTGCTCAAGGAGAGAAAAATGAAGATGTCATAAAGTTTCAATAGAGGCATTTTTAAATGTCTCTGTCGAAGTTTTATTCGGGCGTTAGAATGATAAGCCCTTTAGACTTGGAAGTGGCTCTGTATGCGCCATTTTGGGGAAATTGTAGTGGCAATTTTACAGAAGTGGATTCAACACATTAGTGTGGCGCAACTTTTTACACCATCGTCCTCTGACCACTTCCTGTCTTCTTCCTTGTTGTTTTCACCAGCAGTTACATTGGGCTGTTGCTCACGAGGCTCGTGTGATAATAGTGTTACCATTGCCGTTTTGCGAAATACATCTACTTTGACAGGGCCAAAATTGAATACAAATTTATCTTCGCATTTTCAACTTGTGCAATTCTGTGGTTAATGGGAACGCAGCGACCATGCTTTTACTGACTGGAAGTTAATTAAGGACCCCATTTATCAATCTTGTAGGGAAGAAGTTGGCTGTGTTTGTCAGCACAGCCAGAGTTAATCTGCTACTTTATCTTACGCTGGGATTTTTAAAATCCACCCCTGGAAGGAAGGTAAATTCAGGGGTTTTCAAAATGCAACTTTGTAAAACTGCAAGAACAGCAACATGCCAACCCTCGCTACAAATTTGTGATCATATTTTGTCAATGAGAGATAAACTTAGACTACAGACAAGTTTATCTGCACTATTTTTTAGTGACTTTAATAGTCATTGAAATATGTTACTGATGTGTAGATGCAAGATCTTTGCATTGGGCCAAACTTTTTTAATATTTTGAATCCACTTTAGCTCCGCATTTCCTTCTGTACTGATAAAAACACAAATGCACATCTCTACAGCTATTTCTTTGCATAGAGTCTTTAATTGATCATAAAGGTGCAGCAGGAAGTGACCAGGAGGACCCAGTGGGGAAGCGCTGTCTCTGTTACGAGCCGCACTGACTCCCAGAGCCCGTCTGTACCAGGACAGAAAAAGAGAGTGTGTTTTACGCCTCTGTGTCACATTATACGCACTCTGTCTGCTTTGTTCTCCATGGTTGTAAAAGCCAAAAGTAAAAAAAAAAAAAAAAAAAAACAAGCAGATTTGGGTCCGTTTTTGGTGATTTTGTGCCAGTTTTCATGGTTCTTGGGACATGAAGAAAAATCTCCTGAGTCAGACTGAACCAGGGAGATGGTTATTGACTGCTTTATCACAGTTTAGTTCATCACAGCCCGGCTGCTGCAGAAAGCTGTACGGCTGAATGAAAATACCAATCATACAGAAATAAGACTGAAAGAAGAGTTGGACTAATAGTTGGAGACAGGAACCCAGCTTTCAGAGACAAACATGAAAGTCGTGTTCTACAGCACCAGACAAAACCACAAACTTGGTATTTTATCGATACACATGTAGTGCAGAGTTGCATGTTTTGTTTTGTTTTCAACAAATTCTTCCGCAGATTTTTGAAGTCCAGTGATCCTGTTTGGAGATACTCCCACCTGAGCAGCAGATGTTTTGCAGCTCCTCCAGTCACTCTGGGCCTCTTGGCTGCATTTCTTTCCTGATATGTCAGTTAGTGGCCATGTCTGCAGCTGTGCCATCAGCCTTTACACTGAAAAAAGAGACTAGAGCTGCAACTTTTTTTAAAACAAATTGAGGTAACTGTTGTATGTCATCGATCTGAATTTACTTTAAGTTTGTTTAGCATGACAACATAATAAACTTAATATATTTACTTAGATAAATGGAATTTGATTACTTATTACAAATTAACTAAGTTTTTTAGAGTTGGATCACCTGTTTTTTTTTATTTTATTTTTTTTTACAGTGTATGTTGAAATTCTGGTCTGGGCAGACAGAGCTCTGTGGATATAGTTTTTCTTTTCTTTCTTTTTAAAAAATTTTTTTACCTCATCTCTGCACTATTTGTTGACTTCATTATGTGGTTTGTTCACTTATGTTTTGGTAAATGTTTGCCCTGGAATTTATTGTAAATGTGCAGCACTCATGTTTTCTTTATTTTCATAAAAGGTTTGAAAACAAGTTTTTTTTCTGTTTTTTTTTCTTTCCACGATACAGTCACACACAAATTTAGACAATAAAAGCCCAATAAAACTAACTAAAGTTTATGGTTGTAAAATGAAAAACATTCAGGTGGCGTTATTATTCCTCTTGTTGGGCAATAACACCACCAATATAACAACTGCTATAATCTTCAGCGGGCAGCAGGATGGGCCCGGCAGGACTTCAGAACAGGACAAGCATGCAGATATCTGGTGCAGGAAGCTGGAGGACTTTGCAGCCGAATGATTAAATGGAAGCATGCTGCAGTTTTTCTCTGTCAAACATCAGTAAGTTACACCACAGGGATAATCTTCAAGTCTCCAGCAATTCTAAATATAGACATGCTGCTATGATTGTCTGAGCTTGCTGAACAACACCAACAGCGACCTGCGTCTGATGTGATTCAGTGTGTGGTGGCTGATCTTTGATGGGTCTGTTTGCTAGAGAACGGCCCAGTTTTAGAAACGTCAGTCTGACGCTGCTGGATTGTTCCAGAAACATTTAGATCTCATTTCACCCCAAACCCTCAGGCTGCCTCTGTGCCTCAGAAACGCTAATGCATGCACATGTTTGCAGTTGGGAAGTTTACATATTCTGTTTTACACAAATAAGAGAAAGTGTTGCTGCCCCTCAGCAAATATAATGAGATTAAAAAACAAAAAAATGCACGAGGAAGAAACACAGATCAGAAAACATTATGGCAAACCTTATGACCAGACCAAAGAACGCAGCACAAGAATGACTCATGTCCAATTTCACACTTATTGTCCTCAACCAAATGTTTTCTTCAGTGTGTGTTTTAACTGATAAGCTGAATACGGTTCAGTGAGAACCACTTCGAACGAGTCCATCACATGGAGGCAACGACTATAAAAACACAACAGACCTGCTGCCCTGCCCTGAAGATTTGCATCTTCCTGTGTCTGGTCTTAATGTGTGTGATTTCACCTTTTCACCGTGATGTTCTTAACGGTTTCTTACCATATAAATGAATAAAATATCCAATTTCTGTGTCAGACTTTGTCAGCCAATATTTAAAGTGAGGGAATATTTTACATCCAAAGTCCCAACAGGACTACAATTCAATGTTGACTTGACATGAAAAACAACAGCACTTGATCAAAATGCTTAACAATGACAATAACAATCATAAAACAGCAAACAGAGTGAAACAGTAATGAAAGTAAACGAAGATTTTTAAAAACTCCGAAGTATCTCAATCATAGACCAGAGAAGAAAAATGTGTTTTAGCTGATATTTAAATGATCTGAGCAGTACGAATAATAATAAATCAATAACAATATATATAGTGATAGACACACGATCAATATCAATAGATTATAGATCAGATAGAATATCCAATATTCAATAAGTAAAATAATCACTGAAATCCAATCCAGAACCGCACAGCATTCTGGGGGATGTAGGCAGAGGAAAGGGTTTATCTGCTCAACCTCTCACAGCGGGCCAAGCTAGGTCATTTCTTGGTTACCTAGCAACAACCTGTTGAGTAAGTTGTGCAAGTTTCCCCTTTACGTTTGTTTCAGGTCTCTGAACACAGAGGAGAAACCAGCCAGCTGACCACAGCTGCTGGTCTGTGATGTTAATGAGATCACATAGATAAGTCTGGGGCTAGAACGTTTAAGAACTTTAAAAGTGAGCAGTAACATTTTAAATCATGTGATCATGTATCACAGAGATGAAACCTTTAGAGTCGGCCAGCCGCTGGTGTTCTGTTGGACTTGAATCAATCTGCTGTTATTCCGCATGGTGTTTGTGCCTCTGATATCACCTGCAACCTGAGAACCCGTACAGCTTCCACGACCACAAAGGACTGCTGCTGAGCTCTTGTGAGGTCTTCCAAAGGTCTTACTTCATACTACGTCCTATCCCTATTCTCAAAATTTCCACTTATATACTTTTTCTCTCTAAATGCTGTCTCTAACAACTCAGGTGTTTTCTTGTCCTGTAACTTGATGAAGCCGATTAGTAATCCTCTGGTCCTGCACCAGCCATTCGCCTGCAGCAGGTGTACGCCATAGAGTTTACGAGGAGAAGCGATCCAAAGGAAATCTCTGTTGTGTGATGGGCGCCACGCTGAG
Organism: Poeciliopsis retropinna; assembly: GCA_010277075.1. Classification (NCBI taxonomy): domain Eukaryota; kingdom Metazoa; phylum Chordata; class Actinopteri; order Cyprinodontiformes; family Poeciliidae; genus Poeciliopsis; species Poeciliopsis retropinna. Next base: position 1,305,835 of record VMRM01000044.1, on the reverse strand, counting down.
CGGAATCAGAAACCCTCCAACCATGAGAATGCTGCCGATTGATCTGTGATTAACTCTGCTGCCTCACACGGGGCCTTCTGTTCTCCGCCCCACCGAGGATGGAGCCTCACAAATACCACGAGTATTTATGGAAGGAATGGCTGTCATGGCAACTGAGCGATTGTGTGTAAAATTCAGGTGGGGTTTGGGGGAGGGATGGAAAGGCCAGACTCTCCGCAACAACTAATTCCACTGTGTTAGAAGAAGAGTCACAGGCGGTGTGACGTTTACGTGCCTCCTGCTCAAACTGGGAATCTTGCGGTGTGTGTTATGGAGCAGGATCATGAGGGAGGGGCTTCCTTTGAAATGACAGAGAAATTAAAAAACAACAGGAATAACAGAGAACAGCAGGCGCATGGAGAAAAGCTGATCTGAAAAAACTCAGAAGAGTTTGGAGAATAAAATAGAACCGGATCATTTAAAAGCTATTAAAAAAAACAATCGAAATTCTTCAAAAGTTCACTCTATGCCTGGATTTTGAAAACATGGGCCTCTTATTCTACAGAAAACATCTAAGACTGTTTAGAACTTTCAACGCCTTTAAGGACGATGGTCTGATGAAAACACACTTGTACTTTAGACCTTGAATCCATTCATATTTTTTGCAAAAAAATAAAGAAATAAAACCTTGACAAAAGCAGGGTAGGGGCAGCATCATAATCTGGGATTACTGTATTTCAGGAAATTGGCATTGGGTGAAATTATAAACTGTTTCAAATATGATACAATTTTATCCTAAAAAAAAATTCAAGATGAATTTACTTTGTCAGCATCACACTGAGTCTAAACATGCATTGATAATCAAGAAAAAGATTGAGTTCATGAGAGGAAAAGTGAAACTTTGTTAAGGCCGTGTACAGGAGACGTTCTTACAGTCTGATCCATGTGGAGAACTCTCCGGGTAGAACCAACAGTACCAAGTCCAAATGTGGGAGGCTATTAAACTTCTCCCAGAGGAGAATCAGCAAAGTCTTCATTTTTATTGTCTTCCCATTCCTGATCCTGGGTGGTTGCTGCTTTGCTTCTCTGTCATTCCTCCTCAGGTTGGTTTGTCTTTTAGCTGAACTTGATGTCTGATCACTGGAAGACATGGTGATAACTGTTCCTCACTCTGCTCCTTTTTCCTTCTGCTCTTCCTGTTCTTCATCTGAACCTATTGCTGCTGTTTCCTTTATGTTCACTCTGTTGTCTCCAGAGGAGCTGCAGCTGGCCCAGCTGTTCTGCTCAACTGTGACTGGAGGGAGAATCGGCTGAGCTATTGATACCAATCACATCATGTTTCTTTTCCTACAGATAATATGCCTTGACAAACTGTATGTGCTGTTTCATTCTGCAGATTTCACTGGGCCGTATTTCTCTCCTGGATAAACCCACCAAAGACACGACTGGAGCCTCTACGTCTTCCCTTCTTGTCTTTGCTAATGCAGACCAGTCCTACGTAGTAAAGGAGAGATGGAAAGTTCTCCTGGGTCAGTGGTTTTCAGTTTTATGTGTCTGGGTTTGTTCTCTAATCCTTTTTGTGGCAGGCGATCAAGTCTGGTTCTGCTAAAAGTTTCTTCCTGTTTTCCCTCCCACTACAGCTGCACACATGCTCAGCAGAAGGGACTGTGGTGAAGATAACGAGTCAGTTCAAGTGACTTTCCATCATCTCCACATGCTCATTCAGGAGGAGGGTTGGAACTGGCAAGGGGTTCCTGGAAGGGAAACTATTTAACAACAAATAATGACCTGAACTTGTTTAAGAACAAATACTGACATATGTACATATGTAACTCACTGTGAGTCTGTCTATTTGGAATGAACTAACCTGACGTTATATTACCAATTTATCGGCTGGCCGATTTATTTTGGGATTTTGGGAGATCAGTAATCGGCCAATCACTGATCCCTGAAGCCCACCCTATCCCTGATCTCACCTACCTGAGCAAAGCTCTAAAAATCAGCTTCTGTGACAGAGATCTGACTGACACCAGGTCATGTCTGCATGTTTGCAGTTTACAATAGTCACCCGACTGCTGCGACTTTCTTGCTACATTTAGCAATATTTCAGACAAAAATGATAGGTGTTGGTCAAAATCAGAATCTGCAGGTTTCTATTTTCTGATCGGTAATCGGCGATTGGCCAAAAACTGCAATCGGTGCAGCCCTAGTTTATATTTCTGCACAGAATCTGCTTCTATTTGCTTTACGAAATGCTTGAAGATTTGTTGTGAATCAACACTATATGAATAAACATGAATTGAAAGTAATTGATGGTCGTTAAAAAAAATGCTTATTTAAAGCTGTCTCCTTTTTGCGTTATAGAAACTTGGTATTCTAACAGCAATGCGTCGATTTTTTAGATCATTTGTATCGTATTGTTGAAGTAAATTGAATTCTTTGATTAGTTTGTTTCCACATAAACTGAATGGGACAGTCTGACATCAATTCGATTTTTTTTAAAATGCAAACTGCTGCAGTTTGATGTCAAAATCAAGACTTGATTTTATCATTCAAATAACTCAAAGTAATGTTGATGGCAATGGCTTACATTAAACAAGAAAAGAAGGCGTGACATCATATTTCTATAGTAATCTTGATTTTTTAGAATTTTTATTATTAATATGTCACAGTAACATGGCCACAGATGGAGCACAGAAGGAACCTCCACAGGACACATGGATGCAAAGAAGGAAATGAAGCAAGAAAAAGAAAACCTTTTTTTTCCTTCTTGTTCTATGGATATTTGAAGTTTTCTGATGCTTTACATTTTACCGTTATTAGTTAACCAGCTACTGAGATGCTTGTTTTCAATAGTAAAATTAAAAGAACATTTGCAGGAATGTGATGTCACCATAGCAACAGATTGGCTTCTTGAAGAGAAAGAGACTGGTGACTCTTTTGTTCATTTGTTTCTTCATAACTTTGTAATTTTGTGTTTTTATGATGTGAAGCACCTTCAACTGCTTTGCTGCTGAAATGTGCTATACAAATATACTTTATTGATTGATTGATTGATTGATTGATTGATTGGAGTAAAAATAATTTCAAAGGAGATTTTTTCTTTTTCTTTTTTTTTTTTTCAAAACTGTTACCTGTAGGAATTAACTGCAAACACAGGTGAATTTTCTTAAACCAAATCAAGCTCTTAAATGTTCCAAACTAAAATCAGAGAGTCCTCTCAGCAGTCTTTACTCTGGCATCATATTATCGTCCCACCAGTCCTCAGTGATCCGGTTCGGAGTGGAAGGATCAAGTCCTGCAAGTGTCTGTGTGTTCAGTTGGATCCCGTCTCTGCTGAAATGTGAGAAGAACTTTTCTAAAGCTCCAGATCATTAAGAAAAGCAACATTCAGCTTGAATATCACAGCTGAAATGGAAAGCATTTTAAAGTGACCCCAAACTTTGGTGATGTCATCAGACATCAACACAAAGGGTTTATGTAATTAATCAGAATGGAGGCCTAAAAGCGGCGTCAGAGCTACACAGGCGACTGATTCATCGAGGCTTAATGTGTTCAAACAACAACTTTATTTTGAGCTCATCTGGTATGTCATAAAACGCTGCGTACGTTCGGCGCTGAGAGTGTTCTGGTGTTCTTCTGCTGTTGCCTTTTCCACTCCACAAGTCATCAGGCTCCATTAAAGCAGCTTTACTGCTCCGTCTAGGCTCAGGGCAGCTGGGAGGATCTGAGTCAGGTCCACCTTAAGGCCTCAGTGTGCTTCAGATAAACTGAATGTTAAACTACAAAACCATGCATGAAGCCTGTTCAGCAGGAGAGGCAGGGCAGACTGCTACCCACAGAACGCCACTGATGTAAATGTGTTTGAAGATTAAAGTGTTGTTGGTTTTCACATCAACTCCATCACAGCGTCTCCACAAAATGACTCCCTGTAAGAACAGACTGCCACATTTTAAGGAAGCACAGCTGCCCATGGTTCCTCTCTGTGCTTATTTTTGGCTCCATGTGATATGAATCAGTATTTTCTTTTTTCACAGTTTTTGATGGCGTGAAGGTTCGGTGTCAGTGATGTAGTCAGTGAAGCAGAACTCTGGGCTGCCGCTTGGAAAGTTATACAGTACAAAATTAACAGCAATAATTTATCATACAGGGCAAAATGTGGATGTTTGTTTTTCAAAGAAATAATTTACCATGTTATTGATGCATTTGTCAGTGTCAGAGTTCCATAATAAATATTTAGTTTATAAACTAAATGCTTAACTTTTCAATTAAATATTTAGTAAAGAAGCAAAATATTTCACTTGGAAACTAAATATTTGGTTTTCAAAGTAATATCTGTAAATATGAGCAAAAATATTCAGCACGCAACTGTTGAGGTCTGACCTAAATATTTTGATTGGAAATTAAATATTTTGTATGAAAAGTAAATGTTAAGTTTGGAAAATAAATATCTTTGTTTGGAGCTAAATATCGAGCTCAGACATAAACCTTCAGTTAGGAGCTAAATGTTTGGATTCCTAACTAAATATTTAATTTGAAAGTTAAATATTTAGAGTGTTAACTAAATATTTAGCTTGTGAATGAAATGTTTAGTTTGGAATGCTCACGTTTCTAAACGTATGAAAAAAACGGTGAAAATATTATTTAAAAAAAAAAAAAATCAACATCCACATTTTTTTCCCTTAGCGGTCCAGCAGTTTGTTACTATAGAAACGCCCCCAGTGTGTCCTGAAAGAGTTCATCACATTCTCTGGACAGGAGGCACTGTACACACATATATTTAATATTACAATAAATCATAATTTGACCTAATTTATAAGGGAACTGGCACTACTCAACAAGATGACAGCTGTTTGGATTTTTATTGTTTCATTTTGTTCAGCTGGACAAAAAATAAAAAATAAATAAAAAATAAATAAATCTACTGAAGGAAGTAAGACAAATAAGAGATGCTAGATTATAGAAAGTATGGATTAAAAACTTTCTGCTAAAATTACAGAAATATTGTGTGGACTGAATGCATGGTCAGCATCAATATTTTCTGACAGCAGCTATGCAATGATCAATGTTCGTACAGTCAGAAAAATAGAATCACCAAGGTAATGCAGATACAATGAAATATTTTCCATGAGCCAGCAATTTTATTAATCTGCTGTCCAGACGTGAGGTTTGTCCGAATCCCACCGTGATGGCGACACATGCAGGAGGACCAGCTGTGTAAAACAGATCCAACATGCAGGCAGCGAATGGAAGGAAATCCTTAAATTCCACGTTTGTGTATTCTGAGCACCTCGGCTCATCTCACATCACAGCATCTCTGTGGGTTTTTACTTTGGATTTAATCTCACCACTTGACACTGAACAGGAAGTTCAGCCTTTATCTGATCCTGAAGCTCATTAAAAATCTGTTAGAAATACACGAAGCAGCTGATTTGGAAAAGAGTAACTCTGAAATGACTGGGATGTGTTCTCTCATCACCCTCAGCATCTCTGAATCTAAAGTATGGTAATAAAAATAGAAATCAAATAGGAATATAAATAGCCTTTGTCGTCCTACGGAGGGGAAATTCAGGTGTAACATCAGCGTCAGATATGCATAGGCTGACACACACCTTCTAAAAGTATTTTAAAATAAGATTACCAATAGCAACAATAATAGCAATAATAATACACTGTATATATGTTAACATTGTAACATACTGTTATAAATAGATGATGTTAAACTATTTCAGCTGTTTTGTTTTTAGATGAACGTAATCAGATCATCACATGACATTGCTACAGCTTCACACTGTGGAGCCGTTGTGCTGCATTCACCTCAGTGCAGCTGTCTCTGCAATCACAGATGCTTTTACAAAAGTACTGACGACATGCCATGTGATTTTTATTTGTGAAATAATTCAGATGTTTCTCGCACGTCCCAAAGCCGTGCTACTTTATATATACGCTTGGTGCTGGAAAGGGACAAATGTTTAAAATGTGTGAATGCTTCTGAGAGGCACAGTACTGTCTTTCACTCTGTGTTTTGGGTCCAAATATTGCACTTTGCTTTAAATCTTTTGAAAACCTTTCATGAGATAACAAGACTATGATTAATTCACTCTGTCATGTGAAACAAATGTTAACCCGAACCCTCTGCCTGGACACCTGACCTGGCATCTTGTGATCAAAAACAAAATCAGACGGATCTTCACCAAACATGTCAGTATTGTATGTTAACCTCAGTTGTTACAAAACTGCTATAGATCAAATATGAGTTAAAAGAAATTTGACCTTTTTTTTTTACGCTTTGAAATTGGGCCTCTGTCTCTTTAAAACCTCCTGCTCTTTCTGAAACTCCACCTCCAGGAAGTCATCGCAACATGGCTCCTCCATTAACCCTTTCACAAATGTTACTCAGCATTTCTAGCTGTCTGAATCTAAAGTATGGCAATAAAAACAGAAATCAAATAAGAATATAAAAAGTCTTTGTTGTCCAATGGAGGGGAAATGCAGGTGTAACAACAGCGTCAGATATGCATAGGCTCGAAAGTATTTTAAAATAAGATTATTTGGTCTGAGAAGCAGCTCAGCAGTCCCTCCAGGTGTTTGCTAATTGCTGCTGGCTAGTCTGAAGGAGCTGAGTGGGGGTGAGGGGATTTGGGGTGTGTGAGGCAGAAGATTGGCAGCCTGCAGCTCTGAGGAAGAACTGTGCTGTGAAGGCGGGGCTAGGTCCACCCAGGTGTTTTCCACAGCTGCACGGTTGCCGTGGGAGATTATAGGATTTCTCAAACACGCATAAAATAATTAAGGCAAAACTCCAGGTAGGTTTTTGATGAGAGAATAATATCATGTAGAGCTCAAAACAGTTTTACATAAAACTGCTCCTTTAACCATAAATGCTATGACCAAATGGGGTTTCCCTTCCTCAGCCTTGGGCTTTTTGTCCAAACACAAACACTAAGTTTACTTCCTGGCAGATGTTTTTGTTTTCTTGGCCACTTGAATGATGACAGCAAAAACATTTCTGTTTCTCTCTTGGGTGCAGCCATTTGATAAGTGTGTTGGTTCCGTTTGAATCACAGAGAGAACGAAAACAAACAGGAGTTTTTATCCTGATTACACACAGAATGCGGCACACACAGGCTCAAACAGCCACCATCTCCTCTTACAGAGTGGATCAGTAGTCAGTGAGTTTCTGGTCTCCTTCCTTATTTCATCCTGTGGAAGCGGAGAGAGTATTCATCCAGACAAACTGTCGTGGTTTTTTTTTTTTTTTTTTTTTTTTTTTCCTTCATCGGCCTCGTCCTGATTGGTGGCTCATCATCAGCGGGGTCCAGCAGCGTGATCCGGTCCAAGCAGGCGCATGGCCCATGCAGTGCACACCGGCGCATGCGTCCCATCCTGACACTCAGAATGTGAGCCACATTTTCAGAGTGCAGTGAAATGATCCTCCCAACACGCCCTGCTCACAGCCACTCTGACTCGCTCAGCTCTTCCCTCTCCGGCTCACAGGTCGTGTTCCTGCACAGGAGAGTCGGGCAGCGAAGCTCCGCGTGTTTGTCATCCGCTGACTGGGATCCGTCCAAGGAAAGCAGCAGCCGTGACGTTTGGTGATTTCTTCATGAGATGCGATTAGGTGTGTGACAGGAAATTAATCAGCTGTCTCCAACTAAACCGCCGCTCTGAATCAAGCAGGCTGGTTGTAAAGAGTGTAAGAATTAGCATGAAGTGGATGCAAAATGCTTGGAAATGAGTTGAGAACTGACCATGTGGTCTGCACTCGTTGTTAATTATCATTTGTTAATAATGAGCCTCCTCTCAACACAGGGAGCTCTGACTGGAGGATGTCTGACCAGATGCTTCTCTCTGGAAAAGTGTGACCTGACCCAGGGAGGGAATGTCTGCTGCTTTCATCAAACACCAGCTGATCAGACCACCGTATTGATCCCATCATGTGCGGAAATGCTGCTTGGCTCAGCAGCAACCCGTCGACTTCACAAAGCGGCACGATAAGGAAGCATAAAATGTAAGTTTAAGAAGCACGAGGGAGAAATTCAGATAAACATGTGACATGCGTCAAAGCAAGCCAAAACCGGACGAGAGTGAAACAGCAACAAACATCAGATGACACACACACACACACACACACACAGACGGAGAGAGAAGCCAGGACGCTCCTCCACACCAGAGAGAGAGGAAGAGAGAGGGACGGGGAGGAAGGAGTCTGTCCTACCTGTGGGCTCTGCTGATCCCAGTCCAGACTGTCCACCATCCCCGGTCTCTGCCCTGCCTGCTCAGGCAGACCTCCAGCCCGTGTCTCAGGCGTGGAGTTGTGGCTGTGCAGGACTGGTGTCTGGTTCCCAGCGAGCCACAGAGACGTCCTCACTGCAAACGCTCAGCTACATGCAGCGGCAGCAGCGGCAGCAGCAGCGGCCACTGGATCCTCAGCAGACGCTCCATCCCTCCCCTCTCGCCTGAATTCATTAAACCTGCCTTTTCCCCTCCCTCTGCCTTCTTCCTTCACTTCTCTGTCTTTCTTTCAGATTCTCGTGAGCATGGTTAATGCTCCGGGTGTGTGAGTGTGTGTGTGTGTGTGTGTGCAGTACTGCTTTCTCACATGCAGTTTCCTCTCTCGCTCTCTTCTCTCTCTCCGCTCTCTCAGTGATCAACAAGCTTTTCTTTGCTTCTCTAAATCTGTCTCTCCTCATCCACAAAAAGCAAATAAAGATTTATAAACATGCCTCGTGTTTGATTTTCAACAGAAGAAAAACATGAAGTCCTGCAGGTTTTAACAGAGGAGGTAAATAAGGAAGACATTCTAGGAATTAGTTCTGATTTCTATTTGCAGTCAGAATTTCAAAGAGTTTCAAATGTAAAAGCACTGAAACACTCTTTTGAGTTAGAGTTTTACGATGTCATATCAGGGCTATTTTAGAAAAAAAAAAAAAAGACAAAATTTCCACCAGAAAACAAACAAAAAAAAAACTCAGAAATTTTGAGATTAATCTCAGAAATGTTCCTAAAAAAACAACTTAGAAATCATTTTTTCCTTTTTATTTCGAAACTCAGAAATGTCCAAGTTTTCTCCAAAGCATTTAGTACAATTCAGCCTGATCTGCTTTGTCAGAAACTCCAGGAGTCACAGGCAGACGCCTCAACAATCACCTCACAAACAGACCACAGTTTGTGAGACTGACGGACTGAGTCTGAGTGAGAGAGCTGGTGGAGCGCTGTGTGTCATGGAGGGAACAATCATCTCATCTTAAATGTGAACAAAACAAAGGAGATGACTGTAGATCTCAGGAGAAACAGAGTTCGATCAAACCATATTTCCAGAAGAAATGGAGGAGGCTTAGGAATATAAAGACCTCCGTGTTCATCTGGACAACAGACTGGACTGGAGACACAACAGTGAAGCGTCTATAAGAAGGAACAGAGCAGACTGGACTTGTTGAGGATCATAAGATCATTCAGGGTTTGTATCAAGATGCTGTAGATGTTGTCATCTGTTGGGGCAGCAGCATCAGAGACCAGGACTTATAAAGGCTCAACAACCTGATAAAGAATGCTGGTTCTGCTCTTGTTCTGCTCTGGTTCTGCTCTGGTTCTGGCCGAGCCATCCTCCAGGTTCTTTCTGTTGTCTGTTCTGGTTCTGTTCTAGTTCTGCTTTGGTTCTGTTCTGGTTCTGGTTTTGTTCTGGGGACAACTGTGAACCCTCTGGAGATTGTGATACCAAAAATGGGATCAAATTATGGACAACCCTGACCATCCTCTTCATGAGACTGTCTTGGGAAAACAGAATGTGTTTAGTGAACGGTTTCTGCAGAACCACATTAATACAGAAGAGATCCGTCCTGCCCACAGCCATCACCATCTCCAATAACTCTGAAAAAATATGAGTTACAACATCAAGATTAATAAAATATATATATTTTTATTTTTAATTTAACTGAACATCCGGTAAGATAGCAGAAGTTGCCCTGAAGATATGGAAGTAGAAAAATATGCAATAACTATTTTCAGACAGAATTCGATGACTACTTTCCTTTTAAATTTGTCAATTTCTTAATTCTTCAGGTTTTCGCTGTAGTGTATCTTTCCTGTGTGTCTGACTCACACCCACCCACACACACACACCCCCCCACACACATACAGAACATCCTGCACTTTGGGTCGCAAACTCTCAGAATATCACTGCAGACATGTCAGTCTGCTGCTGCTGTCTCACAGCTTCTCCAGACGGTTTTTACTCCCTCTTTCATTTTTTTTAAGCACACAACATTTTTGATGTCTTAGAGTCTGAGTGATGTCCTGCTGCTGTATGTGCGCATGTAAAAACCGTCTCCTAAGCGACCGGCGGAGCCGTCCTCCTGGTTCTTTCTGCTGCCTGGAGGTTTCTACTTCCCCATGTTACACGAGCAAAGTTTTGTACCAAAGTGGAGCAGTGGGCAGTGGGAGCCACCGAGCAAAGGTCTGAAACTTTACAGAACAACAAACATGGCACAAACAGGAAATCAACATTTAAGCTGCCTCTGTCCCCACAGCAGCCAAGAATGTGTTTGTTTTCTTAAAAAAAATAAAAATAAGAAGAAGCCTTATTTCTTTTCCAAAGAGAGCCTGACATCCGCTGATAACTTTTAAGGCCTGGAGCCTGGATCTGGGGCAGACGCAGCAACGCCCTGCCACTGGATGTCAGCTGGGATGATGTCAGCACATAGTGCAGCCAGATGTCAGGTGACATGATGCTAATATAAAGATCAGCAGTAGGCAGAGAGGAAAGAGTGGTCTTTGGAGGCAGCAGTAAAAAGAAATGACTATAACTTGAAATAAAATGCAGGTGAATGCGATGTGAACAGCCCAGTGTTGTTTCATTTGAGTTCAGAAGATCCAGCTCAGCCTGATGAGAATCAAATACTAGGAGCCTTTCTGGCAAGACTGCCAGCCCCTAATGCTGGCAGTCTTGTCTGGATATACAAATATAGTTAGTTTTTATTAGAGAAATTGCTGTTTAGTAAATGTGGCATGGCCATGACTATTATGCATATCTGACTTTTTGAATTACTAACCAGAGGAGAGAGCTCCACATGTTAAACGCAAACACAGTCTGATATTAGGTCCATGATCCTAATATTTCAGGATCATGGACCTGATCCATGATCAGGTCCATGATCCTGGACCTGATCATGGATAGCTCTCATAAAATGCATAGACTGCCTTAAAGTAAGGTGCAATAAAATTGCTCAAATATGAAATATGAAGAGTGAACTGTGCCTTTAAATGTTTGCACACCTGACCATGCTTTGTTTCTTTAAATCAAACCTTGTGACTAAAAGTGACTCCGGCTCAGACAGAGATGACATGAACTGCTTTCCTCAGCAGCAGCAGAAGCAGCAGTTGCACGAGGATAAACTTCACCGTTGGTTCCTGTGTTCACCTGAAGGCCAGGAGGTGAACACCTGCAGCACAGCAGAACTGTCACACTGAGGATGTTCTTTGTTTGACTTTTGGAGAACTTCTAACTGTAACGACTGACTTCAAATGGAAGTGGCGGTCGGTTCACTTCCTCTAGATGTGCCTTCTCTTTGCTATGAAACTCACCATTTACACACGCAGGTGTAGAGATGAAATGTAGAGATCACATGTTATCACTAAGTGCAGACTGTCGGTTGAAACCACTAATGTCACCCGAGCAGCTCTTCTGTCGCCTCTGAGGAAACGGTTTTTTACTCCCTGCCTTCTGGCTGCATGCTTTGGCTGTTTGTCCAGAATAAACATGAGTCATTTTTTGCAGTGGAAATCATGCTGCTGGAGTCATTCACATCTGCCCCACCCACTCATTCAAGCACCATTCATCTGCTTCCACACCTCCTCCACACAGTGTGTGAATCAAAGGGCTGAGAGAACTCAGTCAGGCCCTCCAGAAGCTTTGGTAACATTTCAGACTGGAGCACATGCCTGGGACGAGGCATGTGCTCCGGGAGTGGGCTGGGTTTTTGTTTTCCTGTTTTCGTCTGGTTTTGGCATCAGACACTCGTTCCTGTGGTGCCATTTCTGAGAAGGCAAATGTAACCCCTGACTCAGACTGAAGAAATTTAGGGTAAATCAAAGACATAGAGAAGTTGCTAGATTCAACACCATGACAATGGGAACCAATGTGAGGACAAAATGAAACGGCTGGAGGCAGAAAATGATTTTGCAGAAAAAATAAAATATTAAAGGATTTGAGGAATCTTTTAATCCTTTATTCTCATATGGAAACCATTAAGCTGTGTGAAATACCTGGGTGGACCTAGCCCCGCCTTCAAGGCACAGCTCCTCCTCAGAGCTGCAGCTGACAAGATTCTAAGTTTCAGCCTCACAGAGCAGTCCTCCCCTGCGACGCCCCCACTCTGCTCCTTCAGACTAGTCAGCAGCAATTAGCAAAGACTTGGTGGAACTGCTGAGCTCATTATCAGAGCTACTTCTCAGAGCAACGCTGGTAACACTTGTTAAAGGGTTAATAGAGGAGCCATGTTGTGATGACTTCCTGAGGGTGGAGTTTCAGAAAGAGCAGGAGTTTTTAAAGAGACAGAGACCCAATTTCAAGGTAGTAAATTACAGTCAAATTTATTTTAAGCTACACACACACACATACACACCCCCACATGCACACACACACACCCATGCACACACACATATATATTACAACTGAAAATAGCTTTCCTCATTGTGCTAAAACATGGCTTCTTTTTGCCTGAAAGAACACATAATATTGCCCCTTTAATGTGAAGGGGATTAAATAAAGGGGATTATTTTAAAAAATATCCTCAGATCTTACGTATTTGTCAGTCCAATTGGATTAAGTTCAGAGCAGGAATTTTACAACATGAAGACCTCAGAACTTTGTGAAATGTAGCAGTTTGTTCTTAGAGGTGGAGGTAACATGTCCCCCTGTTTCATGCAACTACTGCAACCGAAACATTTTTGCTTAGATGAAGGATAAAAGTTACTTCCAGCCATGTCACTGTGTTGTTAGACTGTTAGCTAAACAGAAGTACAACTGTCTGTGTCCTACTGAAAAGCTGCAAGTAAAGGATTTTACTATCATGTCCATGTAAAAGACCAGAGTTCCCATCATGAAGACTCCAGCATCGCTGTTTACCTCTGATATTATTCAAAAGGTTGACCTCAGTTATTTAAATTTTAATCAAAAGAAGATGCATAAAATTGATTTAAAATATTCACACTACCACAGCTGCAGCTTCCCTGTGGATGCATCAAAAATGGCCAGAGCTGCAGAGCTGATATTTGATCCGTTTCATGTCTGTTTTCACAGTTTTACTTTTATTTTTCTGCACTCTCCAAGTGTTAACTATTTCTGACCTTTCAGTTCTTGCTTCTTGGTAATGTTGGTCAACACTTTCACTACATAATTTAAACAAAGCATCCTGCCCATTAAAATGTTCTACCTTGAGGTATTGCACCAGTCAGCAGGACTAGATTTACAGTTAGCTGCTGTTGGATATGTAGGGCCAAATAAAAATAGAAATATATTTTAAATATATATATAGTTTTTCCTTATACTAGCGTTTGTTCTTCTTACTTTGCCTCATCTCCTCCTTTTACTTTTTCTTCTTTTACTTTCCATTATGCATTTCTGCCTCATTATGCAAATGAGGAGGGTGGGGTCTTAATCCTTCAACATCGGACTATTGGCTGGTTAGCATTACACTCCTACTTGGTATCAACAAAGACGGCTAGCAATATATCAGTGAGCTAAGGCTTAGCAACTGTATTGTACAATAATAATGCTATGACTCCTGCCTGTTGTTTTTTGTGTGGACGCTCAGACAGAACTTGTGTTTCAATTAGCTTCAATACGGCTGAAGAGCCACTTCATCCTGATGCAAGGATTATTGAAAAATGTGACGTTTTCAAGCTGGCGTGTTTCCATTAAACACATTTATGTTCATCATTTCCATTTGCCCAATTTTATGGTTAATGGAGATGCACTGTGTTACTGTTGCCTCTATGACCAGTTCCAGACTTGTCTTTTCTGTGCGTGTCTTATTTTCGTCATTTTGTCTTCCGTCTGGAAACATGCTGGTGAAAGTTAAAGCTCTGCTGGCCCATTCCAAGGCCATGCGGTCAGAAATATCAGACCAGCAATCTCTGCCACTCTGCACCGAGGCAGATGGTCGAGACTTTCACCCACCAACAGAACTTCCTGTGAGCCTGAGTGTGAACAACAGCCACATTGGTGTTAAGATCGTTAAACAGCAGAAGTTGTGTGCTCTCTGTGGCCGCATATGAAAGTCTGTGACACAAAGAAATGACTTTAGAGTTTCAGATGACAAGGGGAACTGAGGACAAAGTCCTTTTAAATCAAGTCACAGATCAGACTTTTTTTTTTCTAAGCAACTAACTACTCAAATGCCTTCACCAAGTTCCTGTCTGATCATTAAACATGTATTTCATTGCTAGCTTTACCCAGACCTGCGCATGTTTAAAGATTCCTGATGAGGGGCAGTGAAACAGCAGGGCTGGGTGTGCTAATTCATTTAGAGTATTTTCTCTCGCTGGCTGCTGGGGTAGGTGGCCCAAAGTGGAGCATTTTTAATTAACAACTGCTGACACACAGCCATTCTGGAAACCAGCAACTAACACGTCTTATTATTCCTGAGGTGAGTCAGAAGCACCATGCCACGGAGCAAAAAATTCAGGAGAAGAAGAGAAATGAGGACAAAATCTCCAGGTGATGAACACTTAATGGTCTTTGGAAGGTTGTCTCCTAACAAAATTATGTTACATTAATGACAACATGTTTATTTTTATTTTTTCTTTAGATAGGAATTATAAAGTTTGTATTAATCCAAGATTCACCCATGTCATTGGTTTTTCATTCTAACCTTTGTTAAATGGGTCATTTCCACAGCTAATCCATTATATTGACCAATTCTGCAGTGACATTTCAACAAATGTACTTTTTGTCATTAAAAAAAAAAAAAGTCTTGCTAAACATTTTGAAGGTGAGAGGTGAACTAAAGGAAACTTTTCCAAGGAGTAGAGCAGGATAGTTTCACAACATTTACCAGGATAAAACCAGATTATCATGTAGGAATGTAAAAATGAGGAGGGGCTTCCAGGCTTTCTGACTATTTTCTAAATTTTTAACATACATTGAACATTTTGTGTTGTCTGACATGAAGTTGTGAACCGAAATACAATTGATTATGAATGCAGAAACATAGACTGCAAATGTTAATACTTAAGTTTTCTACATAACATTTTAAAGCTTGAACAGCCTGTCAGGAGAGTTAACCCTTTAAATACTTTTAATAAACATTCCAATGTGCACAAAATGTGTCAATATTCGGCTAATGTTAGAAAAGCAAAATTTACACAAATATGACACAGAATTGAATTCCATGTAAACGAGAGATGGATGGTGTTTTTAGTGATAAGTCACTAAAAACAGTTCTGTCTCACTCCTACTTCCAACATCCGGTTGTTTCCATTGCTGTTCAATAAAAATGAATGAAATGAAAAACCACGTCATGCTGATGTACAAACTTCTTCTTGAAAAAAAAAAAAGATTGTTTTTTTTAATTTACATTAAGCATCACAAATCCAATGTCTGTAATTTGGGCTAGCGTAAAGGCAGACTGGAACAGGATGTGACATCATCGCCTCCTCAGTTCATTGGAGGTATTTGCTCTGTGAATCAGTGGCTGTGATCAAGTCGATAGCAGTGGACGGACTTCAGGCCGTAACTCAGGGAGGAAAGAGTTTCTGGCTCAGCTTCAGTCATTTTCATGGTAGTAAAGGCCGTCCGTTGGCTCTGGAAAAAATTCCTGATTAAATGAAGTTTGAACATTAGACGTGAGCATTTTTATTACCAGTCTAACTCAAGCTCCTGGGGCAATCATTCAGCCTCACTCTAAATCTTCTCGATTCAATGTGTCTCACTGCCAGAGGATGAACGGTGAAGTATTACAGCGAAATCGACTTCTCCGTACAGAGGAGGACATAGATCTTCCCGTTGTCTTCGGTACAGCAGGCTTTTATTTTCTGCCGCTCTGTAATATGTTATCTGAACTTCCACATTGAGCTTTGCATGCTGGTCACATTATGAGCAATAGTTTTGGGGGGATGCAGGAAAGTGTGGTGGATTAGTGTTCACTGCCAGCAGATGACCAGCAGCGGAAATGAAAGACAAAGACCCAGAGAGATCACATGAGGCTTAAGGGGTAAACTAATCAGATGACCGTTCATGGGGACTCACTAATTTGCTTATTGCTCGTTCCTTCTTTCCTCTCACGACGCAGCATGGATGGTTCCGATTAGATTGTTTTTGCTAATGTCTTGCTCTCCAGCCATAGTTTTCTTATGCCTCTCGTGCCTTGAAGAAATGATTTATCTGGAATATGCAAACAAAGCTGAGCAACACTGTTAATTTTAACTTCTTACAAACTCATAATAAAAGGCGCCCAGAAAACAGAAGTACAGCATTTCAATTGTGCCACGCTGTATGTTTAAGAAAACAAGTCTTATATTAATGATCAATTTGGAAACATTTGATTTTCCAGAAAACGTGTTTGTGGCATTTATGTTTCACAGCAGTGGCTGCGTTTCCATTACGCATAAAATCGAGCAAATTGAAATGACAAAAGTAATTGTCAGAAATACGTTTGATCAAAAACATGTTTTTGAGCTAAGATGAAGTGGTTTTTCATCTGTTATCGAAATAGATGTAATGTGATCAACAGACTGATATTACTACTGGCAAAAATGATGAAGACGACAACAAAAAGTGGTAGGAGGATGATGTTTTTTTTCTCCTGAGTTCTCACAGCATCACACAATTCATAAAAAAATGGTGTCTTTTGCTGTCGTTTCCCCAAAATGCAGCATATGTAGCTGCTCCCACGTATAAAGGGGATTGACTCTTGTCATTTCTTATTTAATGAAAACACCGCAATTGCTAAATTACATTTCTTCAACGTCAGCAGAATACGGTCAGTAACACCATATTGGTATTATTGCTCTTATTGGTAATGTAAACACAGCTTGTGACCTCTCAGTGACCCTCGGTCTGCCTTGGTGACCAACATCTGCTAATCTTACACATAAAGCTCAAAGCTCAGCTGCTGACAGGTCATTTACTTCATTTTACACCAAGGAGATCACACAGCTCTTGTTTTCTCACCTTCTGAAAGGACAGATGGGAATAAGAATGAAGCTTTTTAAGACTCCTCAAGTTCCAGATCCATAGTTTGAAAAAATAGTTAAATGCCAGCGCCTCCAGAGAGTCTGATCGTCATCGTCTGTATTTACTTGTTCTCGGTTCTACAGGAGGATTTGAAAAGCGTTTCAAAGATTATTTATATAGGACATTTCTGCAGCAAAGCACTTCAAAGTGTTTTACATGATAAAAACAAAGTACAGTGACAAATTATGAAACAAGCAAATGCCAACCTCAAATATAACGAACAATATTCCAGCTTTTATTATTGAGAAGCAGCTCTGAATAGGAGAGTTTTTAGCCTTTAGAGGAACTCAGTATGTTGGCTCAGACTTGCCTTCCTTCCTTCAAAGATGGGAGGTTTTCCCTTCCTACCTGACAGGAAGGGTCACTGAACTGGGCCTGTAATCAACATTGATACATAATTTATTGTATATCAAAGAAAGTGGTAATGGACATGTAATGATAACCTTTGGGCTCTTGAATGGGTGTGTTAGAGGGTGAATGTGTGAACTCTGGAGCTTTGCTGATTACACACTAGGATTCATCTATATAACCAATGGTACAGATAAATACAAAAAAAGCATAAAAGTTCATGAAACACATTAGATTAAAAAAAAAAAAAAAACATTAAAAAGTTTGGCTACAAACCCTCCCCCCCCAAAAAAAAAAAAACAGTGAAATTGATCCATTTTTAATACTTTATGTGTCACCGTCAAAATACTGACATGTAAATCAAAACTGATTATTTTTCAGATTATTTCCAACTCCTCTATGGAACACCTCGAGTGCACGAACAGGACCGTTTGTTATTTACCTGCCGTTTGGGTAAGCCTGCTGTGAAGCAGGTCTGTTAATTCTTTGCAAAGCCTGGAGTTTATTAAGAGGAAGCGTCTGAGCGGCTGAACTCTGCGAAACCCTCTCATTCGTCTTCCTGCTGATGTTAAACAAAAGTAGCAAGCTTCCCTTTAGCTTCGGCTGAGTCATTTGTCCTGAGCAAGCGAGCTCATCATCACAGCCCGTAAATCAGATGCACATACGTTCAAACAAGAGGAGAGCTCAGATTTATCCAGTGTCACAGTGACAAGAGGCAGAATCTCTGCTCAAGCATTGAGGCGACCAACGACACGTTGTTGACATTTATCTTCATATAACCACGTTCAAAAGACAGAAGCACCTAAACAATAAGCAAAACACTAATTATCAACGCAATCGGGACAAGATACTAATGTCTATGTTCCCAATGTGGCTTTATAACAATTTGATGTGATCTGTTGCAAATATCCTTTCACCTCTCAATACATGACTAAAGGCCTGAACACATGTAGGAGATCTGTTGGTTCTCCTGTGTCGGGTCTGGGCTTGCTAGTTGTGTCTTATTGAAAATGCACATACACCTCAAAGAGAAAAGTATAAAAGTAAATAAGTGACATATTGTCCTATTCATTTAGGACTTTTGAAGCATTCCTTTGAAGCATAATTAAACAGTAAATAATTTCAATGATCTTTCAAAGCAAGAACTGCATGTTTGCAGCTGCGCAGATCTGAGGATGATGTGGATTTTCTCTGATAGACTCTGGGTCAAATTTGTCCATGAATGGATTTGATACAACATGAAAAATTTAGGACACCCTAGTAAATATTTAGTCCTTTGGAAATGTTCATATCTGATGTTGTTTCTATTGCAAATGTGCGCAAATCTTTATCTTTATATTCTGCTAATGTCAAAATAATACAATTTCAAAATTGCAGTGCTTCCATCAAACAAACAAAAAAATCACAGCAAACATGGCAGTTTCATGAGATATATTCATAACTCAGTCATGGTGCTAGCACTCATCATGTATCAGCCAATCAGAGGAGACGTCGGGGCGGCAAGCCCCTTTTACATGGGAGAGGTGATGTATTGGAAATAATGTATTGTGTGATTTTACAGAAGGTTCATGGAGACAACATGTTAGAATGACACACAACCCTGTATGAACTGTGTGGCCTGTGAGAGCCTCCATCGTCCTCCGGCTGTCCTCTTTGGCGTTTTTACCAGTGGTATCATCAGGTTGTAGATCACATGACTTGTGATTCCAGAATAGAGTTTTCATTTCAGAAATGCAAAATACGGTAATTTCGAGAAAAATCATCTCATCCCAGTGCAAAAACTTTTAACCAAAGTATGAGTGTTTTTATCAGATAAGTTAATTGTTCTAATTTCAACTTGTCCATTTTCAAGATTAATGGAAACACAGGTAATTACACATATTTTATCTGTGGAAAAGGAAAGTGATCTACGTGAAGTTAAACTCCTAAAATTGCTTGACTTAATAAACAAACTGTAAAATACAGTTGAGGAAAAAGTTAGAACAGCTTAAACCTTAACAGCAAAATTCATTCCACATCCCAGAAACAGTTTAAAGAACAGAAAATGTGAAAGATGATGGACAAGCTTCTTCTCTGCAGCTGCTTTCTGAGCAAACTCAGCAAAACAGACAAGTTGCTGAGAAAGTTCTGGAAACAGAAAGTTAAGTATTACCTGCTGAAAAATGGTTTGCCGAGAATTTCTTCCCAGAGATTTGTATGTCAGAAAACTTGTATCCTTGCAGAGTTACCTGAAAAGGAAGACAGTTTCAGCGGCATGACGGTATGGAGAAAGTGACAACATGCAAACCAGGAACGAGGTCACAGAGTTTGGATACTCACCAGGGGAGTGAGTTACTGTACACACTACAATCCTCTTCTCTGGAGAAACTATGGATAGATAGATACTATGGAAAAAGATAGATAAAAGCGTTCACAATACAGTACTCAATAGTCTCAGTGGAACAATCTAGATCAATATCCAGGGCAGACAGAGAGGGGAAATTGGCTCCAGAGAATATTCAGAGTATACAGGAACATGACACAAGATTCTGAGCCAGAAGAAGCATCAGGTCAGACAGCAAATTAGAAACAAAGACATAGGACAGCAGCAAAGGCTGACAACAGATGACATTACTCTGAATGAGTGCAGACCAGGTGTTTTTATGAGCAAGACTACAAGTGAAGGCAGTCGGCTGGACAGGAGGGAGAGAGAACAGAGGAACTGTATGAAACAGAAAAAACCCAGAGGTCAGTGAGGTCAGTGAGGTTAGTACGGACTTCTATCACTCATGATGTCAGAAAACCCTTGTAGTTTTAAGAAGGGCTCACATTTGACATTTTCATATCCTTGTTTCCTCTGAGGGAATTCAATTGAAACAACACAAACCTTCCTGTACTGTGTTCCTTAACACAATGCTAGTTGTTTTTCACAGTGTGCACAGTAAGCAGGGTCACAAGAACCTGGGCACACAAACCGCACTGGGCGGCTAAAAAATGTACTAAAAAAATCAGAAGATAAATCAATTTGGGATTTCTTCTGCTTGAAACTGCCTAAATGGAGGCCCCTGCTTTTCAGCAGGAAGGTTGAAACTGAAGGTGGAATCAAGCTAAAACTGATCATGCATCTGCTGATCCCATCCAACAGGACGGCTGTGATTCATTCTGAAAGCACGGAGCGTCTTCTAGTTTCTCTGCAGGTTTAACTGTGTGTGTCTTTATGCGTCTGCCATGTGTCTTCCTCCGCCAGAGTCTGGTGAGGTCAAATGCTC
Organism: Poeciliopsis retropinna; assembly: GCA_010277075.1. Lineage (NCBI taxonomy): Eukaryota > Metazoa > Chordata > Actinopteri > Cyprinodontiformes > Poeciliidae > Poeciliopsis > Poeciliopsis retropinna. The sequence goes on along the minus strand of VMRM01000044.1, from coordinate 1,285,027 downwards.
TCACTGGAGGCTCAGAGAGCATGACGCAACTAAGCTCCGAAACTAAACCGCAGAGTTCTGCTTCACAACACAATTCAGCTTATGTCACCAGGAATAGATACAGTGACAATCATGTACTGAAAATGTGGTAATGTTTTAGGAACACTCAGGCAACTCTAAAGCTTCCAGTTACGTAAACCCACAGGGGATCCAGGGTCAGAGATGAAAGGTTGAGGAAATGAAAACATTCCAGTTTGTCCCAGATATGTGTGTTTTCCATTGCTATCAATAGCTCTCGCTTTGGGAACCTCCACATATCATTCATCCCAGAAATGATATGGGATGAATATGAATATTTAACCCTTTTGTCTCCTTGACAATTCCTCTTTAAAGAGAACAGTTCCACAGACTTTAAACAGTCTGTGAAACTGTTTAAAGAGAACAGTTTCACAGACTGACTTCCATAAATATACACAAAGTGAAGTGACATGACCTGGCAGCTCATTCATTTTCTAGTTCCAACCTCATTTCCTGCAGATTTCCACATTTTTGATCAGGAGCTCAGATTCCCTGGACATCACTGACCACCAAGATGAAGACCAGAAGTTCAGATCCCTGCTGCTTCAAGTGCCTGGCTGCACTAAGGTGTATTGTGTCTTTGACACAAGAAGAGGCCACTGACTGTATAACACTGTGTCTATGATTCTTTATATCACCAAAAAATCATAGAGGCAACCGAGAGAGAAAGTGAGACAGAGGCACAGGGGGCGAGGGAGAGTGGATAAATATAACACTAAAGAATCATAGACATCAAAACATAGAAACAAACAGAACCCAAAACCCAACTAAATAACCCGACTTATGATTTCAAGACGTTAATTTACCATGTAAAACTTCTTTTAAGTTACATTTTATATATACAGCATTTTTATAACAACTGAAGGTAGCAGTTATTTGATTCTTTATCAAAATGTCACAATGTGTCTGGAAAATACATAATACTGCCCCTTTGAAAATATATAAACTCTTGCCACGTTTTTACTCTTTGTCCTTGTCTTAATTTGTAAAGAAATTAAATATCAGTAATAAAGGCTATATCTGTCTCAGAGCTCTTCCTGTGCCTGAAGTCAAATATGAGGCTGTTTGGGATCTGGGGGTCGTGGGGGGAGGGGGGTTTGCTACTCTGCTGTGGCAACCCAGTGAAGAAACAGTGGCTGGCTCTGACAGTTAACATTCCCAAGCAGCATCATTACATCACAGGCTGATGAGCTCAGAGCCCGGTCACATGAACAAAGTGCCTAACGGTGAAATCCTGCTCACTGCCCTGGTCCTCAGGCCATTTGACATGGCTGTGTTGCCAGGTAACATCCCACAAAACAAAGTCCTCTTGAAGCACAAAATTGAGGAGTGAACAGCAGTCACAATTAACCTGAAGCTGTTTGATTTGAAGCCTACTGTGGACATCTGGCCATTTTCCCTGCTCGTGTGCAGCGAGCGAGCGCGCTGTGCCGTGTTTTTCTTCCATTGTTTGATGTCTTCATTAGAATGCAGCAGCAGCCTCCAGCAGCAGGCAGAGTGGAGAGGAAGGAATGATGAAACCAGGGCTAAAAATAGCTGCCTCCCAGGATCCCCCTCATACGGCGCTGTTAACACTGAGAGAGCCAACGACATGTTTGCGTGTGTGTGTGTGTGGGTGTGTGTGTGTGTGTGTCCTGGACATACTGCAGTTCTCCTCGCCCACTTCTTCGTCATAAACCAATGTTTATTTTGGCATGCATGCATCATCGTGCTGCAGTACAATCAAAGCCATCTGTAGGGTTTTTCACTGAACAGGTCGAAGGAACAACACACAGGTCTGTGACAAAAACAAAGCTGTTACCAGGCGCAGTGAGACAATAGAAACATCTGGGAGGAATCTGCATTATGTATTCAAAAACACACAAAAGTCTAATTCTTCATCGCAGATATCACTGAGATTGTCAGGGAAATGCCTCAGATAAATGCTGTTAGCTTTCACCGCTGGATCATAATAGTGATCTTGTAGAAATAACTCAGTGAGAGTCTGACTGACTGTCCCACTTCGCCCGAGGCGCTGATGAACTGCAGCTGTGAGCGCTTCGGGCAGGACTTTAAATATCCAGAAACTCCTACCACCGTCGTCTCTGTCGTCTCCAATGCGGGCAAAATGTGACAAAGGTTAAAAAGATTCAAGAACGCTGAAAACCTTTGCACACAAGTACACAAAATATCATCTCGATATAAAGCTGTTCTGAACTAATAAGACTAATAGGACATATATCTCTTCTAGTGTCTGACTCTAAGATACTGATGGAAACCTGACAGACCTTAACCAACAGGCTTAAAACATATTTCATTAACCAAAAATGGCTGAGATTCCTTTTTGCTACTGTTACATCGAAGTGCAAAGAAAAACTGGTAGAGGTCGTGGAAGTACTGTCAGGGCTCATGTTTTATAATGTGAGTGATTTCCGACAGGGTGAAGAAGCGTCTGGTCAGAAGCAGAGTTTTCTCACTCTGGTTTTCTGTAAATAAGAGAAATCTCTTAATACTGCATTAAAGTCCAACAAAATGCTGAAAAATGTTGTTGGATTCTGGTTGGTCACATGGATCTGTGGAGAGAAATATGTCATTGAATTGATCGCCCAATACAAGGAACAATAAGGTGTCTCTATTGTTTGAAACATATTAATAAACCTCTGACAATTCTGATACTACACACAGTGGTTACAGTTCACTACTTCATGTCCTATTTGTGTTCAAATATTAACATGTACAACTGCTTAGTCTCGGAACTCAATAGGAATGTATTTTCAACTAAAGAAAAAAAAACAAAAACCAAAGGTTGCTATGTGAAATCCAACAATCTGCATGCGACAGAACGGGTCAGGGTCTGGACCACTGGGCTGTCAGGAGGCTTCAGGTGAAGAGTGAAGCCAGATGAGGCTTCAGCAGCTAACTGCACTGCATGTTTGTTACTGCTGATTCAGGTCATCAATACAACCAACCAAACAAATCAGCACTGTGAGCTACTTGGTGCAAGACGAGCATCAGGGCTCTGGGCTGCTTCACATCCCTGCAGGATATGAGCAGAACAGAAAGATGTTCTATATGAACATGATGAGAAATGACATTTGGACTCATTATTTGAGTTTATAGGTTGTGATGTGTGTGTACATTTCTGAAAAGGTTTTGGTAAGAATGTGAAGTGGTCGGTGTTCAGTTCTAATTTTGTCCTGTACCGGAGACACAGCATGTAGTAAACTCCCACTTTCTGTTCTGATCTTTTCTTTTCTATCTTCATTTTTGTTCACAGTTACCAAGGCTGCATATTATTTTGCTCTTTCAAAAACTCTACGTCTCTTCTTTCTTCTGTCTTGTCTTTTTTTTTTTTCTCTGTTTCTCAATAGTCAGAAAAATGAACCAGTTTTAAGCTTAATTGCAAAAAAATACTTAATTGCATTTTTTAAAAAAATGTTTCTTATTTCTGTTTGGAATAATTACTTAGTGAGATACAACAGATAAGATGTTATCTTCTAACCAAAAAAGCTGAATGTAAATAGCTACAGGTGGATTTGATCATAAAGCCACATCACCTTACAGATTGTGAGCAGAGTATGAAATTTTTCCAAAATTACTAATGGTGGGAACTTATTAATTTTTTTATGACATAATATCTTCAAGGTCATAATTCTGCTAGATTACTGAATTTCCTGCTCAAGAAAAACAGCGTAGTAAAGGGAAAAGAATGAAAACTATTGAAACAATGACATGTGCATAATACATAATGCCATAAAAGTCAACCCATCTCTCGTAATATTTTACTGCCTTCATATTCTCACATCCCAGAGATCATAGAGAAACGGAGGGAGATGGGTTTCCATGGCAATACAGATTCTTTTCCTGCACCCCAGCTTGACGTCACGTCCAGCTTCCCTGTCAACCTGCAGCACAGACGAGCCCAGAGGAGGAGCTAATGCTAACCGGCGTGGCACACGGCTGGACAAGTCCGTACTTCCTCTTCTGTGGTGAAACATTCACACCTTCTCCTCTCACTGACCTGACGCCCGCCTTGTTTTTGTGATACAGCTCTAAAAGCAGTTCTTCAAATGTTCAGTTAAATGAAGGAATACATTAAAATAAAACAGATTAGAGAGTCTAACACTCACCCACACAGAACTAGAACAGTAAAAAAACAAAAAACCTTACAGTTTACTTTTGAAATTTTCCACCCTTGAATGAATTTTAATGTGGAACATTTGCTTTTTACCCCAGTTTAGTTTCATTCTGTGTTCAATACTACCCTCTGGTGGTTTTCTGTGACCTTTGCATGTTTGGAGAAAGTGTCCACATGGCATCTGAAAGGCTTATTTTGTTTATCTACACAGCATGGCAGTGAGTAACTACAATATTACAATATGTCAAACATACTTGTACACTGACTCAGAAAGGTTTACTTTCTTTTTTAGTTGTCAAAAGTTGTAATGCAAAGCATCTCTCGTTCCTTGGTGCTGATCCTAAAACACGCTGATGATCAAATGTAATTTAAATGTAAATTTAAAAAATAATAATTCAACTTCATTTCATTTTAACTGTGGAAAAATGTTAACAATTTTTTACTTTTTACCTGCAAAGACAACTTAATTAACATTTTAAAAGATGTTGTAAATGTACACGATTTTAATGAATGTTGACATGAACTATTCCCAGAAACATCTGCAACAGCAAGGTTATGTTATTTGCACTTTCTTAAAATAATAATTTATTTCAATTTCAGCATTCAGTGTAGCATTCAGTGTAGCATTCAGTGTAGCATGTACACTTTATGGCGCTGGCCTCTTCAATCAGGATCATGGTTTGAGCAGCACAACATCAAATGTGTGACTTACTGTTGTACTCAACAGTTGTGGGTTATGATGGACAAACAAGCGACCGGACAGCGAGGAACGAGGAACCAACACACAATAAGGACCTCATATTATGTCTCATAGGTGGAAATGTATATTTTAAGAAACAATAAAGAGGTCCAGGATACTGCAGTGGGTCCACTCAGAAATAATGAATCTAAAAGAAGAAATTTATAACAGTTCAGCAGACATTTTTATTCTACATGTCTGCTGTTACACCTTACAAAGTAGTTCAGAAGATAATTTCCTAATTTGCAATGTTCACAAGAATTTGACAGCATGTTCTGACATTTTCATGCAGCTGATTAAACACAGAATGATGTGTTGGTTTGTGAAATTGAAGTTGTTGAAGTTGGAAAGACATCAAGCATTCAGAGCAGAAACAGCAAAATGACGTAACAGCAAGTAAAACGAACTAATACATGATACATGTACCGACCTTAATTTTGACTGTTTTATTTTTGTTTGTCACCACATTTGTGTGTTTTGGGTTTGCTCAGAAGCATTGTGACACCTGATAAAATTGTCTTTGTAAAGGACAGTGACATTTGTCCTCCCACTTGTGATGTCATACCCAAATGATTGCGTTGAAGCAGAATTTAAATAGGCCAGATTTAAGACAGAAGGAATAAAACCACGTCCAAAGAATGTAATATTTAGAAGCAAGGCAGAATTCTGAGTCTGATTCAGTGTTTTTGCTCTGAAGCCTGAAGTTCCCAGCAGGTCTGCGTGAGCGCCAGCTGCACGCTCTAAAGGTGTGAACAAGTGAGCATGTGCTGGCTGAGTGACAGGTGTGTGAGGGCGGCTGTGAGGACATCTGATGTCTGATTCTGTTCCTGGCAGGACGCCACATCACAGGTACACCACCTCTCCACAGGGGGCCTGACAAGAGACCTGAGGGAAATTCATCTCCTTAACCTGGATTAGAGGCAGCTTTAACATTTCCTCTTTCTGACTTGTCCTCATTCTTTTGTTGTTTCTAATTTCTTTTTCATTACTTACACAAAGCAAATCAGGGTGCAAATAAATTAATATGTTATGTAAAATCGGCTGTTTTGAGCTTTACCTCATGTTATGTTATTCCCTCAGCAAAATCATACCAGGAGTGTTGCCTTGATTCTTTCATGCATGTTCGAGAAATCCCTTAATCTCCATGACAACCAGTCAGCTGTGCAAAAGGGCTGGTGGGACAGAGGCCTGACTTCAAGGCGTTGCTCCTTCTCAGAGCTGGATTTTCCAGAAAAAAGTCCACATTCCACCTCTCCTGCACCAAGACTCCTTCAGACTAGCCAGCAGCAATTAGCAAACACCTGGTGGAACTGCACATCTGCTAAGCTCATTATAGGAGCTACTTCTCAGTGCAAAGCTGGTAAACTGTCATTGAAGTTTTGCAAAATACATTTGTTTTGATACAGCCAAAGCACCTCCTAGCACAAAAACCTTTTAGTGGAAAACATGTTTTTTTTTTTTTTTTTAAATTGCTGCGTTTCCATTAAGCAAATGTATTTTTGTAATTTTTCAATTGTAAGGTCAATGCTTCTCCTTCTTTATCTTTGTGGACATGTGCACCTCGATGTCACAGAGCGTTGAACCCGCAGCCTGAAAGTCCCTCACTGGCTCTGCTTGACGTCCTGTCACCATTTCTGTCTGTTTCTCTAACAGATTTGTTGTGAAATCTCTGAGCTTTTGGGTGTTGACTACTCAGAAGTATTTCACACAATTGTACTTGTAACAGGAGTTTAACTGTTCACTTCACACATTTCAGTCAGACCAGTTTAATCCCAACAAAACCTTTTATCCATAATTCTGCAGTTTTTGTCACATTTCATCAACTTCTTTTTTAAAGAAACTAATAAAAGTTTCTTAAACACAACATAGAAATGTAGTGATGTTTTTCAGGGTTTTGTCTTATCACAAATGCTATGCTAACATTAATTATATTTCCCCTGTATAAAGTACTTTTTCTTATTTCTTACTGTTTATTTCTAAACTGCTAAAATGTTGTTATAATGAAAAGTTGTATTCAACATGCTTTTATGCAGCGTGGCACAGCGATGTAGAACATGTGGGCTGTGATGCAGCATGTTGACAATTTGTTTCATAATTTGTTCCTCATTAACTCAGAAATGTGTGTCTCCATTTTGTATACTCAGCAGCTGAACTCAATTTGTAGACCTTTACTTTTGAAATTAGTTGAGTCTATGAGCATAGTTTCACATTCACTCTATAACATGGCTTTGCGGACGCTGCGCCACACATGGATCACAAGAGGGCGCTCAGTAGCTCAAGGTTGTGTTTGAAAGCTGCTGGCCCCCTTTGCCCCCCCCCCCCCCCCCTTACCCCCCTTCTAGTCTGCTGTTTCCCATGAAGAGCATCTTTCAAACAAAAAAGCGGTGAGGTGAATGCGCCCAGCTGGCTGCGCTCCCTTTGTGTTGTTGGGGTCACTGTGTTGTTCCAGCATCATGAGCATCAGCACAAACAGCAGCTGGCATGTTCCAGCCTCACAAATCCCACTGAGTCATCAGCAGGCGCCTCCTCTTTGTCCACAGGCTTAGTTGGGCTCTGACTCTCACCGGCTCACCCACACACACACACACACACACACACCACCCACACACACACACCCCACACACACACACACACACACACACCTACACACACAGAGCACCATTGTGACCTCTAACATTACCAGCACTCACACAAGACAGGTGCTTGGCCATGTGCTTTCACCTTTAACCTTCATTATCATGTTTAGGAAGCTTCAGAAGTTCAAGTTCAAAGTGATGCATAGAAGTCGTTTAATATCTCACAGGTATTAAACGTGAGATAATTAATATCTCACATATCTCGCATATTGCTTAGACAATATGTACAACTACTAACTTTTTCTCTTTGTCCCACGAAGCGAAATGAAGTCCCACATTCCCACAGACTCTGTTCTGTTCAGGTGGTCACTAAAGGTCAGTTGTTTGTTTGATCAGAAACTGTCTGTAAGGCAGCTCCTTTAGCTGGTTCCAATTAAACTGGATGAGCCACATTATGCATTGATTGTCTTAACTCTGCAATAAAATGTCCAATAATAAAAGGTGATTATGATCCAAACATTATGATCACTATTGTCGCCATGACACTGAACACTACGTTACCAAGTAAACTACAAAGGAGTATGGTGTGTGTATTATGAATTTTATTTTAAATTACCTGTACGCATCATTTTCATATTCTTGAAGGTTCAGGTTAAAGGTTTTAAAAATGATGAAATGACAATTAAACAGTTATTACAGCACAATAACTGCAACGTGTCACTAACTCAAAAAATTATTCATGATTTTCTTTCTTTATGGAAGGCTCTACTTATTTATTGATATCTGTCTATACTGTTTCATGTCCCTATAATGTGTAACCATAGGAACAAGAGATCTGTTTACTAGTTAATAAGAAGTGATGCTGGAAGTGAGATCCTCTAATCCCTGATGAATTAATTATAGACAATGTGGATGTAGAGCAGCAGTAAAATGAAGACATTTAAATCTTCTCCTTCCTCCACTATAATGCGCAGTGAGAGATCTCCTGAAAAATAAGATGACCTGCATGAGGCTTTACATCTTATGATGTTATTCTCTTATCTTTAACATACATGGAGTGCTGCTTTGACTCTTTCATGGGTGTATGAGAAACCCTTCAATCGCCCACGGCAACCAGTCAGCTGTGGAAAACATCTGGGTGGACATAGCACCACCTTCGAGACACAGGTTCTCCTCAGAACTGCAGGTTTGGAGATTCTGAGTTTTTGCCTCAGAGCAGTCTTCCTTTTGCAACACCCTCAGCTCCTTCAGACTAGCTAGGAGCAATTAGCTTACAGGCCAGAGGCGGGGTCATCCTGGATAGGTCGCCAGTTAATTGGAGATACATTTCATTAATTCTTCCAAATTGAAAATTATCATCCAATCCATCCATGAACCTGTTCCTTGCTATCAGACAGCAGTGCTCCCAGCTGTTCCACTATGCAGCTCATTTAAACAGATAAATAACCACAGGAGCAAAAAGTGTTAGAGATTATGGCCTTTATTGCAACACATCATGAGGAGTTTCAGCCGTCTGATTTTGGCAGCTCCATGACTCTCCTGATGGAAACAACAGTCGCAGTCAAGGCTCCCCACTCAGCAGGACTTCCATACTCCCCTTTCTCCAGCAGGTACTGCCGACCACTGAAGTTGGGGTGTTCATAGAACACCCAGGAACCCTGGAGGACCTTGCAGGACATGACTTGACATAACCATTTTTCTCGCAAGGAATTCATATTATCTGTCACCTCCAGAGTCGGACCGTTAAAGTTTGGTCGTCCATATAGCTTGAGCTTGAATGGGCCCTTGCACTGAAAATAGCAAAAGAAGTGTGTTTAGTTGAACGTACAAGGTGTGTTTTACGGTGTTGTGTTTTCTGGAGACTCACGTTTTTGATGATCTTGCAGGATCTGACACAGTCATTAAATCCCATCCATTGACCATAGCCAGTATACTCTCCAGGGCCAATTATATACTGGTAGCCTGAGAAGTTGCTGCGCTCATACAGGACCCACCAGCCGGCCTGCACCTTCACAGAGTTGCATCGGCGGATGTAGCTGTACAGATCCGCTGAGTCCCCTTTGCAGTCGTAGGACTTTCCCTGGAAGTCCTGACCTTCATAAAACACAATCTGAAAAAAAAAAGACAAACAGACGCATCCAGTGCAAAAACATTTCCTATCAGAGGTCTGAGTTTAAAATCATCAATCAAACAACAGGAGTTAGTTCCCTCATGACTGTCCCACCTTCTCCATTTGTAGAGTTTAAAATACTGCAGTCACTAACGAACAGAGTAGTCTTTATACGTGGCAGGAACAATACTAACAAATGCGGGGTTAGCAGGACATGTAACACTTATTACAATTCAAATATTTGTCTAGAGTCTACCTTTTGTTCTTACTCATTGAATTATCTCACAACACACAACAGTGGTGTGGCAGTGCCAAGAATCAAAATCAGCTACATCCAAACACATCTGAGCTTGTGCAGGTTGTGCAGTTCAATTTTATGACTCGCTTCATAACTACTATCAAAGACTTCCTGTTCATTCATTTGTACGAGACAATGATCTATATGAAAATTAATCAATGTATTGTTTTTTGTAAAAACTATGACATCACCTCAGCTGACACACTGGGTATGTCAAGAAGAAAAGAATCAATGATAATAATAATAATAATAATAAAAACATTAATTGAGGGACAACTGAAACTCTGTGATCATGTGCAAGGATCCAGCTGCAGGGGAGTTGGTGCCCCAGTGTGTATATAGTTTGGATACTCAGCATGTTCTAGAAAGTTTTGGTGTCACCGATAGTTGTACTGATCGTAGAGGACCCAAGCCCTGTCCATCAACGTGGACAACCGAAACTCCCTGAACTTAAAGAACTCATAAATTATTGTGCAGTCCTCAGCACACTCTGCTCCCTGACCTCCAGAATCCTGTGGGCTGCAGAAACCTGATCTTCCAGGACTTTGTGTACATCTGGAAGACATCAGGAATAATGTGTAGCTGAATCAGATCTGCAGTATTTCAATATTTTAATGATCTTTTATCCTTCCTGTTTGTCTGCTTGGCTTTCAGTGAATATTGCTTGGTTGATGCACTCTTTGGCACCCAGTTAACAATCAGTGTTAGAGCCTCTAGCTTTATTAGCCTGAAAGAAAGGGTGAATCATAGCACCTGTAGAACAGTAACCCTTATCTTGAGCCTACATTTTTAATAAAGTGACATGACTGGATGCTCTCTCTGAATCCCATCCAATGTTAGCTCTCAAGGGCCGCTCATACAGCTTGCAAGGTCTTGTCTTCAAGGGAAAAAAAATGTATCTGAGAAAATATAGAGATAAGATTAGGGCCAAAACAATCTAACAATCTGCAGACAGGGCAAAGCTTTGTTATTCAAATTAGCCCGATTTGCATATCAACAAAATAGTTTGGTCGAGTTTGATTTCCTTTTGTCCACATGTGATAACCCCTGATCAAACAAGTGTTAAATCAATGTAATGCCAACCCTACAAAGGCCCTGTTGGTATAAAGTGTGTGATCCTTTCTGCAGTAATGAAGATGGTGTCTTTCTTTTCTTTTTCTTTATGGTTCTAAAGCAGTATGAAGTCAGTTGCTGACTTGATTGCAAGAATTGAACAGGAAATGTTAAACTTGTTTTTACAGATCTTAAGACAAACCAATTCATAATTATGTGATGGCACCATGAAATGTTTATTTGGTGAAACTTTCAAAATGCCTCGCATCAACATTTTATATTGTTGACGCGAGGAGCATCCATGTTGAAATGTGAAGTCAGTCTTACAAGTCACGACTGAAGGTAGCTGGAGTTGATCTGACTTCAGATGACGCTCCAGTTAATTAATTAACAGACGGAATGCAGCATAAATTCAAATTTAAAATGTTGATGACATTTGTCAAGCCCTTTTATTTAAAATGTAAAACAGAAACGTAAAACCAACTGAACACCAATAGATTGTAAATGCAGGAATGCATTTTGACAGAAAGGCCTTAAAAAAAAGATTGAAAATTGCTCAGTTCCTTTCTGTGGCTTTGGGTTATTAATTATATATTTCTCATGTCAAGGTTATTTTCTGTTGATGTTAGTTTTACATAATTTCAATAAATCAGATGAGAAAACAACTGGTTTTCTAAAGGAAACTGCTCTGTGTGCTTTTTGAAACTGGATTATTAATTGTCAGCTTGTCACAGTAAGTTGGTCACAAGCTTATTATGAGGTCATAAACAAAAAGTTTATTTTCTTTGTTAAAACAGCTAAAAATCTTTTATCACTAACTAGCATTTTCTTTTTCCTTTTTGTTTTCTGCTGAAGAAGCATTGGAAATGTTTAACACATACAACTGCTAAACTTAAAACATTGATCCAAATCAAATAATGTTTAAATATGATGAAAATTCCTCTTATAAATCCTTTAGTCTTGGAAATATTTACCTCAGTTCTTCTACGTGTCTTTCACTTGTTTCCCCTGCCTTTGTCCTGAATCATGATGGCACAAATGAAATTAACAGCGATCGCAGAGCTGCTTATTCATCAGCTTCCAGATCATTTAAATAACAAAACCCTCTAACAGCCCGTATAAAGTATAAAAGCCGCCTGGCAGCTGCAGGTTGTTGGACAGAATCCCACAAACGCACACCAAACATGGGCAAGGTGGGTAGAGAGTTCACCAGAGAACTGTTTAGGATGTACACTGCAAAGAAGCAATGCAGGCAAGTGATAAAATCACAGAGAAGGACAACATGCTCATTCAAAGCTTTTCTTTGTTTTCTAGATTATCTTCTATGAGGAGAGGAACTTCCAGGGTCGCCACTATGAGTGCATGAGCGACTGCTCTGACATGTCCTCCTTCCTGAGCAGGTGTCACTCCTGCAGGGTGGAGAGCGGCTGCTTTGTCGTGTACGACCGTCCCAACTTCCTGGGAAATCAGTATTTCCTGAGAAGGGGGGAATATTCCGACTATGGGTCTTTTGGCATGAGCGACTCCATCCGATCCTGCCGTTTAATTCCCCAGGTATACACTGAAAACATCCCAGATAATAGTGACTTAGTGTTAGACATTTCATTAATTTAAATTATGCTTTTGATACTTTAACAAAGTCAACATGAGCAAGATCATTGCTATGTGTCACACTGAGTTCCCTTTGGGTTCATCCAAACAGCACCGAGGTTCTTTTAGGATGCGCATCTTTGAGAGGGAGAACTTCCTTGGTCAAAGCCACGAGCTGGTGGACGACTGTGACAACATCGTGGACCGCTACCGCATGCCTGACTGCCAGTCCTGCAGCGTGATGGACGGCCACTGGCTGATGTACGAGCAGCCCCACTACCGAGGCAGGATGATGTACCTCAGACCTGGAGAGTACAGGAGCATGAGGGAGCTGGGGCACAGCGGCATGAGGCTCAGCTCTGTCAGGCGCATTATGGATTCCTGCTGAGGCAGCACAGTCATGTGTCCATGAGTCAAATAAAACATACATCAAACACTGACTTCTAGTTTTATCATTCAATTTTGTAGATGTTTGTGTATGCTGGAGGTCGTCCTTCTGGGTCTGATTGGCTCTTTCTGATAGGGAGCGGTGTGGCGGTGTGTTTCTGCAGATGGCTGTAGGACCACATGGAGAAGCTCTCAGGAGTTTGATTGTTTCATAGATTATCTGTCTGACACTATACTGTCAGGATATATTTACAAATATGTAAAAAAAAAAAAAAAGCATTTTTATATAAAGTCACCTACTGCAGCATTAAACAAGCTGTAGTTGAAAATGTTGCAGTCAGATTTCTTTACCAACATCAAGAAAGTAAATCCACTAGTCAGTTAAGATTTGGCATATCTTAACTGGCTACCATTTTGTTTTGTGATTGATTTTAATATTTCATAAATAGTTCTTAATCACTTTGTTGTTATTACCGCTGCAAGAACATCTAAAGATATTACAATATTAAACAAAAAGCTTCATTTTCTTTTACCAGTTCTTAGCAATGATCTTCTGCAGTGATCACTGTTGGCATAGTTACTTTGGAAAAGTAACTTTATTTACTGATTACTCCTTGAAAAAAGTAACTTAGATTACTGATTACTTGATTTGGACAATACATTAAAAGTTACATTAAAAACTTTAGTTGCTTGAAGGTCATTTTTAGTTACTTTCAGGAGCTGTTGACTATAATGTTCCACCAACTGTGAAAATTACATTAAACTTTGCCAATACTTAATTCCAAGTTATTGTATGATGGTAACATCAATTATGTATCTCTACTTATATGGTTGAACTGAAGGGGAGATTGTTTAATAATTACAACAGCACAAAAAAAACTTTAGTAATTTGTGCGTGTTTTTTTTTTTTTGTGTTCTGCTATTGTCTGGAAAACTCTAAGTAGGATTTTAGAGTCCCCCCAGCCTCCAGGTTGTGTGTTACGGCCCTGTGTTTGGTATCACAGCGCAGCGCACAGATCTCCTCCTGCGGCTCTACAGCTCAGATGTCCCTCTGCACAGATTTGAGACACTTATCTTAATATGAATAATTATAATGACGTTTAGTTGCGCAACTTTACGAGCACGTTCATTCGTGGCTGTTTTTATGTTTATTGCGCTTTTCATATTAGTCTCGATGTTTGCAGTTTTCTGGAGTGCAACACGAAGCTCGAGATCATTCACAGCAAATATGTTAACTTGACATTAACAGAGATACAGCAGGACGGATCACCTGGGAAATGATGGACATTGAGAGTGACTAAAGATATCTATTTGATTGTCAGACAAATTCTGGGGCTTATTATGTGTCTCTGATTATTTCCAGGCCCAAATAAGTAGCTTCACGTTCAAAAACAAGTCCAAAACAGGGCAACCCGCGACTCATTAAATTTGCAAGCCACTTTAGAAAGAAACAAGCTCACAGCTGCTAATAATAATTTGACTTGGCGACAGAAACTCAAAATAGTTCTTGTTTTTCCAGCAACAAAGTGCGATTCTCCCTCCATTGCTCACATTTCTGCTACTGCGATCTGCTGCTGCTGTCGCATAGAAACAGCAAAAACGGCGGTCACTCGAAACAGAGAGGAGATAAAACTACATTACAAAAGAAAATAGTAACGCAAAGTGAATTTTAGTAACTTTGATCCGATAACTGGATTTGAAACAGTAACATGTTAGATTACCCGTTACTGAAATAAGTAGTCCTACATTACTGGTGGTGATCATATGGCAAAAGGCATTTTCATCTTTTCCATCCTCTTTAGATCTGATTTTGTTAACATTCTGTCTCTTTGCTTTCAAACTGAGTCCACTTATTCCAGATCGTTCATGTTTCAGGACTGTTGCTGGGCAACAGAATTTGATGGGTCCAGGTGTGGACTATGGTCCACTCCAAGACCTTGAAGTGCTTTTTTTGGAGCCGCTCCTTTGTTGCTCTGGATGTGTGTTCCAGGTCGTTCTAATGCTGGAGGATCCAACAGCGACCCATCTTCAGTGATCTTACTGAGGGAAGGAGGTTGTTGCCCAGAATCTTGACACGTTGCTCAATCCACCTCAATAAGTTGCAGTTATCCTGTCACCTTTACAGAAACAAAACCCAACCAAACAGAACCTCAACCAAACAGAACCTCAACCAAACAGAATCTCAACCAAACAGAATCTCAGCACATATCACAGATTTTTGACACTAGTTCTAAAACTGAACTTTGTGGTATGCATAATATTTCACTATGCATATAAAGGTGTAGTCTGTCTTTCTCAATATTTTTTGCAGACTAAAATAAATGTTTTACTAGATCAAATTAGTTATATGTAGAAGATACCATGGAATATCGAATATACTGAATAAAATGATGTAGAGTTGAAACAAAATAAACACAAAAGCATGTTCAAGTTTGTAACTATAACAAAAATAATGAGACTAGACTATGGACTTGTTATTTGAATTTCTTGCAGTGCGTTTGATCCCGCTGACAGCAGAGTCCCAGCTGATAAATTTTCTGTTGTCACCCACCTGTACCCCATAGGGCAGCCGCTGCAGTTGGCACTGCACCAGGTGCATACACAATGGAATAATAACCATTTAAAGAGCGATTTAGCAATCATTATAGCCCTGTACACTACGCTGCTGAGTAAGATATTCAAAACAATGGCTCCATAGATCATTTAACCATGATGATGAGTATAAAAGTGACAGAGTTTGCTTTGCCCAAGTACCAGTGCAATCAGGGACAGGACTGACTACCAAAATGGGCAGAGTAAGAGAGCCTTTTGGGTGTTTGTTACAACATAAGCAGATCATTTCCTACCAGATCAAATCTAAAACCATTTTGTGTTTCCAGATAATCTTTTATGAGGACAAGAACTTCCAGGGTCGTTCCTATGAGACCAGCAGCGACTGTGCAGAGCTCACCTCTTTCCTGAGCCGCTGCAACTCCTGCAGGGTGGAGAGCGGCTGCTTCATGGTCTACGAACGCTCCAACTTCATGGGCCACCAGATGCTGGTGAGGCGAGGAGAGTACCCTGACAACCAGCGGCTCATGGGGATGAGCATGAGCGACTGCATCCGCTCCTGCCGCATGATCCCCATGGTAACAACCCATAATCACATTCTGCATCGCTGTACGTTTATGTAAGGTTAAAGAGTTTCTCATGAGAATCACATTTTGAGGTCTCTCTTACAACACAAGACACACACACATTGCTGTGTTCTCCTGTGTATTTTATATGTTGTCAACTAATCATTTGGCATTTTATGCTTCTAACTGACCGTTAGAAGGATATTTATTCTTCTCTAAGCCTGTTTTAATTCAACTTGTACTGTGGGTAAAATATTTCCTGAAAGTAATCGTGCCTCCTCTCACAGCACAGAGGTCCGTTCAGGATGAGGATCTACGAGAGGGAGAACTTTAGTGGTCAGATGAACGAGCTGATGGACGACTGCGACTCCATCCAGGAGCGTTACCGCATGTCCGACTGCCAGTCCGTCCATGTAATGGATGGCCACTGGCTGCTGTATGAGCAGCCCAGCTTCAGAGGCAGGATGTGTACCTGAGACCCGGAGAGTACCGGAGCATGAGGGACATGGGAACGGGCCCCATGGACATGCGGATCGGCTCCATTGGACGCATCATGGAATCCTGTTAGACAGGACAGAAAAGCTCATGTAGATGAATTGACTCAATTCAAATTCAAGTCATTTTGAGGTTCCTGAGGTATTTTGGCTTCGAAATCTGAAATAAACATAAGAAATGAGCTGTTAATGTCAATAAACAGTTGATTCTTCAGTGAGTCGTGATTATTGTACCAAGCAAACCAAGTAATCTAATTCACAAAACATTAAATATATATATATAAGTTAAGAAGTATGTTCAGATCTTTTTTTTAGTTTCTAGTTTCAAGAAGTATTTTGTTTTGTTTCTCTTTACTCCCATTCTGCTTATCAATCACTGTTCTCCATGGCGACACTCTTACTACGACTACCACTATTAATTCCAACTCCTAACTCACCACCATGACTCTGAAGCACATACTCAGAGTCATGTATCTGAGTAAGATGATTTTATACCCAAACGTGGGGATGGGTGATGAAAACTTATCCCGCCTGACGTAAAGCCGCATGGTTTTAATCAAACAGGAAAGTTCAACGGCTCAGACACCGTTTGATCAAAGACAGAAGGACTGAGACGGATTTAGGAAAAACAATGCAGCACTAAAACATTTACACAAAAATGTCAAAATGTTCACAGAACCATACAGACTGGCGCAGATAATCTGTTTAGACAGGATACCAGGAAAAAAGTTGATTTGGGGATTAGATGCAAATTAAGCACTATGATCTGAAAGAGGCCATATGGGATTGCAGAACAAGTGTGAGATAGTGATATGATACTGATCTGAGACAGGAACAGCTCTTGTGCACAGAACGATACTTCACTGTCTGTCTGACATGATTGATGTAATGATAAGAGGAAAGTCTTGAGGAAATATGTTTTCTTGTATGTAAAGTAATGATTTTATTTTTATTAAAGCCACATCCACAAATCCTGACCAGGGCGCTTGGGTAAATATTGCAGGTTATTAGCCACACCCCCTTGGTATTGGGTTGTAAGTCAAACCCCTGTGGTTCTGCAATCTCCTCAGCAAGATTTGACACACACTCACTGAGGGACCTTGGTAGACTGATTTGTATTATGTGATCTGTAATCAAGAGGAGTTTTAGCTGTTTGTTGGTTGCAAGAAGAGGAAACTATTTGATGGCTGTGCTGCTGCAGGCAGATCTTGATTAATGGAAGATTTTTTAAGGGGATGAGTCCAAGTCTTTGGTCTTTGATTATGGCTCCGAAGTGTTGGAGGAGAAGAAATCTTCTGACCAGCTGAAGGAGGTTTCATTGTAAAAGTCAAAAGTTCTTAACAAGATTCCTGCTTACCAGGATGTAATCAGTTTATACCTTTGAATCTTGCTGTGATCTAGGCGCACGCCTGTCTTACTTTACCAGCAGTGGTAATGTTTCAATATGAAATCTTGTTTTTGCTTAATTTAACAAGCAAAAGACAGGATAAAACATGAGGCTCAAAGCTTTTATCAGATGATATATTTCTCCATGCCACACCGCACTGATGCAGTAATTCATGACCAGGTTTTATAGAAGCCTGACATTTCTGTTTAAAGATTCCTTTTTATGGATTTTATGTAATATGCTAATGTTTTGAGTCAAAGAATTCTGGCTGTAGGCTATAACTATCAAAATGACAAGAAATAAAGGCTTGACACATTTCTGCTCAATGTGTACTGAATCCATAAAATGTGAGTTCTACTTTCAGAGATGAGTGACAATATTAATTTGAAATATTGAACTTCTTTTGGACAGTTTTTGCAACTGCAGCTGCTTGTATTTAAAACAAGTGTGCTTGAAAATATAATGTGATTATTAATAATGTAGTTAGATTGCTCCACAAAGATTCAAAAACTTTAATTTGTGTGTAGCAACATGTTTCCAAGGTATACATATATATAAATGTTAAAAGGTTCCAGAATTAGTTGAACATGTTGGCCTAAATATGTTGCAATTTTCCTATTACATAAAAAAATACCAAAACTCGTAGTTACTTCAAAAATGTACATCTTTTGTTATATTTCTGACCAATAGAGGTCGCCATTTTTTTTAACCGATTGGGTTGATGACATCATTAGGTCCATTCTGTACTGGAATTTACTGAGTAAATACAGGAAGGCTAACTTTACCCGAGTAGTTGCTTATTATATTACGATTGACTGGTGTAATTTTAGATAATGCCACACTGTGTCACTATTGGCTGTAATTAAAAAAAAAATAAAATTAAAAATTGAGGCGAATCTATCCAATTTCCTACATGAAAGAAAGGAGAGAGCAGTGCGAGAGCCGGAACACAACGAAGGACCTGATCTAGACCCTGGATGTTTCTCTACAACACTTTGAGTCATTTAATACCAGCAGAACTAACAATAGTTTTTATATCTAAAATAAATATTCCCAAAATAAGGTCTATTTTTATAACTAATTGTGGATCCCTTTGACCCATTATTCATTTTCTTTTCTATCTTTTCTACAATGCTTGTTTCAATCTGTCTGTTGACAGAGGCTTATGAAATGTGGCACACACGAGACTCAGTCCATGTTGCTCATTTTAGTTAAATGAACCATTTTGTGAAATTTAAACATTTTGTTTGAGCCTCTCCTTAGGTGCCACCTTATCGTGGTGGAGGGGTTTGAGTGCCCCAATGATCCGAGGGGCTATGCTGTCTGGGGCTTCATGCTCCTGGTAGGGTCACCCAGGTCCTAGGTGAGGGACCAGATAAAGTGCAGCCCGAAGACCCAAATGATGAGGAAAATCTTTGGATTTTGTGTTCCCTCGCCGGGACGCGGGTCACTGGGTCAAAAGGGGTTCAAAAAGGGGGACCGGAGGGTGTGCTCCGATTATAGAGGGATCACACTCTTAAGCCTCCCTGGCAAGGTCTATTCAGGGGTCCTGGAGAGGAGGGTCCCTCGGATAGTCGAACCTCGGATTCAGAAAGAGCAGTGTGGTTTTCATCCTGGTTGTGGTACACTGGTACCAGCTCTACACCCTCAGCAGGGTCCTGGAGGGTGCATGGGAGTTCGTCCAACTGGTCTACATGTTTTTTTGTGGACTTGGAGAAGGCATTCAACCATGTCCCTTGGGGAGCCCTGTGGGGGATTCTCTGGGAGTATGGGGTCCTGGGCCCTTTGATACGGGTTGTCAGGTCCCTGTATGACCTGCAGGCGGATTGGCGCAGTGTCTGCCGTGAAGCGGCCACTGTATCGGTCCGTCGTGGTGAAGAAAGAGCTGAGCCAAACAGTGGAGCTCTCGATTTACTGGTCAATCTATGTTCCTACCCTCATTTATGGTCATGAGCTTTGGGTCATGACCAAAAGAACGAGATCTCGGATACAGGCGGCCGGAATGGGTTTCCTCCGTAGGGTGGCTGGGCTCTCCCTTAGAGATAGGGTGAGAAGCTCGGTCATCCAGGATGGGCTCAGAGTAGAGCCGCTGCTCCTCCACATCGAGAGGAGCCAGTTGAGGTGGCTCGGGCATCTGGTCAGGATGCCTCCTAGACGCCTCCCTGGTGAGGTGTTTCGGGCACATCCCACCGGGAAAAGACCCCGGTGAAGACCCAGGACACACTGGAGGGACTATGTCTCCCGGTTGACCTGGGAAAGCCTTGGCGTTCCCCCAGAGGAACTGGAAGAAGTGGCTGGGGAGAGGAAAGTCTGGGACTCCCTTCTTAAGCTGTTACCTCCGCGACCCGACCCCGGATAAGCGTAAGACGATGGATGGATGGATGGATGTCTGAGCATACACTTCCTACATATTGATGATTAATCAGTTTTTAAGGTAATAAACTGCAGGTTATATGCAGCTTGGCTCTTCAACAAAGTATGTAAGTCTTCCCTAAAATCAACCCTAAAATCAGACTTTTTGTCAAAACAAACACCAAATACAAGGTAAAAGCACCACCAAACCTTCTGTCTGTTATCACAATGCACTCCTTAGCACATCTATGTCATCATTGCCAAAATTTTGTCTTTGTTCATTAAGATCAGGAAGACATATTACATATTAAAGTGGATGAATCACGTTAACCTTATTAAATGATAGCCTTCTTATTGTACAAAATGCCAGATACACTTTTGTTGCCTAGTTTGAACGTGACAGGAAGTCATCCATTTTGGATTGAACTCTCAGAGTTTGGATGTAAACTCAAGGAGGTGGCAAGTCTTGAACCAGCCAGAGCTGCTCTAGACCTGCAGCTTTAAATTTGCTGCTTTCATATGCAAAGTTTTTTGTTACTGACTGTATATATAAATCCCATTAACATACCTCTTGTAGTAGCTTTAAAAAAAAGCAATCTCTGATTCCATTGGGATTATTGTTTTGATCTGTCAGTATGAATTAGTTCAGCCAGTTTTCAAGATCCTTAAAACACAGATGCACTCTGCATGGTTTTCTTGAAATCTCATCACGGATGTGAAACATTTAGTTTTATCTCTGAAGTAACTGAAGTGAAATCCTGTTTTGTTTGAAATGTAAGTATTACATTCTCTAGTCCAGAGTTTTGTTTTGCTAATAAAAATATAACATAAAGCAGCCCAGGTGTCATATTAGGTTTAGAAGCTTCTCGTTATTTTTCATTATGCTTAGCAACAATGCTGTACGTATGCAGTGCATGCATTTCCACCAGAAGAGCATAGTGCTGGATAATGACCCTTTAATGCCCTGGCAGCGCTATAGTCTTTTATGGCATGTTGCTGAGTGTGGACTTTACACAATAGAAGCCCAACATACATTTTTATTTTCAGCAAGTATAAAAGTAACAGTCGCCAGTGCCAGAACCACACATCAGCCACAGTTCAGTCCTACAAGAACCAACTGAAGTCTAGGATCATGGGCAAGGTAGGCTGATCATGAACATCATCAACATGTTCAATGAAAAGTAAAGATGTCAAATTTATATTTGTATTTTAAAAAACAACAACAAAAAAAACAGATTTCAGTTGATGATTTTGTCTTCTCAGATCATCTTCTACGAGGACAGGAACTTCCAGGGTCGCTTCTATGAGACCAGCAGCGACTGTGCAGAGCTCACCTCCTTCCTGACCAGGTGTCACTCCTGCAGGGTGGAGAGCGGCTGCTTCATGGTCTATGACCGCCCCAACTACATGGGAAACCAGTACTTCATGAGGAGGGGCGAGTACGCTGACTACATGAGCATGATGGGAATGTCTGACTGCATCAGGTCCTGCCGTATGATCCCCATGGTACTGCATCTCCTGTCCACACAATCTTTTATTTTTACTGGTAAAGCGTGATCTAATCTGGGTTTCTCAAATCCTTTTACAGTACAGGGGATCCTACAGGATGAGGATCTATGAGAGGGAGAACTTTGGTGGTCAGATGCATGAGTGTATGGATGACTGTGACTCCTTCATGGATCGTTACCGCATGTCCAACTGCATGTCCTGCCATGTGATGGATGGTCACTGGCTGATGTACGAACAGGCCCATTACAAAGGCCGGATGATGTACCTGAGGCCTGGAGAGTACAGGAGCTTCAGGGAGATGGGATATGGAGGAACCAGGTTCATGAGCATGAGGAGGATCATAGATTCCTACCACTAAATTCCAATAAAGTTATTCATTCTCTTTTCTATATTTTCCACATTGTTTTTATTTTAAATTTTCTTTTACTTCTGGAAAAGTTGCAAAGGGTACAATAAATTCCTCTTTGCCTCCTGCCCTGCATGCCTAAACTGTTTCCTTGCTACCACATAATTGACATAAATAACATATTGATTACCAGGCTTCAGCAGAACTGGATGGAATGCAGAGGAGGTCATCCACTGTTTAGAACTGCTGTGGAACAGAGACACTTTTAAAACACATGGGACAGTGAGAGCTAAGGACCAACCACTGCATTCAATCATGAGTCAACAACCTAACTCTGTCTCCTAATGGTTGTCAGAACCTTAAATAAAGATGAGCATTTTGATCAAATAAATACGAATCCTCAAACTGTCTGCAAATCAAATGACAGAATACATTTGTAATAAATAATCTTTTCTGCTCACTCCCTTGCAGACAAATATTAAAGAGTGAATCCCTAATGTCCATCCATTCTGTACGTGTCATCACTGGGTACAAAACTGATGTGTTTCCCTAAATGTACTTTCTGTTTTACAACTCAAATACTGCAATCTGACATTTTCTTACAAATAAAACATCAACTGCTATCAAATTTAACCTTTAAATTACCTGCTAATTCTAGTCATTCAATATTGTATTTACATTATGCTAAAGATACATTGTTGCAATAAAATTTTGAAAAACACTTCAATATGGATCAAATCTGAGATGATGTGTTTGGAAAAAGGAAGCCCAAACTGGAAATTATTCAGCCATCCAAAACAGAGTGGAAGAAGAGCCTGGAGACGAGGGTTTAGAAATATATACTTATAATTTTATCAAAATATTTTGAGCTTTGCTATGATAGTGGCAGAAATGACAATACAAAGTGTCTAAAATGTCAAAATCTCCAAAGCAATATATACATAACCCCTTAAAAAATATTGCTCCATGTCAATGTAATATTGCAATGCCTGTTAAAATAAGAAGCACTATTAAAGCTAAACAACATGATGAGTGCATTCTATCATATTGTGGTTTTTTACTGTAAAGTGACCTTGAGTGTCCCGAAAGTGCTTAAAATAAAATAAATTATTATTATTATTATTATTATTATTATTATTACCAAATGTATTAGCATTATCAGGAGGAAGGGATTCATTGTGTCACTCTTAAGTTACAGCTACCTACCAACTTATGCTGTAGTTGTCTCTCTCTCTCTCTCTCTGTAGGTGACATTAGAAATCTCTAGATCATCGACATGAGAAAATACAGAGTGAAATTAGTGACTCTAAAATGGTTCACATGTGTATTGCTTCACCTGAACTGTGGTGAGATACAAGGATCGACTTCCATTTGTATCTTTATGACTAGCAACTCACTTAGAGGTAAAGATAATGCATCCTCAGTTATAATTAAAACAATGTGGGCTCATTGTTTAACCCAGGCTAACAGGATCAAGTTTTTGATCAAACAAACATATTAAAGTGATTTATGTCTAAGCTTTTAAAGAGTGGTTTGAAAACAACCCGTCTCAAAAATGAATGGCAGGGCCTGGTGCCTGTTTGTAATGGACAGGACAGTAATCATCACACTCAGAGATCAAGAATAGGGAGAGCAACATCTTCTATATAGAGAACGTGTAAACACAGCACAAAAAGGCAATGCCTGGGATTCTAACACAGTTGTTGTGTTCTCTGGTTGTTTTCTGACCCACATGCAGAATAAAGCTCAGGCCGCAGACTGAAATACATAACAACTTGCAATATTTACAAAGAAATGTGCATTGGGGGTTGGGGCATGTATGTTTGAGACTACCAGTCTCAAACAATCGTTCAATCGCTGAACGTTTTTTTTCGTTCAGCGAATGGAAACATCATGTTTCCATAGCAACATGATGTTGGCTACATTCAATAACAGGGATCCTCTGAACTGTAAGATGATTCACACTCACCTAAAACACATTCATACTTAAGGGTCACAGCAGTAGGACCGTCACCCCAACTGCTGTAATGTGTATCTCTGATCAATTTAATGTTTGGTTTAATTCTGCAAACAAAGTTTGAAAAATCTAGAGTCAATCTTATTTAGTTTTGATAAACTTTTGATTGCTAGCACTAGAAATTCAAAACCTCAATTAACCTGATCCTTTCATGATCTTATAATATCAAAATATTAAAATCTTTTTTTTTACTTCTTTTTTGCTAGATATTCATAACATAACCTGCAAAGAGACATGCCTATTATCCACATGGTAGGGTGGTAGTCAGCTGTTTTACTTTGACAAGGTCAACCAGTCCATTACTAACATGCTGAATACATCACCACCTCTTACATATATAACCAATTTTAGCTTTTATTCATCCTCTATTGTTCCTCAAAGATATGGAAAAACTGTAACAGTTTAAAAGTCAAGTCTAGTAGTCATATGAAATTATCTTGATACATGTTAGCTATGCATCAACATATAGTGCTTTTGTGCAACACCTAATATCAAAATGCATTTAGTGTACAATCAACAACAAATGAAACATTATTAATACAAAAGCTATTTCTATTTTCCTTTGCTATTAGGACTAATATCAACATCATTCATGAGCAAACAAACATCAACTGCATACAAACACAATTTTCATTAAAAAATTGCTTTTCAAGGAAATTGCTAAACAATGTTCATGGCCCCACTGCTATATGTGTAAGCAACTCAAAATGCTCTAGGCTTCAATAGTATTTTGCCAGGTCAGGAATTTGAACAATAGAGGGGTACACTGTCTTTGTCTACTGTCAGGTATAAATGTAAGATACTCAGCCAGGCAGGGTATCAGTTCATCTACAGTACTCTGAGTGACCTGACAAGCCACCACCACCACCATGGGAAAGGTAAACATTTTTACATCAATGGTAGATTACCTACAAAACTCATCTGGTAAGGCTTAATCGCTGTGATATCTAAAAAAAAAACAACCCTTTTTTTCTCACAGATCATCTTCTACGAGGACAGAAACTTCCAGGGTCGCCACTATGAGTGCATGAGCGACTGTGCTGACATGTCCTCTTACCTGAGCAGGTGTCACTCCTGCAGGGTGGAGAGCGGCTGCTTCATGGTCTATGACCGCCCCAACTACATGGGAAACCAGTACTTCATGAGGAGGGGCGAGTACGCTGACTACATGAGCATGATGGGCTGGAGTGGTGGAATCAGGTCTTGCCGTATGATCCCTTCGGTATGTTTTAAACAATAAGTTATTAATTTCTAAGCCTGGGGCAACAAGAAACTGGATTCTCATTGTGTTTACTTGCTGCAAACAGTACAGGGGATCCTACAGGATGAGGATCTACGAGAGAGAGAACTTCGGTGGTCAGATGTATGAGATGATGGACGACTGTGACTCCATCATGGACCGGTACCGCATGTCTGACTGCATGTCCTGCCATGTGATGGATGGTCACTGGCTGATGTACGAGCAGCCCCACTACAGAGGCAGGATGATGTACATGAGACCTGGAGAGTACAGAAGCTTCAGGGAGATGGGATATGGAGGCACGAGATTCATGAGCATGAGGAGGATCATGGACATGTGCTAATTGTACAATTCTAACTTCATAAAATAAATAAAATGGTACACATTTATTGATCTGTCTGAAATGTTTTAATTATTGTTAGTGATAGTCGAGGTATAATTATTTGCATCATAACTGGGCTCAATGTTGGTGTGATAAAAGAAAAAATATCTTAATTCAAGCTTTAGAATACAGACCTATGTGAAATTTAAACTTAAATTTTAAAAAATCTGGGAAAGGTGTTATATTTACAAAAATGTTTCTTAATGGAGAAGTTTCATTATTAATATTTATCACCTAAAGGTAAAGGTAATTTATTTAGATAGAACATTTTCACCAACAAGGTAATTCAAATTGCTTTACAGACATTAAAATGAAATACAAACAAAATAACAAACCAAAGAAAGAGCAAAAGAAAAAAAAGCTAATAATGTTGATCCAAAAGTAAATAAACTAGATACTTCTATTCAGGGTTGCTACATAAGTAAAAGTAAGTATCCTTTGGTCTAATATCTACTCAGCATTGGGGAAAAAGTTGTCTTCCAACATTGCCCTGTGTTCAGTTCCATCTATTTTTCCCATCAACTCTACAGAAGAAAAGCACACCCACAGCATGATGCTGCCACCACCATATTTGACAGAGTGGATGGTGGGTTCAGAATGATGTGCAGTGTTAGGGTTTTACATTTTGGCTAAAATTGTAGCTTCTTCCACATTTGCTGTGCCACCAACATGAGTTCTGTCAAAAACTGCTAACAGTTTTCTTTTAATAATGGCTTTCTTCTAGCCACTGGTTCATAAAAACCACATCTTTGCAGTGAAGGCTAATAGTTGTCCTGTGGGCATATTCTCACACCTGAGCTGTGGATCTCTGCATTTGGTCCTGAGTCACCAGGGGCCTCTTGGCTGCATCTCTAATCAGCGCTCTCCTTTCTCAGCCTATAAGGACGGCCTCATATTGGTAGCCTTACAGTTGTGCCATACTCTTTTCATCTCCAGATGATGGACTGAACAATGATATGTTCAAATCTTGGAACGTTTTTTGATTGCTTAAGACTGCTTTAAACCTCTCCACAGTTTTCTCCTTGACCTGTCTGCTTTGATCCTTGGACTTCATGATGCTGTTTGGTCCTCAATATTCTCTTAACAAACTTCTAAGCCATCAAAGAGCTGCTGGATTTGTACCAAGATTAGATTAGACAGGTGCACTCTATTTAGTCATTAGCAATCATCAGGCAACATCTGATGGCAACTGGTTGCACTCAGAGGAAAGAGCTGAATACTTTTGCACACTTTTCAGTTTTTAATTTTTAAATATTATTTTAAATGATGTATAATTTTCTTTCTACTTCATAATTGTATACCACTTTTGTGTTGATTTTGTTCATGTCAGATTCCAATGAAATATATTTATGTTTGTGGTTGTAATGTGACAAATATGGAAGAGTTCAAGGGGTGTGAATATTTTGCAAGCCAAGTTAGTTATGGGAACATCACTGATTTCATTTATATGTAAATGATAGATTCTAGTTTTGTTATTGAGAATGATTTATCTTTCTCAGAAGACAGAGGTAGTCATGAAGTTCCACAGGATTTATTTACCCTGTATGCTCATGTTGGAATAAAATAATTTGACAGCTGAATTTCCTACTCTACTACTGGCAATATATTGCTATCCATCCATTTTCTGACACTGTTATCCCTATTGGGGCTACCAGGCGTGCTGATGCCTATCTCCATCAGTCAACTGGTGAGGCAGGGCAACACATGGACAAACAAGACAAATAATCGTACATGAACTCACACCTAAGGAGAACTTAGAGACCAATCAACCTGACAGTCATGTTTTTGGACTGTGGGAGGAAGCCGGAGAACCCGGAGAGAACCCACCGTGCACAGGTAAGTTCTGTGCAAACTCCAGGCAGAAATTGAATTCATGACCTTGTTGCTGCAAGGCAATAGTGCTACCAACTGCACCACTGTGTGCTACTGTGCAGGGATTTAAATCCCAATAAATCTACAGTAATATAATGACAAGCATGCCAGTACAACATAAAGACTGGATTATAATTAGTAGGTTGAATCATCTTAGAATCTGTTCAGCCTTGTGATTTCCAAACTAAATATTCATTTTCTAGTGGTAGTTTAGTTTAAATGATCAGGATTGGTAAAATGCAAGTTGAAGAAAGAGAAGGAAGAGTTAAAAAATAAAAGCATTTAAACTACTGGTAATTGGCTGATCAAAATGATAAGACTACAGCCTTAAAACATTCAAATATGTGCCAAAGTCTGGCTTTGATTATTATTTTCTGTCAGACTTTCAAGGAACTAATGTCCCAGTGGCAAAGTTGAAATGCATTTCTGTCATTGAACACAGTAGGAAAAATCAGCATAAGTTCTCCTGCATCATTACCATGGTTGATTGCAGTAAGAACGTCATTTGAAATTATTGGGAACTGAAGTCAAGAGGTAGACTCAACAGAATTATAACTGTGCTGAGCCAGGGATTCAAATAGCCACATAGCTTCTACTGGGCATTGCACACAGAAGAGGTTAAAAAAACAAAAAGCAGTCACTCCACAGGTTACATCTCCAACCTTCCCACAAAGGCATTCCTTACGACTTCGTAGGGAGTATCAACGTTAAGACACTGAAAGGTTCAAATTTAATCTGGATGTTCCTGATGTCTTCCAGTCTTCTGCACATGCAACTGGACAGCTGGATACAATTGGCTTGATTTGAGAAACATAAAATCTGGGATAGCCACAAAGGTGGAATGGAAATTTTAGTAGGCCAAAGGAATGACTGATAGAACCTATATATATATCACAGTAAGACTTTTTAGGCAGACCTGCAAGACACTGTTGCATTTATGCAACTAAAATTAAATTTGACTGATGTCTACTGATTTTGATCATGAGAATAGGTTTTGGCCTGATCTTCTGTATGAACTTTGATACTGGGGTGATGTGCTCTACTTCCTGGTTTTAGCAAGAACACAAGCAGCTGCGCTCTGGATCAGCTGCAGCTGTCTGACGTTTTATACATAGATGCAAGACACTTGCCATTATGCAACTAAAGTTAAATGCATGGATGTGTTTTTCAGAATCATCCAAACATCCATTTTCTTACACCCTTGTCCCTAGTGGGGTCAGAAGGGGTGCGAATGTTTCGGGTGAGAGGGGGGGGTACACCCTTGACAGGTCACCAGTCTGTCACAAGGCTTTATTAGAATCATTTGGGGACATATTCGTTGAGTGTCCATCATCTTTGTAAGAGAGACCCAATCGCTAAATATGTTTGGTCCCTTCAGGTTGAAAGATCAGACAGCCCAACTGGGGTTGGAAAAAACACATTGACTCCTCTAGAGGTGTCCATCACCATTACTGGGGAGACACAGACAGTAAACAGGTTTGGTCCCTTCCACACAACGGGCCAGCCAGGATAGTAAAAACGACCCTCGTTCCCTCATTTTACACTTTTAAATGGTATAAAATGCTGAGTTTGTGGTTTTCCAGACAGGTCAAACTAATATCCAATTCTCAATTATCTTAGGGCACCATTCCTCCCGGGATTTAAACCAGAGCACAAGACACAAGACTTACAAGAACAACATGTAACGTGAAAAGGCCAGGCCCAGCTTTCTCCAGAGCAAAATTACTGCTGGGATTGAAATCAGAACACAAAACAAAACCAGACATGATGGGACAACCAGGTTTGGCCACCAGAGATTTAAACAAAAATAATCAAGACTTAGATATAGAAGTATGTGTCTGAGTGCTATGTAGTCACAACAATACACAGCCTAGAAAATTTCAGCTTCTAATTGAATGCAAACTGTCAAAACAATACTATTTCATTGAGTTTATTTATTTAGTGCCAATTCAAAACAAATGTCTCAAGGCACTTTACAAAAAAAAATTAAAAATTAAAAATCAATTCAATCACACATATATTTCAATTGATCCTAGTTCTCAAACAGTACATTATGCTCGATGTTATTTAGAAGTTTTTAATGAAAACCAACAAATTCCATCGAGTCATGGACTTGTAGCACTCCTCCTGGATGAGAACATAGCAACAATTGCTTGCATTGTGTTGATGATATAAAAATATTTCTATTCCTTTTGTGTTCTATCTATGGCAGAAAATTCAGATCAGAATCATCAAAACAAAGGACTTAACATTGTCACAACAGACCTTTTTTTTAACTATGACTGGAAACACTGTCAACATATGCCACCATTAAACACATGAACTGATTTCAGATTTACCTTTAACTTTATAAACTAATAAAGGTCAGATAACCCCTCTGGGAACATTATATGCCATAAGGCAAGAACATGCAATTTTTCACAGTCACATGGCTTAGTCTATTCACATGTTCCAGGCACTGTAAAAATGCTGGATGTACATACATGACAGGAAGGCTTTTCCAAAGAGAAAAAGGTTGCTGAGTTGAGAGTTTTACAAAAGGGGGTCCAGTAGTTCTCTACATTCGCTCAGGTATAAAAGGAAAGCGTTAAACCAGGTAGGAATGCAGTGCAGGAGCAACAGCAACCACTCATCAGCAGCCAACATGAGCAACATGAACATGAGGGGCAAGGTGCAAAATCTTTATTTAATTAACAAATGCGGCTTTCATTTGCCAGTTTTACACTGTTTGATTTCAAAATACAATTCTCTCTTTCCCAGATCATCTTCTACGAGGATAGGAACTTCCAGGGTCGCCACTATGAGTGCATGGGCGACTGTGCTGACATGTCCTCCTACATGAGCAGGTGTCACTCCTGCAGGGTGGAGAGCGGCTGCTTCATGGTCTATGACCGCCCCAACTACATGGGAAACCAGTACTTCTTCAGAAAGGGAGAGTATGGTGACTACATGAGCATGATGGGCTGGAATGACTGCATCAGGTCCTGCCGTATGATCCCCATGGTAGGAAATCTCATCTCTAGATAGAATATACTTTTTCTAGCTACAAATCCAATCTGATGTTTGTTTGAAAATGTTTTACAGTACAGGGGATCCTACAGGATGAGGATCTACGAAAGGGAGAACTTTGGTGGTCAGATGCACGAATGTATGGATGACTGTGACTCCTTCATGGATCGTTACCGCATGTCTGACTGCATGTCCTGCCATGTGATGGATGGTCACTGGCTGATGTACGAGCACCCCCACTACAGAGGAAGGATGATGTACATGAGACCTGGAGAGTACAGAAGCTTCAGGGAGATGGGATATGGAGGCATGAGGTTCATGAGCATGAGGAGGATCATGGATTCCTGGTATTAAATATGTGTTCTTGAATACCAATTAAAATTTTCCAAACTACTGGTGTCTTTTCCGGGGTTATTTATTAAGTAAAGGGTTAATAAAAAAATACAAAGTTTATATTCTCAATGATTAACCACATTTTTTAGCACTTCAAGTTATCTGGCTGCACCTAAAACAAGACATTAGAATTTTGACATCTGAATTACAAAGGAAAGACTACAGAATGTGTTGGGCAAGATGAAGTAAGTGAATTTGTCTTAAAAAGCAGGATGTGTTCTTATCAAAGACATAAAAAAATAAAGCTGTTCTGTTGCAGTTAAGTTGCATATAAGGTGACAAGAAAGGGTTACAAAGCAAGTTTGTAAGACTTCAAGATGACAAAATCCAGAGTGACGGCCATTATCCAAACAAGAACATTCCTCGAGGCAGCATGTAAAACAGAAAATAAAAACTCCACCGGGGTTCAGGATGGGAGAACAAAAGGAAAAGACTAATTGTCAGTTTTCACAAGTGCTTGATGAGAGCATTTAGGGTTAGGTAGCAAATATTATTTACTGTAGGCCATGGTGGATAGCTTTTCTCTAAATAAATGTAAAAAATTCAGAAAAGCACTTTGTACTGACTCTGGTCATTTTTTTTACTTAAACAGAATCGTATGAATGGAAAAATTTAGGTGTAACAAAAAGTAGAAATCTGAAAGAGAACAAATACTTTCTCACAGCACAATATTTCCATTCTTTGGACTTTTCCATATTTTGTCACATTACAGCTAAAAACAAAAGCATGTGTCAGGCAAACACAAAGTACTGTGAAGTGGAAGGAAAAATACACATAATTTATCTTTCAAAATCCATGCCAACTGAAGAAAAATAGCTCAAGCTCAATCAGAATGGATTGGATTGAGCTATGTCAGTGAAAATTCAATTTCAAGCAGGAGAATGAAAAAGACAAACCTGCCGAACCGCATCTGTAAATGAATGTATTTTCTTGTTGTCTTGGTGTTATTACTGTATTTACACAATCTCCATCCAAGCCAACTACCTACCACATGGAGCGTAGTTTAACTGCAGCGTCCATCCATGTCAGATACCTGTAAGAATATTTATGTTACCACAAAATGAATGAAGTAAACGAAGCCTTGACATAATAAAGAAGTTAGCTAATGGGCATGTCAAGAACATCACAGAATGCATCTGGATAAAAATAACAACAATAATTATAATTATAGTCAAAACATGCAATACAGTTATATCCTCAATAGGTCAGCTAGAAGCTAGCACACAGAGCTAAGAGAAGCAGGAGGCTCAATTCTATTATCAAACCAATGGTCAGGACCTCATCATCAACACACACATTTCATGTCTCAAATAAGCTTTTGTCATTTTATTAACAGCTTTCTGCTTTGCTGTGTATTTAGTTTCCATAAAGAGAAGGAACTCACCCCACAGTCAGACAAACTCTTTTGGGAAACCCCTCTTAATAATGTTGGAGGTTACTGAAGCACTCCTCCATAAGTGGTCTGTGCAAACAGACTTTCCCCCACTTTGGTGGGTACATTCCAGAGAAAAACAAAGTTTAACCAGACACTTCGTGTTGGCTTCAATGTCAGGGGGTGATATAAGGAATTGTGTGCATCAATACAGGCTAGAACCCAACACTTTGATTTGTCTCCTTGCAACTTCGGCATAACTGAACTTGGACTAGAAAATTGCTGCAAGGTTAAAAATGGCGGATTAGCAGGAAGTCAAGACAATATTTAGCAGTTCCACAGCAAATGCGCTGACGTCAAAGCCAAGAAAACATTGAACAGAAAAATAAACAGACTGAGAAATGTAACCCAATAAGTATATAAAAACACCATTGCGCACCGGGGGCAAAAAATTTACATTTTTTTTCCACTTCTAGAAACTCAAAATACTCAAAAAAAATCTATTGAAGGGCTGAAAGAATACATTTTGTATGATATGTCCCCGTTAACACTGAAACAAGCAATGAGAAAAAAAATCTAAGCTTAAATCATTAAAAAAGACATCAACAATCCTTGAGTCTTTGCCACAGTTGACAATCCTCCCTGTGACTGTAGCATCTGAACTCCACACAAGCAGAGCCTGTAATGAATTTGCCAATTTCATTACAAAGAACGTTATAAAAGTAGAGAGTTGATCAACAACAAGAAATTCAGTACTATGAATGTTATGTCCAATCAAAACAAATGTTCACAAAATGACAATATTATACTAACTAAGCCATAAAAACTTTAGAAAATATATAAATCAGTTAAGCTCTTCTTTCTGCTGTCTTGATACAACAAAACTGAAGTTATTTTATCATGTTTTTTAGATTTAACAGGGAATGATCAATTGTCAACGCACAGCTCCAGCTACTATGGCAATCTGGAGCCTAACCCAAAATGTGGAATGAGTTATGGACTCACACATGAACCTTCAGAGACACATACAGACTACACATATATATAACACTAAAATCTAACTTCTAATCTACGCTACAAATGCTGCCATCACATGGCAACTGAACTGTATTCAACCTTGTTAAAAGCCAATGAAATTAAATGATCTAAATTCAAGATACTGGCTTGAACTTGAAAGTGTGTACATTGAGATGAAAATAACATTATAGCTGTTTTTTTTTTTCAAATTACAAATTCAGACAAAAAAAGACAAGAAGTAAACATGTGCCTCCGGAGCATATTACATAAAACATGATATAGTATAATACAAACCCAAAAATATGTGAAGTTTAAAAAAAGTCTGTCTAAATAAACACTAAAGATAAAAGGCATTAAAACTATTCTTTACAGTCACATGCCTAATTTCCATGTTCTAAGCACTGTTTAAAGTGCTATGTGTTCAGATATGACTGACACGTTTTTCTAAAGCCTAATGACAAAAAACCAGGCATGTAACCTCGGCATACTGTGCCGCTCTATGGTAAGTTACTGAGTTAGCATTTCCATAAAAGGGGGCCACTTACTCTTTACATTTGCTCAGGTATAAAAGCAAAGAGTTAACCAGGTAGAAAGTCAGTACAGGAGCAACAGCAACCACTCATCTGCAGCCAACATGAGCAACACCGACATGAACATGAGGGGCAAGGTGCACAGTCCTTTCTTAAAATGCAAATAATTATTTTACTTCAGGTCACTCAGGTCGTTTTTCCATAGATTATTTATTTTTATGATACTGATTATTTAACTAGTATTGAGTTTATAGTACTGATGTTATTTCACTCTTTTCCAGATCATCTTCTATGAGGATAGGAACTTTATGGGTCGCCACTATGAGTGCATGAGCGACTGTGCTGACATGCACTCCTACCTGAGCAGGTGTCACTCCTGCAGGGTGGAGAGCGGCTGCTTCATGGTCTATGACCGCCCCAACTACATGGGAAACCAGTACTTCTTCAGGAGGGGAGAGTATGGTGACTACATGAGCATGATGGGCTGGAGGGACTGCATCAGATCTTGTCGTATGATCCCTATGGTGGGTTAGAATTTTAAAGCTAATCTCAACTTTGAATATAGGGACATCAATTATTAAAATTTGTATTCCAACACTTTTACAGTACAGGGGATCCTACAGGATGAGGATCTACGAGAGGGAGAACTTTGGTGGTCAGATGCATGAGTGTATGGATGACTGTGACTCCTTCATGGATCGTTACCGCATGTCTGACTGCATGTCCTGCCATGTGATGGATGGTCACTGGCTGATGTATGAGCACCCCCACTACAGAGGAAGGATGATGTACATGAGACCTGGAGAGTACAGGAGCTTCAGGGAGATGGGATATGGAGGCATGAGGTTCATGAGCATGAGGAGGATCATGGATTCCTGGTATTAAATGTTTATTGCTCAATGCCACTAAATAAAACCATTCTGATTAACTAAAAATGCTGTCAGTATTGTTGATGTGAACATAGTATCACAAAACAGTGTCAAACAATTTACTTCTGTTACTTCCTTCATTGACATCTAAGTATTTTTTTTAACATATAATTATTCTTCCATTCTGTGTTTTTGGATGAAAACATTCATCCCATTATCACAAATCCTGAAGGGCAGCTATTCCGGTTCTCTGCTGGACAATTTTGGCTTATTCTCAATTTCACTGTGGAACTTATATCAAATAGGTCTTTGTTGCTTGGGATATTGCATATTGGTAATGCTACTTTGATTTTGATATATTGGACACCATTCTGCTATACTTGCCTTAGCATTTACATTTTTGATTAGTCACCTTTTCATCATTCTAGCCACCAACGTCTTGTCAGTTGTTTTACCAAAATGTTTTTATAGTTGGGTACCAGGTCTTATTGGCATTTTGCTTTGATTGATTAATGTTAAAAAAACAAGCTAAACACTAATTATTACACTTTGAAGATTGGTAAATTTCCTCAAAAAAACACAACAAAGTGTCAATTTTTAATTTTGAGATTTACAAAATCTCTTAAAGGAGAACAGAATACATTCAACACACAACTTGCTTCCTAATTGGCTTTCGGTTTGTAACATCTTCCAAAACATTTACAATTCAGGTGTCTACAAACAGCTGTAAAAGCTTTGTCCAAAACAATGTACATAGCATACTGGCATGTTGAACTGTTGTGATTACACAAAGGAATCTGCATGCCTTCAAACTGTTCATATATCAGTGGTAGGTCCATACAGTGTGTTTTGAAACGTGATAAAGGGATTATTGTCTGTCACTACGTATTGTCGCTTCAAATGTCCTCATTGTGTTGACTTACATAAGTCTTCTAGGGGATTGTGTCACATGGAAATGTGCCACATAACCCTTTGCACTCTATAGGCCTCCATACCATGATGCTGAGTCAGGGATTTATACAATGAGAGCCACAGATTCTTTGAGTTAGATCAGGTATAAAAGTAGCAGTTAAAACAGCCGCTGGTGTAGCTCAGCTCCATTCTCACAAGAATCAACATTCCTGCCACACTTATGGGGAAGGTAAGCACACTTGCCCTTTTTCTACTTTGTACCATTTATGAAACTTTCCATATCTTATTTAAAATTGTTAATATCAATTCACCTCTTCCTAGATAATTTTTTATGAGGACAGAAACTTCCAAGGTCGCTCATATGAGTGCATGAGCGACTGTGCCGACATGTCCTCCTTCCTGAGCAGGTGTCACTCCTGCAGGGTGGAGAGCGGCTGCTTTATTGGGTATGATCGTCCCAACTACATGGGAAACCAGTATATTTTTAGAAGGGGCGAGTACGCTGACTACATGAGCATGATGGGCATGACAGACTGCATCAGGTCTTGCCGTCTGATCCCCATGGTAAACTTAAAACCTCTGAGGATTTCTAAGGTGACTGCTGAGAGATTAAAAATGAAATCTACTTGTGATGTGTTGTGTTTTTAACAGTACAGGGGATCCTACAGGATGAGGATCTATGAGAGAGAGAACTTCGGTGGTCAGATGCATGAGTGTATGGATGACTGTGACTCCATCATGGATCGTTACCGCATGTCTGACTGCATGTCCTGCCATGTGATGGATGGTCACTGGCTGATGTACGAGCACCCCCACTACAGAGGCAGGATGATGTACCTGAGGCCTGGAGAGTACAGAAGCTTCAGGGAGATGGGATATGGAGGCACGAGATTCATGAGCATGAGGCGTATGGTGGACATGTAAAATCAAGTGTTTGTTACAAACACACAATAAGTAAATTAAAGTTTCAAAATGTTCCATCTTGTTGAGTCAAATTATCTTCTTTTGGGTGATATGATTTGTCACTTGTGCTTTTTTACGTTTATGCAACATCAGGAAATGTGGAAAATGCACAAAATAAACTTCTTTTAAAACTGACCCAGTTTGAAAATGTAGTCTTTCCATTTTAAACACTACAATGTTCTAAAAAAGTTTTATACCTGGCACAAATCTAAGGGCAAAAACAGGTCATCTTAAATTCAAACAGAGCCACTCTGCTCTCACTCTTGCTGTTAGATTTAATTTTCATACAAAAAATGAAATATAAATATGTATTGTGCCCATTGATCAGCTCTCATCTTAGTGTTATATTTTAATAAAAGTTGATAAGACTAGAGTTTAATCAGGATGTTCCACTGTGTTCCACCTTTTGCTGGAATTCCAGCTTCAAGTTAGGGTTTGTCTGTACCAGATTTGCACATCGAGCGACTGAAATTTTTATCCATTCTTCTTGAAAAACACCTCAAGCTCAGTCAGATTCAGGTCCTCTGACTGAAGAGTGTTTGTGAACAGTACTTTTCAGATCTTCCCACAGATTCTTGATTGGGTTTAGGTCTGGACTTTGACTGGGCCATTCCAGTGCATCCCCAGATATTATGCTTAGGGTAGTTGAACCTCCACACCACTGGCTTCCTCCCACGGTCCAAAAACATGACTGTCAGGTTAATTGGTCTCTCTAAATTCTCCCTAGGTGTGAGTGTGTGAGTGCATGGTTGTTGGTGTGTCTTTCTGTTTCTCTGCGACAGACTGGCGACCCGTACCCCGCCTCTCGCCCGAAACGTTCACTGGAGATAGGCACCAGAACCCCTCCTGACCCCACTTGGGACAAGGCTGTTAGAAAATGGATGGATGTATAATTTTATTTGTACTTCACAGTTGTGTACCACTTTTTTGCTGGACTTTGATATAAAATTCCAGTGAAATGCATATATGTATGTTGTTAAGTCTCATGTTTAGGTTGCCTCGTGAGTTATCAGGAGCAAAAGTTAAGTGAAAAACAAGAGTGTCCTGTCTTATATACCTTAAACAGACTTAAGAAACATGGCCATTCTTAAAAGGATTACAATTAAGTTAGAAAAACAGATCTCATTTGGGAAATATTTATTTCAGATGTAAAATCAATACAGTTATGATATTGTAGGTTTAGATTTGATAAATTTTAATAAAATATGGTCACAGGAATGTTGCTCACGCTGCAATGCATTCTGGGTAATGACATTTAAAGGTCCAACTGCCTGGCCCCTCCAGCCAAAACAGTGATGAGTAACTTTATTAAGTCTATTGAATTTGAACTGGAGCTTTTTAAATAGATCGGAATGTAGAAATCACAAGAGGTATTGAAGGTGAGGAGGGCTGCTGTTAGGCCTACCGACTTTAAGTTGAATTCTCATTCATTGCATTTTTTGTAAAAATAATTTCTATTCATATGGTTTTTTTGTTCGCTGGGAAATTATTTTTAATGATAAATACAGAAACAACAACAAAAATGAAAACAACAATAGTAGTGACAGTAATATTACTAGTAAAATAATATTCAGTGCAAAGTATCCTACATCTTTTTTGATGGGGCGCTGAGGGGACCTGGACAATGGATAAGGGGGCACTGGCCCACAAAAGGTTGAGAAACACTGATCTAAAGAATGAACTGAAAAATGTATTGTCAGCGTATAAAAGCTTGAATGGTCTTTCTTGCTTGTTGCTCCGGCCTGATCTTTCTTCTCATGCCCTTATCAGCCAACTATCTTCTTTTAGTCGATCCAAAAACACTTGAAGTTGAAAAGAGATTGAGTCTTTTCTGTTATGACCCTCAAACTTTGGAACAAAATAGTTCTAAATGTTGTACATGCATCTTTGCTTTCCGTGACTAAGTCTCTTTTAAAAACACATTTTTTCCATTGTCTTCTATTAGTTGTGGCTTGAAATGGCCTTATATTTTCTCTGCTCTATTTTTGAATGTTTTAAATATTCGTGTATTTTGTTTGCTTCTCTTTATTCGTTTTAATATTAGTATGTACATCATTTTGGCAAACTTGTTTTTAAATGTACTTTATGAATATATAGACTTTGGATTTGGAAATACCAGTGATTTTTTTTTAATTCTCATATCTTTTATGAAAGTAAACCATGGGGGTAGCTTATGTTGGCTATGGGGAGAATATTAGCTAAAGAATAATTTATTGTCATTGCAGCCAACTAAAATTAAGACAAAGTAAAAGATTTAATTAGTCTAGCATTTATTCATCAATGTTTCCTTCACATTGGGCTGCACAGTGGCTCAGTTGGTATCACTATTGCCTTGCAGCAAGAAGGTCCTGGGTTCGATTCCCGGCCCGGGGTTTTTCTGCATGGAGTTTGCATGTCCTCCCCGTGCATGTGTGGGTTCTCTCCGGGTTCTCCAGCTTCCTCCCACAGTCCAAAAACATGACTGTCAGGTTAATTGGTCTTTCCAAATTCTCCCTAGGTGAGAGTGTGTGTGTGCATGGTTGTTTGTCCTGTTTGTTTCTGTGTTGCCCTGCGACAGACTGGTGACCTGTCCAGGGTGACCCCGCCTCTCGCCCAGAACACAGCTGGAGATAGACACCAGCAACTCCAGACCCCATTAGGGACAAGGGTGAAAGAAAATGGATGGATGGATGTTTCCCTCTCTGGTTGACTGTTAATTCATTATAAGTACATTTTAGGATTCATTTTAAAATCCTTTTATTTGTTTTTAAAGCTCTTTATGGCCTTGCCCCTCCCTATCTGTCTGAGCTGTTACATTCTTACTCACCCCTCAGGTCAGCTGATCAGTTGCTCCTGAAGGTGCCAAAGACAAAACAAAAGCTCAGAGGGAACCAGGCTTTTTCTGTGGCAGCTCCCAAGCTATGGAATGATCTTCCTTTGGGCATCAGACAGGCCTCTTCAGTCATTGTTTTTAAGTCCCTTCTTAAGACTCATCTTTTTTCTTTGGCGTTTGGCACAATCTGAGATGTTTCACTTTGTTTTATTGTGTTGGTATATTAACATGTATTTTATATTCAATCTTTTCTATTTTATAATTGCCTTGTATTTTATAATTGTGTACAGCACTTTGGTCCTGTCTGTGTATAAAGTGCTTCATAAATAAAGTTGATGATGATGATGATGATGATGAAATATGTCAATATTTTATTTTATGTTAATTTGTGAGGAGTAGATACTTATTTCCAACGAATGTAAATTATAAAATATTTTGTTACAGTGTTTTCAATGTCACAGCAAAATGTAAATTTTAGATAAACACTGAGGAAACATTATATAGCTTACATACAAGACATCAACACATCATTATTAAGTCACATGATTCAGCCTATTGACATGTTACAGGCACAGTTCAAAATGCTGTTTGTTCATATATGACAGAAAAGCCTTTCTAAAGACCAAAAACAAAAAAACCACACAAACAAAAAAAAAAAAAACTAAACATAACCTCGGCATTCTGTGAAGCTCTATAGCATGTTGCTGATTCAGTAGTTTTGTAAAGGGGCAGTCAGTGGTGCTTTACAGTTGCTCAGGTATAAAAGGAATAGGTTAAACCTGGTAAGAAGGCAGAACAGGAGCAAGAGCAACAACTCATCTGCAGCCAACATGACCAACACCAACATGAACATGAGGGGCAAGGTAGGGCATCCTTAAGAGATTAATAAATTATATATTGTCAGTTGTGTCAAATGTTAAATTCTTTCTTTCTCAGATCATCTTCTATGAGGATAGAAACTTTATGGGTCGCCACTATGAGTGCATGAGCGACTGTGCTGACATGCACTCCTACATGAGCAGGTGTCACTCCTGCAGGGTGGAGAGCGGCTGCTTCATGGTCTATGACCGCCCCAACTACATGGGAAACCAGTACTTCTTCAGGAGGGGAGAGTATGGTGACTGCATGAGCATGATGGGCTGGAGTGGTTCAATCAGATCTTGTCGTATGATTCCCATGGTGGGTTAGAACTCATCAGGTTTGTAAAATTGACCTGAACTGTGATGATACTGAAACCAACCTTTGAATTTTGTGATGCAATTCCTTTTACAGTACAGAGGATCCTACAGAATGAGGATCTACGAGAGAGAGAACTTCGGTGGCCATATGCATGAGTGTATGGATGACTGTGACTCCTTCATGGACCGGTACCGCATGTCTGACTGCATGTCCTGCCATGTGATGGATGGTCACTGGCTGATGTACGAGCACCCCCACTACAGAGGCAGGATGATGTACATGAGACCTGGAGAGTACAGAAGCTTCAGGGAGATGGGATATGGAGGCATGAGGTTCATGAGCATGAGGAGGATCATGGATTCCTGGTATTAAATATGTTAATTTTAATGCTGCTTAATTAAAATATTTTGAAATTATGATCATTTTGTCATGATTGTTTATTAACACCTGGTCCATGAGGTTCATGAGGAAGATCATGGATTCCTGGTATTAAATTATTGACTTCACTGAATAAAAGTAATTCAAGCAACTGAGATCATTGTTAAGATTATTGAGCTACTGAAAGGTTGACGGTAAGAAATATGAGGCACAAATCTGAAACATCTTTACAGAAACAAAGGTATTAAACATATGCAGAATGTGTGGTGATAAAATGCCCTTTCTGCAATTTCTGAAAATTTATCAGAAAGTGATCCTGTTCCTTGTCAGTGCCAATGAATATCAGCTAGTTCAGTCCAAACTGATGGCCTATAAAAATGTGAGTCTTTTACCAAGGCTTCACAAGTAACATCTCATAATAGGTAAAAGCAAAGAACTCTGTCAAGATACATCCATCCATGCAACCATCCGTTTTCTTCCTCTTATCGAGAATCAGTTCATGGGGGCAGCAGCCCAACCAGGGAGAACCAGACTTCCCTTTCCCTGGCTACATGGGGAATCATAAGATAATTCCTAGGCCAGCCGGGAAACATAGTGCCTCAAGCGTATCCTTGGTCTTCCAGAGACACAGTCCTAAAGCTACCAAAATGGATCACCTCAACACCTTGACTGCACCTAGAAATTCTGTCCATAAAAGTTATAAACAGCTTTGGTATTAAAGGGCAACCTTGGTGGAGTCCAACTCTCATCAGAAACTTTCCCGATTTACTGCCAGTAATGCACATCAAGCTCTGACATTAGTCATACAGGGACATAGCAGTCCATATCAAAGGGCCTGGTATCCTATGCTCTTGGAATACCCCTCACAGGGGGTGTCCAGAGGGACATGGTCAAACATCTTGACCAAGTTCACAAATCACTTGTAGACTGGTTGGGAGAACTTCCATTCACTCTTCAGGAACCTGCTGAGGGTGCAGAGGTGGTCCAGTGTTTATGACCAGGACAAAAACCACACTGCTCTTTCTGAATCTGAATTTCAACTAACCAACACACACTGCTCTCCAGAACTCCTGCATAAACCTTTCCAGGAAGGCTTAAGAGTGTGCACCCCCCCCCCCCATTGCTGGAACACACCAACCTGGTCTGCCAATCCAGGGGAACTGTCCATGCACTATTGCCTGGACAGTGGATGTTATGGGCCAGCATAAACCCATAAAAAAAGAGATTGGCTCATTTTTTTTCAGGAAAAATGAGCCAATCTCATCCACCCCCAGGACTGACCACCTAGGTAACTTCAGAGACACGCTTGTGAGATTGAGGAGGTCTTCAGAGTTTTCTGCCCAATGACCCACAACATCTTGATTTGAGGTCAGTGGTATACCATCCCCACTATGAATAGTGTTGGTGGCGCACAGAGCCAGAACCATGTGTCCAGGTGAGCCAGACTATTTCTGGCCTGAACCTCTCAACCTTGCACACCTGCTCAGGTTCCTTCCTCTCCTAGCTCTTGGGACATTATATCTCCCAAGAGTCACCGAGAATCAACCCACCAAGTTCCCTGCCCTTGAGGACCATTGTGTGATCCCACATTGCAAGACCTTAGAAACCTTATAACTGTAAAACCTTCTGATGGCACAGTTGAGGCATAATGCAGAAGTGGAAAGTATATAATTTCACCATAAACTGGCCATGACCAGGTGTTCTTCACAAAATTTGTGTTAAGGAGTGTCAAATATTATCAGAAGAGTTGTCCAAGAGCCAAGGACCTGTTGCGATGAGCTGCCAAAAGAGATGGGAGTAGCAATTGTTTTAAAGAACACAATAATGAATGCAGTTGTCAATATTCACATATTGTCCAAATTATGCTTCTTTCGCTGAGATAAAGCATTTTTGACATTCACATACAAAACTAAAAAAAATAGATAGATAAAACTACCAAAAAATAGTTGTTTGGTTCCAGTTTCAAACAACCAGAACTAATGCTTCTGTGCTGTTTCACAGATAAGAAGCAGTCTTAGCTTCTAAAAATTGCATGCAGGCTCACCTGCACAACTCCATTGCATATTGAAGCTTGTATGACATTTGCTGCATCCGGACTAGCCTCTACAGTACATAGCATTTTCAGATGAGAGCAAAATTGAAATCTTTGGATACCATAACACAAACCATGTTTGAGTGACACTATCATCACATTGTCAATGACTGCATTGACTTTCATTCATATATAATAAATGGGGCTGGTGTACATTGAGAGTACACCAGCCCCACTATGAACAGTGTTGGTGGTTCACCAACCCCTCTCAGGGAGATTGGTTCTAGAGCCAGAACCGTGTGTCAACTGAGTGCATTCACTTGCATTCAAATGACTTTATAATACCAGGAGGTCTGCAGTTAAATACAAAGAAACGACATACTTTGTTTGCAACACAAGAAAAAAAAAATAATTCATAAGTGTAATAAATAAATTACAGATCTTCTGTCTTGGGCTAAACAGCTCTGAACGAGTGTAAAAAAGTGGCAGATGAAACAATGGCAAAACGTAAAATAAAATTCTGTGATTACTGTGAAATTTATCATGTACAATTTTGTTGAAAAATTAACCTGAAATAAAGATCCTACAGATCAAGCATTAACCAGGGCTGGGGGTGCTTAGTATGAAAAAACAAACAAACAAAAAAAAAATCACAATAAGATAAGTAGGTATAAAAATATAGTTTCACAAACATTGGTTTGCATAGCTTGTAAAAACTGCATTCACTGAAATTACTCAGGGCATTTTTTGAAAAATATAAAATTTGGTTTATTGAACTTAAACATTTAAGTGTAATCAAAAACCAAACAGTTCTGTGATTTTTTTCACATTTTCACAGTGCTGTAAGTTTTTACAAAAGAATATTAAAAGTGACTATATTTTTTAATGTTACCCTACTGTTTTAGTTTACAAATTTTATCTTGTGTGAAACATATTTAAACATATCTTGACTTGTGTGAAACATATTTAATAATACAAGTCACAAGTCACAAGTAATACACAGAATTCTTAATGGTCACACGGCTCAGTCTATTGTCACAAGCAGTGTTCAAAATGTTGCTTGTAATAACAGAAAGACCTTTCTAAAGACTAAAAGACAAAGAAAAAAACAGAACGTAACCTCTGCATTCTGTGCAGCTCTATAGTAACTTGCTTAGTTAGTAGTTCTGTGCAATGAGGATGAGGGTCAGTGGTTCTTTACATTCGCTCAGGTATAAAAGGAAAGGGTTAAACTAGGTAGGAAGGCAGAACAGGAGCAACAGCAACCACTCATCAGCAGCCAACATGAGCAACACCGACATGAATATGAGGGGCAAGGTAGGGACTCTTTAGGTGATGAAAAAAATATATTTTGTCTTTTAC
Source organism: Poeciliopsis retropinna (assembly GCA_010277075.1). NCBI lineage: Eukaryota > Metazoa > Chordata > Actinopteri > Cyprinodontiformes > Poeciliidae > Poeciliopsis > Poeciliopsis retropinna. Next base: position 1,240,557 of record VMRM01000044.1, on the reverse strand, counting down.
CAATAGTGCATTTTTAATGGATGGTTTTCTCTTTCTCAGATCATCTTCTACGAGGAGAGGAACTTTATGGGTCGCCACTATGAGTGCATGGGCGACTGTGCTGATATGTCCTCCTACATGAGCAGGTGTCACTCCTGCAGGGTGGAGAGCGGCTGCTTCATGGTCTATGACCGCCCCAACTACATGGGAAACCAGTACTTCTTCAGGAGGGGAGAGTACGCTGATTGCATGAGCATGATGGGCTGGAGGGACTGGATCAGATCCTGTCGTATGATCCCCATGGTGGGTTGGAAACTTAGGGTTTTATTGGTCATTTGAATTGTAAAGCTTAAACAATAGTGTGTTACTTTTAAAATATTTTCTTTTACAGTACAGGGGATCCTACAGGATGAGGATCTATGAGAGAGAGAACTTTGGTGGTCAGATGTATGAGATGATGGACGACTGTGACTCCATCATGGATCGTTACCGCATGTCTGACTGCATGTCCTGCCATGTGATGGATGGTCACTGGCTGATGTACGAGCAGCCCCACTACAGAGGCAGGATGATGTACATGTGGCCAGGAGAGCACAGGAGCTTCAGGGAGATGGGATATGGAGGCATGAGGTTCATGAGTATGAGGAGGATCATGGATTCCTGGTACTAAATATGTCAAGTTCAATACCCAAAATAAAAGCATTTTGAGACAAGAAATTTGTCATAATTATTTATCAAGTGAAAGGTTTAGACAACTTGTCAAAATTATACACTAAAACATGAAACATCACTGAAATGCCACATAAAACACATCTATGATCTAGATTCATTCAGAAACCAGGTTCAAGCCAGGAGAGCATCCAGTTTAAATGAGCTAGTTCTGCAAATAAGGAAGCTTAAAAATTAAACCAAAATTACACAATAAGGGTGACAAAAAGTGTGTTCACGAAGCAACTTCTTTAAATTTGTAGGTGGAGTACAATTCTGACATATCCACATTAAATTTAAACCTAATTAAAACCATTTTGTTCTTCTTTTTTAAAACAACTGAAAACAAATGTTGCATGTTCATTCTGACCCGGAGAAATTACTCCTTCAGAACCAAAAATGAATATGACCTGCATTGTCTGTGAGACCAATTGCATCCTGGCCATTGGAACTATGCCAGTCCTAATTGTTCCTAAGGAGGACATCTGTTCTGTATTGATATATATCATAGCGTGCGTTTACACCTTCCATCTTATTTATCCCAAGTGTATAGCCACACCTCTCTGTTGTCCAGACGGAAGACATGACAATCTCAAAAAAGCAATCAATGGTTGGAAGAGTAATCGCAGAATAAGCTTTGATATATTAATTGGATATATGAAGTTATCAAGTAACAAAGCAGAATCCAGTTACGGTTACAAGTTTTGGACACATTCTTTCACTTTTACACTTTTTAATTGTACAAGAAGACAGCTCAATAGTGAGTGGATAAAAATGTTGTACAAAGTAGAAATTAATAATATTTTGGGTTCTTGTTAATAATAACCCTTACAGTTATGTCAAAATGAACACATAATTTTGGTTTACCGAGTTATGTGTTCAGTTTTGGACGTCTTCATTGGAAATCTATAATGTAAAGTGTTAAGAAAATACATATACAATATTTTATTGTGCTATTTTTACTCTGTCTAAAGTTCCTCACATTTTAGGGAGGTTTGTATTAGGACTCAATACCATGCAACAAACTTATTGTACAGCAGATGTACAATAATGTGTAGAATAGGTATAAAAAATATATTTTGTTAAACTACAACAGCATTTATTTTTCTGTTGTAGAAAACATACAACGTGTCTATGTTGTCTATGTGCATAGATAACATAAAGTTTTCTATGCCTCAACTCTTCGTTCACCATCATGTCAGCCATGTGTCCCCACTTCTGTTCCTTCTAAATAGTAATCAGATGTTATAGCACATATGTAGATCAATAACAAACATACTATTGTGTAAGTAATATATGCAGAAGGAATTATTTAAAAAAAGACATATTACTCCATATATACACAAACATTTTTTTGTCATTTACAGATGTGGCACTATGAAAGAGGAATGAATGAAAATAGTAGGTCCCCGTAGTGAGAAACTACCATTAAAATGTTAATTTCTTATTTTTATCCTAGGCCTAGTCATTTTTTAGTGTCAGGTATTTTTTCTCGGTTATCATGTTTCTTTAGTCGAAATTATTCTTTAGTATTATTATTTTCTGCACCCCTGTGCCACTCTCCTCAACATTGGACTTTCTAAGTATGCTCTAAATTTGTAAAAGCAATGAGTACTCCACAGTTTGTAGTGTTCTTCTTCTGGATCAATTTTTCTGGATTCTAAGTTCGTTCTAATTCCATTTCTGGGTTGCAATAATTGGAGTCTCTGCTTAATAATCTAAAAATTAATGTAAGAAGTATAATATTGGTCTAAATAGTGAGTACTTGACAGTTTCTAAAAAATTAGCTAAAGAGTGACTAATAAACTAGAGTCTCTGGATGCCAAGTTTGCTCTAATTCTTTTTCTGGGTTAAACGTGAGTACTCCACAGACTCCAACAAGTAATAAAAAAATCAATAAACTAGAGGGAAGGACACATTAGACAACCATGTAGGTCAGTGTCCCACCATGAGTCTGATAAGATGGTGGTATCAAGGAATATGTCCTTGGGAGTGCCCAGCTCCACAGTCACATGGCTGATAGGAGGAGGGGGTGAGGTTGAAAGGAGCGTTATCTTTACATATCTTCAAGGAGATTGGAAATATGTAGCCCTTCAAAGGCAACTCAGGAAAGCCAATTTAGATACAGAATGTCTTAGGTCAGGTAGATACCAATTTTTAATCTCCCATGATGTCTTAATGACACATCTCAGTTCTCAATTACCTAAATTACTGTGGTCTTTCCACTGAACCGAAACTAGCGAATTCTCCAAGATCGATTACATCCCTCCGGTGAGTTTTAGAGTCCTCAGCTGGGCTGCAAGTCTCAGCAACTTGCATGTCAGTCCCACACCATAGCAGACACTCGGAGTGCTATTTGGGCTAAATCTTTCACAAATATGTCAATAACTCAGGTATCTGCAAGCTCCAAACAGCAAAAATCCTGTTATAATGAATGAATCCAGGGTGTATCCCACCGTGTATGTCCCCGGTGGCTCTCCTGTGCCCAGTCTTCCCGTTGAGAAACTTTAATCAATTGCATTGACCAGATCCATAATTTGTAGATCCAGAGGACATGCAAAGAAAGACTCCGATAATAGAGAAAAAAAAAAACAGCCAAAATCAGAGCAGGCAGGGCAGTGCTGGACAAAATGCTAGCTAGTGGAAATGCTCGCAAAGCAGGCTGAGGTGAGGGGAGCCAGGTCCTTTAGAGCCAGTGGAAAAGGCTCACTCTTAGTGATATTTTCCGAGTGGACCCAACAGAGGCGAAAATAAACAGAAGCTCTCACATCGCAAACAATGGAAAAAAACAATTGTACTACTACAGCTACTATTACAGTGGCAACCTGTCGCTGCAATGGTGGTGTACAGCAACACAAAATATAAACACCAGAGTTTACATTAGATGGCAGCATGCAGCCAAGTGAACACGGTGAGCTAGCTCCACTGTCCTGGCTATAACATGGAGGAAGCCACCCGCCTGTAGCAACGGTGATGTAGTGCAATACAAAACACAAACACCCTAGCTAAAGTTAGATGCTGGCATGCAGCCAAGTGAATACAGTGAGCTAGCTAACACCACCACCATAATGCATAACACCATGCCAACAGGCTGTGTTATGCCAAGTCTAATACACCCCCATCATCACACATAAGGGTTAAGAGTACAATCAAAGTTAAACATAAGGAAGTAAATAAGATTTGCAATCACATTTTCACAAACATTGTTTTGAATAACTTGTCAAAACAGACTTTTCTATTTCAGAGCTGATATTTGCTCCCTATTACATTTTTGTCCTTGGATAAACAACATGTGATTGGAACCTAAATTGAAAATAAAAATCTTTTTTACAGCAAAAATAACATGCATCACATTGGTTAACTTTCAGTATCTCAGCAGTACTGTAACACTTGCAACAAAAGACCCAAAATTTCAGCCAGCACACAAATGGAAGCAATGAATGGTTTATTCAGAATGGGGCAATGGGACAACCAGCAGCCAGTCCAGGAACCTCTTCTCAGGAAGCCGAGGTCTGTCCTTGGTTTTTCAGGGAAGCTGTGACAAGTTGCCTCCAGGGGCATGATTGCAGGGGCAAAAAAAAAAACTTAGCTCAGATGTCAATATGCCAAGGCAAGGTCAGAACCAAAGAGGCAGATGAAGTAATCGGCTGGAATCCATGGTCCGGGCACAGAAACAGGTCAGGCACATGAAAGCAATCTTAGCAACAAAATCCAAGGGCGAGGAAGAAGGCAGAAGTCGAGAGGCCAGAACAGGGTCGTGTCCGGGAAATAGGAACCAGTAGAGTATCCGAAGTGAACTAGGCAAGGTAGGGGAATCCCAAGAGGCAAAATGTGGTCAAGACCGAGGTCAGGCAGAAGAGGTAATGTTTGATAGCTACTCGCACTAAAGGGCTTTAAAAAATCTGGAGTTGTCTGCCTGTCTGCGACTGAATATAACTGTTGGTGTGCAGGTGGATGGTATGAATCTGATTGCACGGTAATGTGCAGGTGGACCAGATAAGCTTGATTGCAGCAGTGAGAGCTGAAAAGGGAAACAGAGCAGACAAACAGGCCAGAATCGTGACAAGTAGAAATACATTTTCTTGTTTTAATACAAAAAAAAAAAGTCAAAGTCAAAGAAAAATTAGGTTACTGATAACCACTATGGAAACCATGTTTCACACAAGTCATGACACATGGCTCAGTCTATTGTAACAAGCACTGTTCAAAATGCTGCTTGTAAAAACAGAAACACCTTTCTAAAGACTAGAGAGAGAAAAAAACAGAACGTAACCTTTGCATTCTGTGCAGCTCTATAGTAACTTGCTTAGTTAGTACTTCTGTGAAGGGAAGGTCAGTGGTTCTTTACATCCACTCAGCTATAAAAGGAAAGGGTTAAACCAGAAAGGCAGAACAGGAGCAAGAGCAACAACTCATCTGCAGCCAACATGAGCACCACTGAGACGAGCAAAACTGACATGTACATGGGGGGCAAGGTAGGAAATGTTTAGGGATTGATGAATACTTATTTTGTCATATAGCAATTGATTTCAAAAGATGGTTTTCTCTTTCCCAGATCATCTTCTACGAGGAGAGGAACTTTATGGGTCGCCACTATGAGTGCATGGGCGACTGTGCTGACATGTCCTCCTACATGAGCAGGTGTCACTCCTGCAGGGTGGAGAGCGGCTGCTTCATGGTCTATGACCGCCCCAACTACATGGGAAACCAGTACTTCTTCAGGAGGGGAGAGTATGGTGACTACATGAGCATGATGGGCTGGAGGGACTGGATCAGGTCTTGCCGTATGATCCCCATGGTGGGTTGGTGAATCTTGATAATTTTTTGCTGATTTGAACTGTGAAACTAACAAGAGTCTCTACCTTATTTTTTACAGTATAGGGGATCCTACAGGATGAGGATCTATGAGAGAGAGAACTTTGGTGGTCAGATGTATGAGATGATGGACGACTGTGACTCCATCATGGACCGGTACCGCATGTCTGACTGCATGTCCTGCCATGTGATGGATGGTCACTGGCTGATGTACGAGCACCCCCACTACAGAGGAAGGATGATGTACATGTGGCCTGGAGAGCATAGGAGCTTCAGGGAGATGGGATATGGAGGCATGAGATTCATGAGTATGAGGAGGATCATGGATTCCTGGTATTAAATATGCCATGTTTAATGGCATTCAATAAAATGTTGAACTATTAAGATTTTTGTTATGTTTTTTTTATCAAGTGAAAAGCTACAACAGCTGGTCAAAAATATACACAAAAACAGTAAACATTACTGAAATGTATGTGTGATACTGTATGTGTATATGCATTTCAACCTAGATTCATACTGACATGTAGTAAAAGTGGTAAGTTTGAGAAGAAGGTATTAAAATGTAAAAATACACACTGAGCCTTTAAATAAAAATGTATTCTTGGGAAATTATTTAACAAGCCCTCTACTGAATTTATAAGTCACCAAACACAAAGGAAACACAAACACTTAAGAAAAGGTGAACATTCTGTTACAGTTTCCAGTTAATGGCTTATTAAAGCATGCTTTGCCAGCTCAGTGACCTTCATTGAGAACCACAATATTTTCTGAAAGTCTTTTCAGGAAGGACAGAGTCGCGCTTACTCAAGCTGAGAAATGACTTTTCACTGATAATCTCTCAAAGCTGTTAACACAAGTCTTCTGAAACAGGACAATGTAATCAACAACATCACTGTTGCAGCAAAGATTGTAGAAGGACGAGCACAAAGCCAGCATGTGCAGACTGCCCAAACAAACTGATACAGAAGGAAACAAAGCTGGTGTTGGCTTTGTCATTTTTACTCTCCCGAACTACTAAAAAGCCTGTTTCACAGATAAAATGACATCTGTTCTCATTGCTTAAAAAGCAGAACCACTCAGCTCTGATTCCCCAGAGAAATAATCATTTTGCACAACAGTGGTCTGAGATCGGGTTTCAGACTGTTCTACATGTCTTCCTCTGGCATCTCGGCGGTATGAAACAAGATAGTACCTTTCTGGATCTCTAAAAATGCAACAGCCTAAAATGAAACCTCAGATACAACCCCTGTCTAAAGCAAACTCAAATTTATAAACTATCTGAAACCAAGTCACTCAAACAGTTAACAGCCCATAACAAAATCACCAAAAACACCTGAAACGTATACCCAAATTAAATCAGCTTTTATTACCATACCAACTTTATTTATGAAGCACTTTATACACAGACAGGACCAAAGTGCTGTACACAATCATAAAATACAAGGCAATTATAAAATAGAAAAGATTGAATATAAAATACATGTTAATATACCAACACAATAAAACAAAGTGAAACATCTCAGATTGTGCCAAACGCCAAAGAAAAAAGATGAGTCTTAAGAAGGGACTTAAAAACAATGACTGAAGAGGCCTGTCTGATGCCCAAAGGAAGATCATTCCATAGCTTGGGAGCTGCCACAGAAAAAGCCTGGTTCCCTCTGAGCTTTTGTTTTGTCTTTGGCACCTTCAGGAGCAACTGATCAGCTGACCTGAGGGGTGAGTAAGAATGTGACAGCTCAGACAGATAGGGAGGGGCAAGGCCATAAAGAGCTTTAAAAACAAATAAAAGGATTTTAAAATGAATCCTAAAATTTTCTGGCAACCAATGTAAGGAAGCTAAAATAAGGGAAATATGGTCAAATGTTTGTGTACTTGTTAAAAGACATTCAGCAGCATTTTATACCCTCTGAAGCTGGGAAATATATAAATTACTGACTCCTATATAAAGTTTGTTACAGTAATCCAGCTGTGTCGCCACAAATGCTCACATGGATCACTGTTTCGAAGTGTTGTCTGGAATGAATAGGTTTTACTTTGGCTTGCTGTCGTAAATGGAAAAAGCTGGATTTTACAATGACTCTAATGTGTGCTTTCAGCTTAAGATCAGCATCCATCTTGACCCCTACATTTCTAATATACAGCTTGACATACAGGGTCATAGAGCAAATATTGGTCAGGGAATTTCAGGCCTGATCTCTAGTTTCTAGCTGTAATGACTATGTTGATTCTTGATCTTTCCTCTTTAGGTCAAAAGATAACCTCAGTTTTGTTTCTATTCAGTGAGAACTTTACGGCACATACACACATTGATTTCTTCTAGGTATCTGTTCAGTGCTTCAATGGGTTCAGAGTCACCCAGTGACATTGTAATGTCGATGTGTGCATTATCTGTGAAATTAGTGTAGCTAATAGTATACATGTTCCAACCAGAGCGAGTGGGACATGTTACAAGGAAGGGGTTGAACATTGTGGAACGCCACATGTGACGTTTGGCCACACCAGTGAGAAGTTACCAACTGAAACAAAAAACAGATAGTTCTTAACATTCACACAGTCTATTGTAACAATCACTGTTCAAAATGCTGCTTGTAAAAACAGAAACACCTTTCTAAAAACTAGAGAGAGAAAAAAACAGAACGTAACCTTTGCATTCTGTGCAGCTCTATAGTAACTTGCTTAGTTAGTACTTCTGTGAAGGGAAGGTCAGTAGTTCTTTACATTCGCTCAGGTATAAAAGGAAAGGGTTAAACCAGAAAGGCAGAACAGGAGCAAGAGCAACAACTCATCTGCAGCCAACATGAGCACCACTGAGACGAGCAAAACTGACATGTACATGGGGGGCAAGGTAGGAAATGTTTAGGGATTGATGAATACTTATTTTGTCATATAGCAATTGATTTCAAAAGATGGTTTTCTCTTTCCCAGATCATCTTCTACGAGGAGAGGAACTTTATGGGTCGCCACTATGAGTGCAGGGCGACTGTGCTGACATGTCCTCCTACATGAGCAGGTGTCACTCCTGCAGGGTGGAGAGCGGCTGCTTCATGGTCTATGACCGCCCCAACTACATGGGAAACCAGTACTTCTTCAGGAGGGGAGAGTATGGTGACTACATGAGCATGATGGGCTGGAGGGACTGGATCAGGTCTTGCCGTATGATCCCCATGGTGGGTTGGTGAATCTTTCTGTTAATCTGAACTAACAGCTGCATATTCATTACCTTTGCACTTGTTTTTTGTTTCTCTTACAGTACAGGGGATCCTACAGGATGAGGGTCTATGAGAGAGAGAACTTTGGTGGTCATATGCATGAGTGTATGGATGACTGTGACTCCTTCATGGATCGTTACCGCATGTCTGACTGCATGTCCTGCCATGTGATGGATGGTCACTGGCTGATGTATGAGCACCCCCACTACAGAGGCAGGATGATGTACATGTGGCCTGGACAGTACAGAAGCTTCAGGGAGATGGGATATGGAGGCATGAGGTTCATGAGCATGAGGAGGATCATGGATTCCTGGTATTAAATATGTCAAGTTTAATGCCGATGAATAAAAATATTATGAAATTATGATCATTTTGTCATGATTGTTTATTAACACCTGGTCTGAAATATACATCAACATCCATCCATCCATTTATTTTCTCTTCACCCTTGTCCCTAATGGGGTCGGGGATTGCTGGTGCCTGTATACATTAACATATGAAACATCAATAAAATGCAATACAGACTTATTACCTAGATTCATATTAAAATGGACTGGGTCATCTGCACCGTTTTTCAAACATTTGAGGAAGTGCTATTGAGATAAGTGCAGTCAGGGACTTTAGACAGTTGTTTATAGTCCTTTCATTATTTAGTGTAGCACATCTCCATAGGACAGAGATCGGAGCTTTGTGAAGAAAACGTAAAAACATTAACTTTGTTGTTATCAACCCACTTTATAACTCATTTGGCTGAATGCTGTTATTATTGTTAGTATTGTTCTTTTGGAAGATTAATCAGCATCTAAGCTTTAACTTCCAGACTGATGTCCTTAGATTTGCTTCAATATTTAGATATGCAGGTTTTTATCATATTTTATGACTGCAGTAAAACAGCCCCAAAACACAATCCTGGCACCTTCATGCTTCACAGTTAGGATGGTACAAATGTAAAAGGTTAAATTCAGTCAAACGTTATAGGCCAAATAAATTCTATTTGGCCTATAATGGCAAACAGAAAAATTCAAGATCATCACACAGTCCAAGAGCACACAGTCCAAGAGCACACAGTCCAAGAGCATACATTTTCAGTCTGGAAACATGATTTCATGTCTTTTGTTCTCAAAACTATAAATACCTTTCCTTACATTTTCATTATGAAAGCAGGACTTCATGTCTTTCTTCTCGAAACTTGTAATGCTTGTACACAAAACGTCTCACGTTCACACTTAGTACCTAATGAAACATGGAACCAAGTAAGCAGAGGGTTTTGCAAGCGAAGATTTGCGTGCCAATACTATGTGCATACAGTATGCACACTTGGTATGGAAACTATGTACTGTACTCTAACTCATCATAGACAGTAATAAATAAAATAAAAATGCTAATAATAATAATAATAATAATAATAATAATATAATAATGGAGGGTCTGTGTGGCTTATAGTTGCTGACTGACTTTAACCCTTTACACAAGCATTCCAGTTTTTCCTCCAAATGAAACAATGGTCATTTTGCCCAAACAGTTCAACTATATTTTCATCAGACCTTAGGACATGTCTCCAAAAATGAATGGATGTGTCCATACTGCAAGCTAGCTTTTTATGTTTATTCTGAAGAAAAGGCTTCTTCTTCCTTCAGCTTCACAAGTTTTTTGGTCTGGAGTCAGTCTGCAATGCTGCACATTTCGAACAAAAATATGTTCATCTCTGGGACACAAAACGTGTATCCTTCCTTTGGCAGCACAAAACTTGTACGAGCTATTTTTCCATTTTCAGTTAAATCTTAGAATTAAGGTTATTTAGTTCATATTTTATTTGCTTGTTTTCTAGTTCATTTATAATTAGTATTCTTGTTTAATTTGTTTAAATAGGTTCTTTGGTTAGTAATTCACTTAATTAGTTAATTGATTTCAGTTTGGGATGTGGGTGTGTGCCACAGTATAAATAGGTACGTGTTAGGAAGGTCATTCTGTACGTGGCTGGTCATAATATTTTTTCCAGTCAGCTAGTCAGTCTCAGGTTTTCCAATCAGTCAGCTAGTCACTCATCAGTCAGTCTCAGTGACTTCAGTCTATTAGCTCATAACTTATTGAGCCTGAACTGGGATAAAAGCACAAAGAACTGTATTTTGACTCGTTTTATCCTTTTGAACTGCATAATCCAGAATACACGATGCATCAGGTGACTATTTGAGTTAGATTCACCTTTTGTTTTGATCACTTAAATTTGTTTTGATTTTTGAATTTGCGTTTTTGGTCATATAGTCACTACACTTGTAATGCTTGCACTCAAAACTTCTCCTCGCACTCACACTTAGTATCTGGCATTTTGAACCAAAATATGTTAATTTCTGGGACACAAAACTTGTATCCTTCCTGTGGCAGCACATTCCCATCACGTCTTTACTTCCTAATGTTCAAACAAAAGAATGTGGTACCTTGAGGGTTCCGGATATTGGACCCATTGCCAAGGTTGAACCAGATTGGTGAAGCTACACAAGACTCTTCCTGATGTCCTGGCCCTATTATTTTAACTTTCCCATCATATCAAACAAGACAGCAGTGTGGTCAGGTCTGACCTTAACATATATCCACTGTTGTCCATCCATCCATCCATCGATCATCTTCTGCTTATCCGGAGTCGGGTTGCGGGCATAGCAAATTAAGAAGGGAGGCCCAACTTCCCTCTCCCCAGCCACTTCTTCCAGCTCCTCCGGGGGAATCCCAAGGCATTCCCAGGCCAGCCAGGAGACACAGTCCCTCCAGCGTGTCCTGGGTCTTCCCCGTGGCCTTCTACCGGCGGGACGTGCCCAAAACACCTCTCCAGGGAGGCATCCAGGAGGCATCCTAACCAGATGCCCAAGCCACCTCAACTGGCTCCTCTTGATGTGGAGTAGTAGCAACTCTACTCTGAGTCCCTCCCAGATAACTGAGCTCCTGAGTTATCTCTAAGGGAGAGAGCCCAGCCACCGTTCCGGAGGAAACCCATTTCAGCCACTTGTATCTGAGATCTTGTCCTGTCAGTCATGACCCAAAGCTAATGACCATAGATGATAGTAGGAACGTAGATCGATGTTCCTACCCTAAAACGAGGAAATCGATTTAGGGTAAATCGAGAGCTTCACTGTTTGGCTCAGCTCTCTCTTCACCACAACGGACCGGTACAGCGCCCTGCTGTGAAGTTTCTCACAGCGGGGTGAAGAAGATCTTGGAATCTTCTTCCCTCATCCGTGAACAAGATCCCAAGATACTTGAACTCCTGCACTTGGGGCAGGACACCCTCCTCGACCCGGGGAAGGCACTCTACCTTTTTCCAGCTCAAGACCATGGCCTCGGATTTGGAGGCACTGATCCTCACCCGGCCACTTCACACTTGGCTGCGAACCGCTCCAGTGAGAGCTGTAGATCACGTCCTGATGAAGCCAATAGGACAGCATCATCCGCAAAAAGCAGAGATGCGATCCTAAGACCACCAAAATGGATCCCCTCAACACCTTGGCTGCGCCTAGAAATTCTGTCCATAAAAGTAATGAACAGAATTGGTGACAAAGGGCAGCCCTGGCGGAGTCCAACTCTCACCGGAAACGAGCCCGACTTATTGCTGGCAATGCGGACCAGACTCTGACACCGGTCATACAGGGACCTGAGAGCCCGTATCAAATTGCCTGGTTCCCCATACTCCCAGAGAACCCCCAACAGGGCTCCCCAAGGGACACGGTCGAACCCTTCTCCAAGTCCACAAAACACATGTAGACCGGTTGGGGGAACTCTCATGCACCCTCCAGGACCCTGCTGAGGGTGTAGAGCTGGTCCAGTGTTCCACGACCAGGATGAAAACCACACTGCTCTTCCTGAATCTGAGGTTCAACTATCCGACAGACCCTCCTCTCCTGGACCCGTGAATAGACCTTACCAGAGAGGCTTAAGAGTGTGATCCCTCTATAACTGGAGCACACCTGCCAGTCCCCCTTTTTGAACAGGGGAACCACCACCCCAGTCTGCCAATCCAGGGGAACTGCCCCCGATGTCCATGCGATATTGTAGAGTCGCGTCAGCCAACACAACCCTACACCATCCAGAGATTTAAGGAACTCCGGGCGAATCTCATCCACCCCTGGGGCCCTGCCACCGAGGAGCTTCTTCACCACCTCAGCAACCTCGTCCCCAGAGATTGGGGAGCCCAACCCAGAGTCCCCGGGCTCATCTTTCTCAATGGAAGGCATGTTGGTGGGATTGAGGAGGTCTTCGAAGTATTCTGCCCACCGGCCCACAACATCCCGAGTTGAGGTCAGCAGCACACCATCCCCACTATAAACAGCGTTTGGTGCTGCATTGCTTCCCCCTCCTGAGACGCCGGACGGTGAACCAGAATCGCCTCGAAGCCGTGCGGAAGTCTTTCTCCATGGCCTCTCCAAACTCCTCCCACGCCCGAGTTTTTGCCTCAGCAACCACACAAGCCGCATCCCGCTTCGCCCGCAGGTACCCGTCAGCTGCAACTGGAGTCCCACAGGCCAAGAAGGCCCGATAGGACTCCTTCCTCAGCCTGACAGCATCCCTCACCAAAAGTGTCAAAGGGTTCTAGGGTGGCCACCGCGACAGGAAGCGACAACCTTACAGCCACAACTGTGATAAGCCTCCTCGACAATAGAGGCCGGGAACATGGTCCACTCAGACTCAATGTCCCCCACCTCCTCCAGAACATGTTCAAAGTTCTGCCAGAGATGGGAATTAAAGCTCTGTCAATTAACCTGTCATAGGTTTGTAAAGTCATAACATCATCGTCTAGGCTTTTCCTATTTTATGAAGACAAAATGTTCATTCTGTATTTAAACATCTGAATTCAAAGCAAGTTACAAAAAAAATATCTAAGAAAATTTTTTCATCAAGTTTTCTGACATTTAGCAATTAGAAAAAATTATATTTCTTATTCACCTACAACAAGAACAGTATGACCTGATTCAACAGACTGTCTTTTTATTTAGTGAATATAAATATCTTGTTTCAATTTTAAGTTTCACCCAAAAACAAAATGAATCTTTTTCTCACAACACGGTACTCTTATAGTATCGTTATTAGCACAGAATAATAGATTGCACCAAATTTGTTCATATTAAGTATCTTGAGCATTGAAGTAAATCTTCACTTTGTAAACACCAAAAACAAAAACATCATTATAGTTTAGGTAACCACATGTTGAAACAATGTTTCATTCAATTCATACACATAATTCTTAACATTCACACAGTCTATTGAAACAATCACTGTTCAAAATGCTGTTTGTAAAATCTGGAAGAACTTTCTAAAAACTGAAGACAAAGAAAAAAAACAGAACGTAACCTTTGCATTCTGTGCAGCTCTATAGTAACTTGCTTAGTTAGTACTTCTGTGAAGGGAAGGTCAGTTGTTCTCTACATTCGCTCAGGTATAAAAGGAAAGGGTTAAACCAGAAAGGCAGAACAGGAGCAAGAGCAACAACTCATCTGCAGCCAACATGAGCACCACTGAGACGAGCAAAACTGACATGTACATGGGGGGCAAGGTAGGAAATGTTTAGGGATTGATGAATACTTATTTTGTCATATAGCAATTGATTTCAAAAGATGGTTTTCTCTTTCCCAGATCATCTTCTATGAGGAGAGGAACTTTATGGGTCGCCACTATGAGTGCATGGGCGACTGTGCTGACATGTCCTCCTACATGAGCAGGTGTCACTCCTGCAGGGTGGAGAGCGGCTGCTTCATGGTCTATGACCGCCCCAACTACATGGGAAACCAGTACTTCTTCAGGAGGGGAGAGTATGGTGACTACATGAGCATGATGGGCTGGAGGGACTGGATCAGGTCTTGTCGTATGATCCCCATGGTGGGTTGGTGAATCTTTCTGTTAATCTGAACTAACAGCTGCATATTCATTACCTTTGCACTTGTTTTTTGTTTCTCTTACAGTACAGGGGATCCTACAGGATGAGGATCTATGAGAGAGAGAACTTTGGTGGCCATATGCATGAGTGTATGGATGACTGTGACTCCTTCATGGATCGTTACCGCATGTCTGACTGCATGTCCTGCCATGTGATGGATGGTCACTGGCTGATGTACGAGCACCCCCACTACAGAGGCAGGATGATGTACATGTGGCCTGGACAGTACAGAAGCTTCAGGGAGATGGGATATGGAGGCATGAGGTTCATGAGCATGAGGAGGATCATGGATTCCTGGTATTAAATATGTCAAGTTTAATGCAGATGAATAAAAATATTATGAAATTATGATCATTTTGTCATGATTGTTTATTAACACCTGGTCTGAAATATACGTCAACATATGAAACATCAAGAAAATGCAATACAGACTTTCTACCCAGATTCATATTAAAATGGACTGGGTCCTCTGCACTGTTTTTCAAACGTTTGAGGAAGTGCCATTGAGATAAGTGCAGTCAGGGACTTTAGACAGTTGTTTATAGTCCTTTCATTATTTAGTGTAGCAACATCTCCATAGGACAGAGATCGGAGCTTTGTGAAGCAAACGTAAAAACATTAACTTTGTTGTTATCAACCCACTTTATAACTCCTTTGGCTGAATGCTGTTATTATTGTTAGTATTGTTCTTTTGGAAGACTAATCAGCATCTAAGCTTTAACTTCCAGGCTGATGCCCTTAGATTTGCTTCAATATTTAGATATGCAGGTTTTTATCATATTTTATGACTGCAGTAAAACAGCCCCAAAACGCAATCCTGGCACCTTCATGCTTCACAGTTAGGATGGTACAAATGTAAAAGGTTAAATTCAGTCAAACGTTATAGGCCAAATAAATTCTATTTGGCCTATAATGGCAAACAGAAAAATTTAAGATCATCACACAGTCCAAGAGCACACAGTCCAAGAGCACACAGTCCAAGAGCACACAGTCCAAGAGCACACAGTCCAAGAGCATACATTTTCAGTCTGGAAACATGATTTCATGTCTTTTGTTCTCAAAACTATAAATACCTTTCCTTACATTTTCATTATGAAAGCAGGACTTCATGTCTTTCTTCTCGAAACTTGTAATGCTTGTACTCAAAACGTCTCACGTTCACACTTAGTACCTAATGAAACATGGAACCAAGTAAGCAGAGGGTTTTGCAAGCGAAGATTTGCGTGCCAATACTATGTGCATACAGTATGCACACTTGGTATGGAAACTATGTACTGTACTCTAACTCATCATAGACAGTAATAAATAAAATAAAAATGCTAATAATAATAATAATAATAATAATAATAATGGAGGGTCTGTGTGGCTTATAGTTGCTGACTGACTTTAACCCTTTACACAAGCATTCCAGTTTTTCCTCCAAATGAAACAATGGTCATTTTGGCCAAACAGTTCAACTATATTTTCATCAGACCTTAGGACATGTCTCCAAAAATGAACGGATGTGTCCATACTGCAAGCTAGCTTTTTATGTTTATTCTGAAGAAAAGGCTTCTTCTTCCTTCAGCTTCACAAGTTTTTTGGTCTGGAGTCAGTCTGCAATGCTGCACATTTCGAACAAAATTATTTTCATCTCTGGGACAGAAAACGTGTATCCTTCCTTTGGCAGCACATTCCCATCACGTCTTTACTTCCTAACGTTTAAACAAAAGAATGTGGTACCTTCAGGCATCCAGATATTAGTCTCATTGCCAAGGTTGAACCAGATTGGTGAAGCTACACAAGACTCTTCCTGATGTCCTGGCCCTTTTATTTTGACTTTCCCATCATATCAAACAAGACAGCAGTGTGGTAGGTCTGACCTTAACATACATCCACACTTCTTTTTGCAATTATCTCAAATGTGTCAGTTAACCTGTCATACTTTTCTAAGGTCATAACATCATCGTCTAGGCTTTTCCTATTTTTATAAAGACAAAATGTTCATTCTATATGTAAACATCTGAATTCAAAGCAAGGTACAGAAAAATCTATAAGAAACTTTTCTCATTACGTTTTCTAATATTTAGCAAATAGAGAAAACATTTGTATTTCTTATTCACCTACAACAAGAACAGTATGACCTGATTTAACAGACTGTCTTTTTATTCAGTGACTATAAATATCTTGTTTCAATTTTAAGTTTCACCCAAAAACAAAATGAATCTTTTTCTCACAACACGGTACTCTTATAGTATCGTTATTAGCACAGAATAATAGATTGCACCAAATTTGTTCATATTAAGTATCTTGAGCATTGAAGTAAATCTTCACTTTGTAAACATCAAAAACATCATTATAGTTTAGGTAACCACATGTTGAAACAATGTTTCATTGAAGTCATACACATAATTCTTAACATTCACACAGTCTATTGAAACAATCACTGTTCAAAATGCTGCTTGTAAAATCTGGAAGAACTTTCTAAAAACTGAAGACAAAGAAAAAAAACAGAACGTAACCTTTGCATTCTGTGCAGCTCTATAGTAACTTGCTTAGTTAGTACTTCTGTGAAGGGAAGGTCAGTTGTTCTCTACATTCGCTCAGGTATAAAAGGAAAGAGTTAAACCAGAAAGGCAGAACAGGAGCAAGAGCAACAACTCATCTGCAGCCAACATGAGCACCACTGAGACGAGCAAAACTGACATGTACATGGGGGGCAAGGTAGGAAATGTTTAGGGATTGATGAATACTTATTTTGTCATATAGCAATTGATTTCAAAAGATGGTTTTCTCTTTCCCAGATCATCTTCTATGAGGAGAGGAACTTTATGGGTCGCCACTATGAGTGCATGGGCGACTGTGCTGACATGTCCTCCTACATGAGCAGGTGTCACTCCTGCAGGGTGGAGAGCGGCTGCTTCATGGTCTATGACCGCCCCAACTACATGGGAAACCAGTACTTCTTCAGGAGGGGAGAGTATGGTGACTACATGAGCATGATGGGCTGGAGGGACTGGATCAGGTCTTGTCGTATGATCCCCATGGTGGGTTGGTGAATCTTTCTGTTAATCTGAACTAACAGCTGCATATTCATTACCTTTGCATTTGTTTTTTGTTTCTCTTACAGTACAGGGGATCCTACAGGATGAGGGTCTATGAGAGAGAGAACTTTGGTGGCCATATGCATGAGTGTATGGATGACTGTGACTCCTTCATGGATCGTTACCGCATGTCTGACTGCATGTCCTGCCATGTGATGGATGGTCACTGGCTGATGTATGAGCACCCCCACTACAGAGGCAGGATGATGTACATGTGGCCTGGACAGTACAGAAGCTTCAGGGAGATGGGATATGGAGGCATGAGGTTCATGAGCATGAGGAGGATCATGGATTCCTGGTATTAAATATGTCAAGTTTAATGCAGATGAATAAAAGTATTATGAAATTATGATCATTTTGTCATGATTGTTTATTAACACCTGGTCTTAAAATATACATCAACATATGAAACATCAAGAAAATGCAATACAGACTTATTACCTAGATTCATATTAAAATGGACTGGGTCCTCTGCACCGTTTTTCAAACATTTGAGGAAGTGCCATTGAGATAAGTGCAGTCAGGGACTTTGGACAGTTGTTTATAGTCCTTTCATTATTTAGTGTAGCAACATCTCCATAGGACAGAGATCGGAGCTTTGTGAAGCAAACGTAAAAACATTAACTTTGTTGTTATCAACCCACTTTATAACTCCTTTGGCTGAATGCTGTTATTATTGTTAGTATTGTTCTTTTGGAAGATTAATCAGCATCTAAGCTTTAACTTCCAGACTGATGTTTTTATATTTGCTTCAATATTTAGATATGCAGGTTTTTATCATATTTTATGACTGCAGTAAAACAGCCCCAAAACGCAATCCTGGCACCTTCATGCTTCACAGTTAGGATGGTACAAATGTAAAATTCATCCAAAAGCTATAGGCCAAATAAATTCCCCATCCTTATCAGGCCTTAAGAGTGAAATGCTGCTATATCATGCAAAACTCTAAGCTCGCTTGGTGGAACTTTTTTGCCATAGTCCAAGAGCACACATTTTCCGTCTTTTGTTCTCAAAACTATAAATACTTTTGCTTTCATTTTCATTATGAAAGCAGGACTTCATCTCTTTGTTCTCAAAATTGTAATGCTTGTACTCAAAACGACTCCTTGCGCTCACACTTAGTATCTGACATTTTGAACTGTGAAGTGCACAATTCAGAGACTGAGATCCATACAAAAGTCAAGGAGCAAAATCAGTCTTTAATGCGCTTGCGACCAGAGAACAGAAATACATGGACTGAGGAAAAATCTGTTCTAACCAACTCAGAGTTACATAGTTACTTTATTCACCTCTCTCTCTTCTAACAGAGGTGGAGACTTAATCTTTTAGGTCTAAACAAAGGAGAGAACAAAAACAGACAGAACAGTTCAATTTTGTTTGCTCATTCACTATAATGTCTATGGGATGCAAAAACTAAACACTCTATCTCCGTGCAGGGAAGGTCACGGGAAAAACATCAAGTTCCCAGATAACCGGTCAGCAGACACATCTTGTTCCATTAGTTTGTACAACCTTTGCAGCTGCACAGAAAAACATCTTGACTGTGAGACAATAACATTACACTTATGTGATACATAAAGGAACCCTGTTTAATGCAAATAAAACATCAAGAAAAACTCCTTCACAACTACACCCATTTTTTAAGGAGCAAAAACTACTAAGTAAATGAAATCCATAATTGATAAATGATCCAATGAAGTAAGCATAAAATAGCGTAATAATGCTAGAAGACAAATGAGAAACACAAAACATCAGTTTACATCCGTCATTAAACAATGGTTGAGAATATAAACATCACAGGAGTGTTTCAGCAAGTGTACTCTCACGGTCATTTTAAGCAAAGCAAAAATCTGAAAATGTTACGCCCTTAAATAATAAAAGTCAAAAGAAAGTGTCAATTTACTCGTACTTGGGATAATGAGAAAACCTTGGTTGCTGCAAAATAAACCCAACCTCAACATTAGAGGAGTCATGGGGCCTGTGGAACTGGCCCACACTTGTAGTCAGTGCGGAACCTGGGGAAACATCAAGAGGAAAAACCAGCACAGTATGGCATCCTTAATCCATGTGGGTGTTCTGCGGCGCTGTCTCGTCCTGTCCATGTTCTTAAAGCCACCTCAGCTTGGTATGGTCTGTTCCCACCTACTGAGTGAGCTGTGTGGGCAACTCTGTTTTTTCAGAGGTGCTTGGTGGAGCCTCGTTCTCTAGGCCTTGGACTGGTCCCGCAGGATGTGACGATGGAATCCCTGTGAACTTTTTGCAGTGGTTGGCATGGACCCAGGTGGCTCTCTCCGCTACCTTCATCACGGTGTGGGTGGTCAGGAAGATTTGGAATGGTCCGAGCCAGCGGTGAGATCGCCAGTTCTTCCTCCTGAAATTTTTAATAAACACAAAGTCTCCAGGCTGGAGATCATGTAATGGTTTGTTCGCTGGCGCACAAACCATTGGGCCTGTTGTCTGATGGTCTTTAATTGAACTGTTAGAGAAAGACAGTAGTTAATCATGTTGTCATTGCATCTTGTTAGATTAATCTCAGGTTTCATCGGTGGTCCCATTCTCATGTTCCGTGGACCTGCAAAAAGGATTTCAAAAGGACTGAGATTGTGTTTCTGTCTTCTTCGCATCCGCATATACATCAAAGCAATGGGAAGAATTTGCACCCAGTTGAGACCTGTTTGTTCACATATTTTGGTCAATTTAAACTTCAAAGTACCATTCTCATGTTCAACAGCGATCCCTGATTGTGGGTGATATGAACAATGTTTTGTTAAATCCAGATTTAACATTTTCAAGGAAGTGGAGCAAAAACAGCATAACCACACAGCGCAGATCTCTGGATGCACTTCCATCAACAAACAAAGTGAGGTTTGCCTCAGCAAGCGGTTCCTGCTTGAGATCAGGACGTGGAGAACACAAAGCGATGCAATTATGAGTCTCCCCCTCCTCTGGCGTAGGGAGGAGCGTAGCCGGATTTAAAACCGTGCATCTTTTGATCATGATGTTTGGCATGTCCAATAGGGTAGAATGATAACGCAGCCATCTGGCAACAGATAGGTGCGCTGTCTTCTGTTCATTCAAAATTAATGTGACAGCGTGGGGAACGAGTAAGGTCAGATCAGAATAACCCACGATGTTATAGAAAATAAGTGGTGTTTAATGGAACAAAATGAGTCCAACAAAAGTCCAACAACCAGGCAGCACGGCTGAGCAGAATCCAGGGCTCAACGCCGGTAGCAACTGGAGGATACAAATGGACGACAGCAAGACAGATTGACGCTCACAAAACGACAAGGACCCAACGAGGAACAAAGGACACCGGTGGGATTAAATACACAGAGGGTAATCACGGAGATGAGGCACACCTGGGAGTAATCAAGGGGAGACAGGACGCTATGGAGAACTCAAAATAAACACAGAGAAAAACATAAAATATTACGGAGCCCCCAAGGGGACATGGGGAATTTTTTTCTTTTGCGTTCCCTCGCATTACTGTACTAATCAGTTATGCAGCATAATTGAATACTGTGAGCCTTTCTTACGGTGGTCTCTGTACTTTCTGCTTTAATAAAAGGTTATGTGAGGTTTTTCCATGAATGTTAATACTTCTTTGTGAAATAGCTGAAGTTTTATATCTTTTCCGTTAGGATAGAAAGGCACCACAAACCTATGATATAAACAGAAACGTTCTGTAAGTAGGAAATAAATAAAAATACATCCTAATTTGGACTATTTCTGAGTTATTATTGTGGGGTTGTTAGTCATCTGACAGTTTTGATTGTGTCTCTGTTGTGTTCGTAGTCTGAATAGTTTAAAGGGTTTCTTTCAGTGCCGATCCATCTTAAACATGCAGTAAATAAATCAATTTTCAATCAGTGTTTTGCATCAAAGAGTTAATAATAATAAACACATTTCTACTGAAGCTCTGTAAGAGACATATGAATAAAATAAATAGTTATTGATATGACAGGCGCACACGGATGGTGGGTGTGTCGATGTGGGTGTGACTGTCATCAAGTATGAATGGGAAGATCACTATCTTGAAGCTTTGTGTGTGTGAGGAAGCAATGAGCAGGGCGGTCAGTCCTTGCAAAGTTTGGAACCTGATAATCAAAATGGAATAAATCGATAATTGTGACAGAACAAAGAAATGGTTTGGAGCTGATTGATACACAAACAGATAAATTCCCAGAGTTAACCCAGTCCGGCCCTCGACCACCATCATTAGTTTGCTAATGCTTTATAATGATAAAACGTGTTAACTATTATTTATCAGTTTGGTGCAAAAAACTGATTGAAAATCGATTTATTCGCTGCATGTTTATGTCTGTTAAGGCTATGATGGAACGGCACTGAAAGAATCTCTTTAAACTATTCAGACTACAAACAGAACAGAGACACAATCAAAACTGTCATATGACTGATTAACCCGTGACAGATATTTCACAAGGAGATATTAACATTCATGGAAAAACCTCACATAACCTTATATTAAAGCAGAAGGTACAGAGACCACCGTAAGAAAGGCTCACAAATTTGTTCATATTAAGTATCTTGAGCATTGAAGTAAATTTTCACTTTGTAAACACCAAAAACAAAAACATCATTATAGTTTAGGTAACCACATGTTGAAACAATGTTTCATTCAAGTCATACACATAATTCTTAACATTCACACAGTCTATTGAAACAATCACTGTTCAAAATGCTGCTTGTAAAATCTGGAAGAACTTTCTAAAGACTGAAGACAAAGAAAAAAAACAGAACGTAACCTTTGCATTCTGTGCAGCTCTATAGTAACTTGCTTAGTTAGTACTTCTGTGAAGGGAAGGTCAGTAGTTCTTTACATTCGCTCAGGTATAAAAGGAAAGGGTTAAACCAGAAAGGCAGAACAGGAGCAAGAGCAACAACTCATCTGCAGCCAACATGAGCACCACTGAGACGAGCAAAACTGACATGTACATGGGGGGCAAGGTAGGAAATGTTTAGGGATTGATGAATACTTATTTTGTCATATAGCAATTGATTTCAAAAGATGGTTTTCTCTTTCCCAGATCATCTTCTACGAGGATAGGAACTTTATGGGTCGCCACTATGAGTGCATGGGCGACTGTGCTGACATGTCCTCCTACATGAGCAGGTGTCACTCCTGCAGGGTGGAGAGCGGCTGCTTCATGGTCTATGACCGCTCCAACTACATGGGAAACCAGTACTTCTTCAGGAGGGGAGAGTATGGTGACTACATGAGCATGATGGGCTGGAGGGACTGGATCAGGTCTTGTCGTATGATCCCCATGGTGGGTTGGTGAATCTTTCTGTTAATCTGAACTAACAGCTGCATATTCATTACCTTTGCATTTGTTTTTTGTTTCTCTTACAGTACAGGGGATCCTACAGGATGAGGGTCTATGAGAGGGAGAACTTTGGTGGTCAGATGCATGAGTGTATGGATGACTGTGACTCCTTCATGGATCGTTACCGCATGTCTGACTGCATGTCCTGCCATGTGATGGATGGTCACTGGCTGATGTACGAGCACCCCCACTACAGAGGCAGGATGATGTACATGTGGCCTGGACAGTACAGAAGCTTCAGGGAGATGGGATATGGAGGCATGAGGTTCATGAGCATGAGGAGGATCATGGATTCCTGGTATTAAATATGTCAAGTTTAATGCTGATGAATAAAAGTATTTTGAATTGAGATCTTTGTCATGATGATTTACTATTTATAAGGCTATGACCCCTGGTCAAAGATATACCATACATAAACATATGAAGCATCTAATAAAAGCAATGTAATAAAATGGTCAGTTAAAGACTTATTTCTAAGAATGTTAAAATGTAAAAGGCTTTAAAATAAGAGAAAAAATGTAATAGAATTTTTCCAAAAATCCAATATAAAAAGTTCATACAAGAAAAGGAACAAACCTAAACAGGAGAAGACACTTTAATAATGAATGAGCACTTTGTTGCTTTTTTGGTGAAGTGAAATAAATTACATTTAGAGGAAATGTAAGATTATGGGTCTTATTGATTAGTTTAGAGGTGGATCAGCTGTGGATTTATCCTCAGACACAGATGAGTTTGTTGCTTTGGTTGCAGATGTTGCTTTCAGGAGCTGTGATTAAAAAGTTCTATGTGTCAGTCCAGATGGTAACTATAGGAGGCTGCGAAACTGAAGAGGAAGGCATTTATGCCTGATTGTGTCTTAACTTTCCCGCGGTCTTAAGAGACATGGTCATTTGGACCCCACAAGACTTTTACTCTGTTCGCAGCCCAGCGGGTTTCACTGAACCCGTGTGCACTTTTAAGCAGTTTTTTTGTGTGTCTGACGTTACAACCCCCCAACTGTCCTGCTTTCCAGACGCGACATTTTCCGTGTTCTTCCTGAGTGTCAAGCTAAAACCATGGAAGGGTCAAACAGCTTCTGAAACAACTGACAGGATTTCAGAAAGACATAAAGGAATTTAATGAGACTATAGAAAAGAAGCATTGATAAGCCTCAAAGAAGTTCTGGAAAATTTGTCAGTGACGGAGTAGAAAAAACTCTGGACATTGCACAACTGGCGTGGTTATGGAGGATTGAGACAACTGCAAAGTGGTGGATCAGTATTTAAGACAGGCCACCGAAAAGTCTCCTCCTACCGTCAAGGGACCCCGCTTGAAAACTTATTCAGAAGTGTTGAGAGAGAGGGCTCTGGACTTTCTGTCAAACCTCCTGTTTAGGAGGAGCAGTGTGGCTTTTATCCCAGTCATGCAACAACAGACCAGATCTTTACCCTGGAAGTGTCTCTCCAGAGCAATTTTATATATTTTAATGTTCTGTTGGCATCAAGTTCTATTCACAACTTTCACCATGACTTGGAGCAGCTTACAGTCAAGTGTGAAGTAAAGAAGATGTGAGGCTTCTTCTCTAAGGCTGAGACCATGAGCCTTAAAATAGATTCCTTCCTCATCATTAGGCCTAAGGTTCTGACTCAACCTTAGGAGTTTAAGTTTCTGGCATGTTTGCTAGTGATGGTGTGAACATAATGAGACTTTGACAAATTTAGGGCATTGTGTACAATATTGTTGGCTCTTGTGTCTTACAGTGAAGAACAACCTGAGATTAGAAGTAATGTTTATAAGTTACCATTGAATCCTGAAATATGACTTAAAACAAAATACAAAATAACGGATACAGGTGGCTGAAGGACACGTTCTCCAAGAGGAGGCTTGGCTGAACCTCTTAGAGTCAGAATAGACTTGATGAGCCTGTGCACCGCAACAACTGAGTTAAGAACAATTGGGCAGACTCTGAAAAAAATGGAGGGTCTGCATCTCACTTCTGGATTGGGGACACCATGGAATCAAAAGAATGAACTGAAGACTGATGCTGCAGAGAGCAATGTCTGGATTTCCCTCCCAGTCCCATAATCATAGCCTGGTCTTGGATAAGAGGAAAGCAATAGATGTATGGATAAGTGAAATGTGATGCCAAATTCTAGACACATTTTGGCTAATGAATGTAGTTAGTCTGTGATCACTTTTACCTGCTTGATACTGAATTTAATGCATGCTGTTGAGTGTTTCGCTACCATAAAGATCCACCTTTGAATAAGTCAACGCAGTCAATGTTTTGGCGTGACAATCACAAAGCCCTTATCTCAATCCTACAAGTCAGTGGTTCCATACCTGGAGCTGAGGTCCTGCATGTTTTATGTTTCCCCATTCTAGCACAGCTGATTCAAATGATTGCATTATCTTCTTTGCATGCCTCTACTTGTCCCAGAAGCCTCTTAATCTTTATTCAGGCCAAGTGTCTAGCAGTAGGGAAACAAATAATACAATCAGGACAGTGGGCCCATAGGACCCTGATGTGGGAGCTCTGCTTCATGGGCAGATCTGAAATGTATGTAAACTTTTGACTCTGAGGACATTGATAAATAAATATCTGACAAAGTTTTACTTTCAACAGTATGGCATTATAAAAACTAGATAATTTTAGTAATTCAAACTGACCTAACATAAGAGGTTTGACCTGATTTAACATCTGCCAGTGAGGAAAACAGATGTGAATGAAAACATCTGGTTTCAAGACATGTTTGTTGTGTTTTTTTTTATAGATTTTAAACCAAATTCTAAAAAAATGTCTCCTCGATCATATGACATCAGTGCTCATTGCTCTTTATAAATCTCTGTTGTGTTTTTATAGGATTCTTTCTGACCATGGTGACATCCTCAATAGCAAAATCACTGACTGTTGATTTTGGAATCATAGGACTTTTACATATCTTCTTTGAACAGCTTTCAGTCCAACTGGGAGGCCAGACTTAGGATTTCAAAAAGGGGCTTTGTTTTAGCTTGACAAAGGATTTATATTTGAAGTCTTCGAGGGCCCAGTCATGTGATTACAGTACAGGACCACAGTGCAGTAAATGGCTCTATACTATGCTGCTGGGTCAGGGATTTACACAATAGGGCCCCACTGACCCTGTAGGGTATGGTCAGGTATAAAAACGAGGGCTAAACTGAACAGAACGGTAGTGCAGCGGTAGCAGAACCAACATCAGCATCTCACCTAGAAGTATGTCCACCACTGACATGAGCATGGGCAAAGTAAGCTTCGCAATACCCCAAAATTTTTATTAAGTCATAGATGGTTTAAAGTAAAGGTGGTTTTTTTTCAGCTTGTAACAATTACGCCTCTTGTTTCACAGATCATCTTCTACGAGGACAGAAACTTCCAGGGTCGCCACTATGAGTGCATGAGCGACTGTGCTGACATGTCCTCTTACCTGAGCAGGTGTCACTCCTGCAGGGTGGAGAGCGGCTGCTTCATGGTCTATGACCGCCCCAACTACATGGGAAACCAGTACTTCATGAGGAGGGGCGAGTACGCTGACTACATGAGCATGATGGGCTGGAGTGGTGGAATCAGGTCTTGCCGTATGATCCCTTCGGTATGTTTTAAACAATAAGTTATTAATTTCTAAGACTGGGGCAACAAGAAACTGGATTCTCATTATGTTTACTTGCTGCAAACAGTACAGGGGATCCTACAGGATGAGGATCTACGAGAGAGAGAACTTCGGTGGTCAGATGTATGAGATGATGGACGACTGTGACTCCATCACGGACCGGTACCGCATGTCTGACTGCATGTCCTGCCATGTGATGGATGGTCACTGGCTGATGTACGAGCACCCCCACTACAGAGGCAGGATGATGTACATGAGACCTGGAGAGTACAGAAGCTTCAGGGAGATGGGATATGGAGGCACGAGATTCATGAGCATGAGGAGGATCATGGACATGTGCTAGAAATGTTTATTTTGAAAAGAATTACATAAAATAAAGACGAAACAAAAACCGAAACTGTGGCTTTGTCCTAAAGTGAATGAAAGAATCTCACAAAGTGTAGGAATTTGTGAGATTGTTTATTTTATATAATTGTTAAACATGGTGGCTGGAATATAATTGTCACATGATTTAGGTAACCACTGTAGAAACAATATGTTTCATGCAAGTCACACACGGTGGAGAAAATTGTAAACAATTGTCAAAATCCTTCAAGTGTCTGATAGAAGGCTGACGATGAAGCATCATAGTGAGTCCAAGCCAGTGTACCACCAAGACCAAGACCAAGTCAAAACCAAGACCAGACCAGGGTATCAAGAATAAGACAAGACTAAGTCTTTTAGGGTCAGAGACCAAAACCATCACCCCGCGCTACACGACACACAAAAAAATGTGAAATATGATAAAACTGCTTCTCAAATTGATCTGTAAGATCCACATTCTCCTAAAAACACCTAGATATAAAATGCTTAAAGCTGAAATAATTTATAATTATTTATAATAATTATTATTATAATTAATAATTAAATAATCTAAAAACACCTACATATGAAATGCTTAGAGCTGAAATAAATTATAATTATCAATTCAAACTCTTCTTTGTTCTGCTTTGCTTCCATCTCTGTGTCACAATCTGCAGAGGTCTCACAACGCTCCTAACAAGATAACGCCCTGGGTGGTTGCTCATATTGCCTGTGTCAGCAACCACCACTGTCTGCACCATTAAACATAGCAATCATGACAATGCACTAACGGTAAAAGGTCAACTATGAATACTGTCCAGCAACAACCAAGAAGTAATCAGGCAGACGCAGCACCATGGCTGTTCTGTTGTCTCCCGCTGCATGAAGCCAGGCAGCAGATGACAGGTGACGAAAATAATCAAAGAGCAATGAGCACGCGCTGTGTTATGTTACGTTCTTGCATTTTATTTATTTGATGATTAAAAAACATATATTTAAAATAAAATAATAATAGCTACTGCAGTGTCCGCAGAGCATTGCAAAAACAAAGAGACTTCAGTCCTATCGTTCATCGTAAAGAGCCGGTCAGAAGAATCGGCTCGTAAGTGAATCACTATATTGAAGACTTTGGTCACAGCGTTGTCGCACATTGTGCAACACGCCAGTGAACATCTCCGTACAATAAGTTTAGTAAGTTTGCATCGCAAACGCTGCATTTTGTCACTGCACAGCTACATCTGCTAACATCACTTCCACAAAGCTTACGTTTCTTTGAGCTTCCTCAAAATGACGGTGTCCACTGAAAGTGAACAGCTGCTGGATTCACATGTGGCCATATGCTTTCTTCTGATTTATGTAGGTCAGTTTATTACTGAGGATTGGAGTGCCACGTGCGAATTAAAGGGGGAGGAGATGCGTGGCAGCGGTACAGAAACATGTCATTAGTAAGTGAGCTTGGATTTTAATCGGTATGTTTTGCATCCAGTGAAAACAAGGATGTTGACAAATCAAATGGACAATATACCGACAGTTTAATAATATCTCCACAACTGTGGTTGTAGTGGAAAATTTTAAGGTTACTATGATTATCAGCTGAATCAATGCACAACAATATCGTGATTCTTGTGTGATGCAGGAGCTCATGAAAAAGGCTCCTGAAGCAGGTTCTCTGGCCTTAGCATTACAATGAAGTCACTGGCCTTGCCGTCACAATGAAGTAATGCCAACACTATATGTTCTGTAACCAAGTCGATGATCAAAACTGTGAATGGAATGAAAGATGAAAGCCTCCTTATAAAACTGTAAGCTGTGTTCTGCGTGAGGCTCTTCCTCCTGACTGCGATTACGTGAGCAGAGACTCCATTATAGTGAACTGAAGTCACTGATGCCTCCTTTTTTAGCATGCTGGGCATAGAGGATGTGGAACATTTTTAAGAAAAAGCATAAATATGTCTGGTTCATTGTTTCTCATTTAAAATATTCTATGTAGAAAACACCCTATCATTCAGTAGCAAGGACAATACAAAATGGGGCCTCAACTAACAAATGCAACCACCGCAAATCACAATCGATTAAAGGTCTCTTTGAACTGAACCCGGCGAGGGCTGTAGGGGTGGGGGGCTGGGAGTAGCTGCTGCTCCATATTGCTCTGTCAGGAATTTGAACAAAGGGGTCATATATCCTTTTGGATGCAAGGTCAGGTATAAAAGCAGCTGGAGGACATGGATAAAACTGTGGCAGTCCTTTGGATCCAAAACAGTTGCCAGTGCAGCCATGACTATGGGCAAGGTGCTCTCTTCACATCTGCATTTAATCTTTAGTTTGTCTCGATGCTGAAAGTAAATGTGGATTAGAGTGCTGCGCTGTGATGCCATGAAGATTCTTCTTTGTTTTCTCAGATCATCTTCTACGAGGAAAGAAATTTCCAGGGTCGCTCCTATGAGACCAGCAGCGACTGTGCTGACATGTCCTCCCACCTGAGCAGGTGTCACTCCTGCAGGGTGGAGAGCGGCTGCTTCATGGTCTACGACCGCACAAACTTCATGGGAAACCAGTACTTTGTGAGGAGGGGAGAATACGGTGACTATCAGCGCATGGGCATGAGTGACTGCATTAGGTCTTGCCGCATGATCCCCATGGTATGGAAGCTTAAATACGCAAGAAAGCATTTGAAGTGATGAGTTGTTTGAAAATTGTTGTCATGTATTTGTGTTTATTTTTAATTTACAGCATAGAGGCCAGTTCAGGATCAGGATTTATGAGAGGGAAGACTTTGGTGGTCAGATGCATGAGTGTATGGAAGACTGTGACTCCATCATGGACCGGTACCGCATGTCTGACTGCATGTCCTGCCATGTGATGGATGGTCACTGGCTGATGTATGAGCAGCCCCACTACAAAGGCAGGATGATGTACCTGAGGCCTGGAGAGTACAGAAGCTTCAGGGAGATGGGATATGGAGGCACGAGATTCATGAGCATGAGGAGGATCATGGATTCCTGCTATTAGACCCTCACTGTTAAAACACAAGCTGTCAAATAAAGCATAGACGTTCTCTTTAACTGTAGTTTTTTTCTTCCATTGAAACTTATCAGATTCTTTCATCCAGTTGCAATTTTTTATTTCACCATTCCAAAAACTGCTTTATTTGCTCAAAAATTGTTATTTTGATATGAAGAAACATAAAGTAAATGACCTTGAATGCTAATCTACCTACTTCTATGACTTATACGCAAATTATTGTTTAAAGTTTGATGCATTGGAGCTTAATACAAAACCTTCCTTTATAGATCTTAATCCTCATATGTAACATGAAGTAGACTAAGTTCAACATAGACAGTGAACTGTACAGAAAAAAAATGTTCCATTAATATGCAGTGAGAATAACGAGTATTTCTTATCAGTGCAAAATAGATTGGATACTCAACAGTAAATTCATATATAAAAATATCTTGAAGCATTGCTTGATTTAAATCTAAATTTTCACAACACAATATTTTATAAATGAGGCATGCGACAATACTAAAACTGAAAGGAATGACAGAAAAACTGTATTGTCGGAATATATAAAAGAGCATTTTCTGCCCATGCTATTGTGCTATACAGTATGTATAGGAGAGTGTTCTGTTTTGCTGGAAGTCTTTGTTGTTCAAATTCAGTAAATAGAACAACTGTCATTTTGTGGGAGCCACAAGACTTTTCCATGCTGTCTTTGTAAAAATGCTGCAAAAACACCAACCACCTTTTCTCCTAATAGCTGATTCAGTCACTGTTACATAATCAGCTGCTAAGTTTGTTCATGCATTTGACTAGGAATGTAATGACATGTCTCACTTTTAGTAAACGGTATTTCAAATATATATCTATTAGTCTGCATATATATATACACACACACACATATACATATATATATATATATATATATATATATATATATATATATATATATATATATATATATATATATATATATCACAGTTTAGTGAGGTTTTTTTATTAAAATGTTCAACTCATTTTACTGCAGATAAAAAGAGCATTATTTATTTTCAGTGTATTCAGACAAACTAGTTTATAAAATGTAACCAGACACTTCAAAGAGGTTCTGGTTCTGGGGGATGATATGAGGAATTGTTGGATTCACAAAGCCGATTAGCTGTAAGTCATGACCTTGTTTTGCATGACTTGCAAAACAATTGGATGAAAGAATCTTGTCTTTGGCAGCGACGCCAAAGACAAGAAAGTGTAGTAGGGAATAGAGAAGTATGAACAGACCGAAAAATATTATTTAAGCTAAAAATGTTGATCTTGTATGCTATGTCTCCTTTAATGGAAAGAACCTTTGATGTGCTGGCACTGGAACAGGTTTACATTGTTCAGGACATACACATAGTTTTCTGCACATATTTTGATATTTTATGATGTAGTACTCATTTCTAATTATGTTTTCAAATGTGCTACAATACACTCAGAGGCAAAATGCTTGGTAATTGCAGGACTTTTCAGGAATGATGGTTGTCCTGCAAATTCTATCTTGGAAGATGCACAAATAGACCCAGCTTCGCCAGGCTGATGTTACTTGCCCGTTTGAACTTGGATCCCACTACTTGCAACTGCTTGCAGTTCTGGTTATTATTGGCACTTTCTGTTTCTTGATAAGACTGGCGACCTGTCCAGGATGACCCCGCCTCTCGCCCATTGACCGCTGGAGATAGGCACTAGTACCCTTTACCACCCGTTAGGGATAACCATGACAGAAAATGGATGAATGGATGTTTCTTGATAAATTGTTGGATGTGTTTTGTTGTCCAACACTAGTTAGTGTTGTCCGGGTTAATCATTGCTAAACAGTGTTGTTTAGTACTTTCTGGGTAGAGGAAGTGGCTTTTAATATTAGCTACAAAGCCACTTTTTCATCTGTTTCTTCTATGCTTCTATGCTAGTAGTTCAAGTTTCTATAACTAAGATCTTTTTGTAATAAATTACTGCACATCGTCAACAAGTGCATGTAAATTCTGGTGAATATCGTTCATGGTTGTTAGCTGTGTTTGGAAGAAATAAAGCTAATTTTGCATAGTCAGTTGAAATAAATAGCTTTTTTAAGTTGTGAATTTTTTTAGCGACAGTGCTCTCACCTGTCAGACAAATATGTCATACTGCCAAGAATTTATAGAATAGTGAAAAGCTGAATGCTAATCAGATTGACCAAACATTTGACTTTACTGGTGGTGAAAAAATTTCTATATATGTTCATATCCATGGGATACCAGTATATTAATGGACCCTCATGTATGCTGTCATGAAAGTTTGAGCCTGTCAGCTCCATCAAATTACCTCATTCTTCTAAGTCCATAAAAAGTACCTGGAAAGTACAAACAATACATTGTAACTTTCTGATATTTAGATGAAACAGAAATGTTTCAAATGATTGGGCTCATCATATATTTACATATTTCATCAATTTATTTTATTTTAGAATATTTTAAAAAATATATATCTGTTTGTCTATAAGCAGTAGACAAACAGAAACTGAATGTGTGGCAGTGAATTACATCATTTTTATTTGCTCATGTGACAATAGAAGTCTAGCACATGTCCATGATCCTCCTCATGCTCATGAATCTCGTGCCTCCATATCCCATCTCCCTGAAGCTTCTGTACTCTCCAGGTCTCATGTACATCATCCTGCCTCTGTAGTGGGGCTGCTCGTACATCAGCCAGTGACCATCCATCACATGGCAGGACATGCAGTCAGACATGCGGTAACGATCCATGATGGAGTCACAGTCGTCCATCATCTCATACATCTGACCACCGAAGTTCTCTCTCTCATAAATCCTCATCCTGAATGATCCTCTGTGCTGTAATAAAAGTGTAATAATGGCATGTCAGTAAGCACCTTTAAACGCTAAATGAATCACATTAGAGCTTTTTCCAGTGTGCTTACATTGGGGATCATTCTGCAGGACCTGATGGAGTCAAACATCATACCCATGCTCATCATGCGCTGCATGTCATGGTATTCTCCTCTCCTCAGGAAGAACTGCATGCCCATGTAGCTGGGACGCTCATAGATCATGAAGCAGCCGCTCTCCACCCTGCAAGACTGGCACCTGCCCAGGTAGGAGGAAATGTCAGAGCAGTCGCTGAGGCACTCATAGGAGCGACCCTGGAAGTTCCTCTCCTCATAGAAGATTATCTGAAACAATGCAAGAGAAAGATCAAAATCACAAATTAAGTTTGTGGAGAGAAAAAAAATAAATGATTTTTTGCTTTAATAATCTGTAATTTCATGCTTTGGATATTTTTTACCTTGCCCATGATGGAGTCTTAGATTGTTCCCAGGGGATGTTTCAACTTGATCCGCAACCTCAATGATTTCCGGCCCTTTTTATACAATATCCGAGGGGCCATGATGTGTTGTTATTCAAATGTGCAAAGCTGATGAATTAGCAGTATGACTTTTGCTGAACAGGGACTATAAAAGTGTGACAATAGTTCCCCATCTATACATTTCTGGCAGCAGTCATCTGCATTGTTCATTTTAAGCATAAGCTTTGTGTGTATGCTGTGCGCAGTGAGAAGGTTCTCCACATACAGTAAGGTCAGATCATCAGTGTTAGAAATAACTTCACATAAGATCATATCTCAGACAAAGCTATGAAAGGCTTTAGACCTTAAAGAACAACAGATTTATGTTTGCATCTCCATACTGCTAAAGTATGGTTTTTAAATGTTTAACTTTCTATCTGCAAGAGATATAAAGAAAATCCCAGGACCCTGCATTGTACATTAAACACCCCACATAAGTTATTAATTTGGACAAATGACTCACTCCTTCTCTCTCTTCGAACTATATTTGTGTTTAAAGAAGTCCTTTTTCAATAAATGCATAAAATCTTAGAAAAAATTGGCAAAATAATCATGTAACAATCTAAAATGCCAAAACTTAAAGTGATCCAAACAAAAGCCAGAGAATTTCCTTCTGTCAGATTATTGTAAATACTTTTTATATTTACTGTGACTGAGTTGAACAGCATCTCACTAGAATGTCAGAATTTTCTTTTCGTGTTTGTTTGCAAAACTGAATTTCTAAAAATGTAAACTTTGTCTAGGATTATCAAGGAATATAATCTTCAGATTCAGATTTCTCTTCAGAGATAAGCTTTCATTTGGAAAGCAGGCATGAACAGCAGTTCCATCATGGAGGCTAAAAACAAACGTCTCTTTCAACATTCCCTGCCTTCCACTGGTCACCTGCCTGAGGTAGCTCCATAAGAGAAGTATGAAACTAAAAGATTTTAAATCAAGTTTGCTGGACTAACACTCAAAGGAAATCACTAATAATAATGGATACTCCACTGTTTTAGAGTTTGTTTTAGGTATTTTAGTACTGAATGTATTGAATGCTTTGATATCTATTCTTAAATTAATCTTTAGTTAGTTCAATAATGCCTTTGATGAGGAAATTATGACGGAAACATTAGTAAATATGCAAATTATGAAGAATGTACAGTTGTGCCTGTAAGTGCACAGTTCAGATGGTACAATACATATTTTGTTAGTATCGTACTTTATTTGTAAATTAACTTAAGAATTTCACCATTGCTGGTGTTACAGTTGATGAGTAATTGGAACATTACATGTACAAGTACAAGACAATCAAAGCAACTGATATCATTTACAATTATACATCAATAAAAACTCCTTCACATTGTTGGTTAAAAATTCAGTACCTTTAATAAACAAAGTGTTTGATATTTACAGCAAGGCTTTTCTTGATGGCTAAAATTCAGTGACCCTCCTGAAGGATCCGACGATGGCACAGGTGGCGCACCAGTCTCGGTACCTCCTGTATTCCCCAGGTTTCAGGAAGTACTGTCTGCCTCGGTAGTTAGGGTACTCATAGAAGATCCAGTAGCCATTCATAACATTGCACGAGTAGACATGGCGGTGATGAAAACGGTCAGACACACAAGGACAGTCGTCCATGAACTCCATCATGTGACCGGTGAAGTCGGGCTTCTCATACAGGCGCATTCGGTAAGAGCCTCGATACTGTGTGGCATAGGAAGACAATGAATGATCAGAAGGTTAACATGAAACTGATCCAGCAAAGATTTGCCTAAACGTCACCAAAAGAGGTCTCTAAGAATGTGTGGCGATGTGAAATTTATGTATTAGGTTGGTGTCCTACCGCTGGAATCATCCGGCATGAGCGAATGCTGCTACTGAAGCCCATCCATCTCTGATAGTCGGGGTACTCTCCCCTCCTCATGTAGTACTGGTGGCCCATGAAGTTGGGTCGCTCATAAATCATGAAGCAGCCACTCTCCACTCGAATGGAGTTGCAGCGGCTGAAGTGCAAGTGAAGGTCTGTGCAGTCATTGCTGCACTCATAGCTCCGACCCTGGAAGTTCTTGTCCTCGTAAAAAATAATCTGGAGTAGGAAGACATTGGAGTCAAACTTTGCTTTGTTTCAGTGTTGAAATCAAACTGTAAAACATGCTTTGCTTTTAATTTACAGTCATTATAAGCAGAGTAGATAAACAGCACTCACCTTGCCCATGGTCTCCGTTGGAGAGATTCCCCATGTTTTCAGGGCTTTTTATACCACCTCTTGACAAACAAAGTATTGTTATTCAAATTCTCTCAGAGTTATAACTAAAGGCTACTGGCACATGTTTAGCTTTTTGTTGGAGCAAAAACATTGGGTCAGAAATATGGATTTGTATTTGAAAAAAAGATAAATAATTAACTGGTTTGGTGTTTTGACTTGCATGGACAAAGGAAAGGACTAGTATGGTATCCACACATCCAGTGAACAATGGCTACGGAACAATATGGAACAGCTCTTTTACATTAAATATGTTGTCTAACCAAGCAGGAAGCCATTCACTCTATATGCTTCTTTACCTGAGCAGCCCCACTGTGGGGAAAGAAATGGGTGTACATGAGCTGGTTGGTACTCTAGATGTAAAGACGCCATTAGAACTTGTACAGTATCGTAGAACTTGTACAGTATCGTATCGCCTATAAATTCTGTGCGGATGTATGATACACTCTGACTTTGATTTTACAACGTGTGAAGCTCTTCTTTACAGAATTCACTTTAATTTGTTCTGTTCTAATTTTAACACAAGTCACTGTACTTGTATAGACAAGAAAGTGTGATTTAACGGGGCCCTGTTAAATCTTGATGTCAAAAGAAAATGGAAGAATCAAATGTATGACAAAGTTTTAAATGGCATGTCCTTCGGTTTGTCACTGAGCTCTAAATTACTTCTAATACATGAATGTTTAAAGAAAAAGCTATTGCTTTGTATGTATATTTGCGTTTATATATTTAATAGTGATAGCTGTATGCTGCTTATGATTGTCACTGTTTTATATTAAATATATTTGGTTAAAGTGTAAAACCTGTCCTTTAAGCACACCAGGGTAGTGATGGTAATAGCACATTTAGGTGTGCAAAAAATTGTCATGTTATGGGATAAAACATGAACGTTTTCCATGTGATTCCTACTCTTTAAATTTACATCATACTCTATGTTTTTTGGTCCATTCAGAATCTGGACCCATCCTGTCCAGTTTCTCTCCATACCATTCGCTGTACCAGTGATCCAGATCATGTCTAAAACCACAGACACCATTTAATCCCACCAGACTGGGAGAGGGCAGCACTGGCATTGTCTGGTATGGTATCCAAATGCAAAATGAAGATTAAACTGTGCCAGAAGCTATAGCAGATACTATGTTTAGACTGTGGCTTTTAGACAGTGCTCATTTATGTTTTTTTTTTGTAATCTCCACTTTTTTTCTATTTGGGAGTCTCTTTCTTGAGACACGCCGTTATTACACTTTTATTACAGCACAGAGGCTCATTCAGGATGAGCATCTATGAGAGGGAGAACTTTGGTGGCCAGATGTATGAGTTGATGGACGACTGTGACTCCATCATGGACCGGTACCACATGTCTGACTGCATGTTCTGCCATGTGATCTTTCAGTGATGTTTTGGGTAACAACAAATGAGAAGATGCAAAACACAAACAGGACAAGTTAAAGGACTTATTCAGCAATTAAAGTTTATTGACTTCAGTTAAATCTGTTATTCTCCTAATTAAGCCAACCTTTAGACTGATGCTTCCCCCGACGCCTCATCTTTGATACTCTCCAGGTTTCAGTAAACTCTGCCTTTATAGTTTGGCTGATCATACAGCAGCCAATGGTCATCCATAACACGGTAGAAGCTGAATTCAGACATGCTGAGCTTCTGCTGGACATTTGAGCAGTCAGCCACCAGCTCATGCATTTGGTCATACATAGAAAAAAGCTTGCAGGAAACATGATGCTGACATGTAGAAAGACTCACTGCCTCATTCATTGAAACCACTCGCTCAATATAATACTTCAGCTTTAAACATCTTTGAACAAATTCTTCATTTTGTCTCATTTATGACCTACCTGAGGCATCAAAAGCCAAAATCTGATACAGTCACTAATCCCAACCACTTTGACTGTCAGAGCAGTTTCCTCTCGTATGGTAGTACTGGTTGCCCACTAACCATAAAGCAGCCAGTCACCACTTTGATGGAGTTGCACCTGTGTGAAGGTGTGAGCAATTAGCATCATGAGGGAGGTCTCAGAAAATATGATCTATGAAAGCAAAGACAAATAATGTTTCACTCAAGTAAGAAATGCATAGATGAAGATTAAAAAAAAAAAAAAAAAACTCAATACCTGGTTTCCATTACCTTTTCCATGGTCTTTACAACAGGGTATACTACTGTTCACTGCTGTCTCTAAGTCAAGCCATGGTGCTTTATAAAAAAAATGGGAAGCTGTGTGTTTGCACAGCATTAACCATTGTCATGCAAATATTTCCCACAGAGTGATGATGGATCTGGGATGGGGTTGCATGGATGGGAGAATTCTGTTGGTGAGTACCGCATCATTGTACTTTGTCTTTTGTTCTTCACTATTTTTACTGAACATAACATTGTACAGCAGAAAGTGTTTGCAGGAGCATCAGAAAGAGGAAACTGACATTCAATCGGGCTGAGGTAATGTTCTGTACAATCTGCCTGCTGATGTGGGGCATCATGATCTTGATAGAAAATCTTACTCAGGTCAAGTCCACCACATGAAATCATTAAAAACAGAAGAGAAAACATGTAGACTTCCTGAAGCCTCAGTCACAAAATGTTAGGTGTTGCAATGAAACGTGCCTCACGTGGGCTTAGATGAGAATTGTAAAGAATCATGTGTGTCAGTTTTGCAATTTTTTTTCAGTTTTATTCTTTCAGGACTGGGTGGTCACAGACTAATTTTATTTTTTTCTTTCACAATTAACATTCTGGAATCAATGATTTCCCCTTACACAGTCCATTGTTGCCCCTAAGTAGATGAATAACATTTATCTTTATTAATTTGATCAGTGCAGATAGAACACATGTGCAATGTGACATGAGATTAATACCAGAATTGGCTCATAGCTGAGCCTCTGCATAAATTATAATTCAGTGGGGTATATATCTTGTCGATTGTACGTGATCAATTCCATGGCAGCCTGGCTCAGGTAGCAGTCAAACTGTTTGTAGTACAATATCACCAATCTGATATTGGTGATGGTGGAGTGTCATTGTTCTATAGCTGTGTCTTACAACACTATTAAAAAACAAGGCAGAAATCAACATTATGAGAGGATTATTAGTAAAAATGAAACAGATGAGATGTTTAACAACTACGTGTTTTTCTTTAGTATTCCCTCTTCATTGTGCTGGTGCTGCCTGCAACCTACTGGAGACTCCTTTTTGTAACTGTTTTATTAGAAGTGAGAGAATGTATGATGATGAGGTGAACAGATTTATTGTTATTTGTTTGTTGCTTTTGTTGAAGTTTTACTCAATTCAAACAGACAATGTTCTGCATTATACTAGTAAGGGTTTTTCAGGATATTAAGGCTAAAATGTATATAAATATGACAAAAAAAAAACAAAACAGTCTTCTGTGCTACCTATATCCCCCTGCAGTAGGTCAATAGTCTGTAATGCGTCTGATGGAGCCAACCCTGGCACTCCTGCTCCCCCACTCACTGAACCTTTTATATTCTCCGGGTCGAATCAGATACATCTTGCCTCGATAGTGAGGGTGCTCATAGAAGAGCCAGTTCCCCTTTCTAACATTGCAAGAGAAGATATTGTGAATATTGAAGCGGTCCACTACACTGGGACAGTCGTCCATCAGGTCCATCATCTGGCCACCAAACTCAATCCTCTCATACAAGCACATATTGAATGACCCGGGCTCCTAGGATGGAAAGACAGTGAAATGATATATTACATCATGTCATCAGATATGTCATAATCAAACAGCAAGTAACCAAATGTTGCTTTGAATGGATTGCACCACTCAAGATGGCGGTATGTTATAGTAGCCCTATTGCTTTGGGACAGAGCAGACTGTACTTCTTGAGGAAGCTTAGAGCCTTCAAGATTTGCAGCAAGATGCTACATAAATGAAGACCGTGATATATTCTACCATCGTCTTTTGGTGTAGCAGCATCAAAAGCTGGGACTTAAAGCAAGATAAAAATCAAAACGAAACAAAAAAAACAAAGGCTATTTCTGCTCTGTGGAACATCTGAATATTATTATTATTATTATTATTATTATTATTATTATTATTATTATTATTGTAATGTGAAGCTGAATTATTTATAAGATCAAGAAAATTACAAAGAATCCTGAACATCTTCTTCATGAGACGGTGAAGAAGATGAGTATTTTCAGTCAGAGGCATCTTTGGATTGCTGTAGTACAGACTGCTAGAGGAGATCCAGCCTGACAATAGTCATCAGCATCTGCATCAACTCTGAAGAAAACTGGACAATATGAGTAACGTCAAGTTTCTTTGCGCAGCAGAATTCAGGCAGTTCAAAGTGCTTGGCACCATAAAAACATCATACAGTAATCAATTATGAAACAAGCAATAAACCTTACATTTTGGCAAATGTCATCAACAAAATGATCATCCCGCATCAAATATATTGATCAATGTTCCAGTTATTATAAATCAAAAGCAACTCCAAACAAATGGGGTTTTAGCCTTGATTTAGAGGAACTCCTGGTTTGTACTTTTCTGGAATTTTGTTCCAGATTGCATAGAAGCTGAATGCTGCTTCTCCGTGTTTGGTTCTGGTTCTGGTTCTGGGGATGAAGAATGGACCAGAATCAGATGACCTAAGAGGTCTGGAAGGTTGAAACAACAACAGCAAATCTTATATTTAAATGGTGGCTCTTTCCAGGAAGTCTTTTGCTGTTAAACAGTTCAGTGATTTCTAAACTGAAACATATTCCACTGACTCACTGAGCTCCAGTGAGTCAGTGGAAAGACTTTAAAACTGGGTCATCTAATCAACTTGAATATGAAATTCAACTAAAAGTAATCACTTAAGGCTGCCTGGTGGAGCATTTGTTAGCAGTGCTACCTTCAAGCAAAAAGTTCTTGAGATTTAAATCTCGGGCTCATCTTAAATCATTTTTA